>CALSBZ010046932.1:8585215-8616018 GCA_943591055.1 Gobionotothen gibberifrons
CACACACACACACACACACACACACACACACACACACACACACACACTACATTCTTGCATTCTAAGCCCACCCACCTACAAATTGCCTACTAGTCAACATTCTTATCCCTCAGAAATATGAGGAGGGTCTTTGAGCGACATATATTTTAACACTGATTGCTTCAAACCGACATTACAAATGTATCATAAGGCAAATAAACTCAAAATGTCCTTTTTAACAGACTTTAACCCTATAACATGGATGTAGAGTAAACATTTCTACTATACCTGGGTTGACTTGACATTGCACAGCGGCAGCCAGCAGGATAAAGACGACATGATGAGAGATCTGTTCAACCTTCATGACCTTCATTTCGTCTCAGGAACTGCACACCTGAAAGTTGTATAAAACTATAAACATCAATGACATTCAACATAAGAAAATATTTAGGTTTTGGTATATCACGTCATTATAATCGCAGCAGAAAATCCTGTGCTGGGAATACCTTCTCTTAAATGTCTTCTAGATTTTTGTTTAGAGAAAAAATAAGAAAAGATCAATTCAGATGCACCTAAAACATTCTTAAAGTTCCTAATCTGGTTTTACCCGGATGTGCCAACAAATCATTTGGAGGCATGGTCAAGTGTTTATTATTAGCATACTGTAGGTAACACTAAAGGCTATATAAGGGCAGGTGTTGTTCCATTTGCCAATTGAGTGGTTCAGTGATGACGTTTTTTGACAGTTAGCATTGCAAGAGCTACCTCAATCTTTAAATCATTTGATTTTGGAGTATTTCAGAGAATAATATTTTAGGCAAACAAATGTTTTATTCGGCAGGATTATCTCCACAAAATATCACCACTTTTATTTAGAATTGGGAAGTAACTAAGTAGATTTACTCAAGTAATGTACTTAAGTTGAGTATTTTGTTCACAGTAGCATGATGTAAACAGTAGCTTGTTATGCTACTGTGTACTTTTACTCCAGTACATATATTTAATATCTTTAGTTACTTTACAGACTGGATTAATGATGTGAAATATAACACTTAAATCAGACTTTAGTTCCACCTGGAGTAAATCCACAAGCTACCCTGCAGTATACAAAGTCATTCAAACTAGCTGCACCTTTACCAGCTTTGAGAACACTTTCATGGTCAATCATTATAAAACATATATATATTATTCTGAAATGGATCAATCTGCACAATGACTACTTTTACTTTTGGTTCAAGTACATTTAGATTCTAATACTTTTTTACTTTTACTTGAGGAACATTATGAATGCAGGACTTTTACTGTAACAGAGTATTCCTACACTCTGGTACTTCTACTTTTACTGAAGTACAAGATCACTTTTCTCACCTCTGCTTTTATAGAAGTTGAAGCCAAAATCTAATTGCCAGAATTGAAAGCTAACCCTAGGCTATAAACACCAACATCAAGGCTGCATGACTTAACGTCACCACCACTAAACTAAAGGTGGCTAATCTTCAGCTTTATGGCGTTTAGTGGGCTTACAGTATTTAGCCACATAGACAAATAGAAGCTTCAGGCATTCACTAGTGGGGTATTTACTGACACATTTATGTCGTGGTAAAAAACGTGAACACTCTTGTAAACTTGAATTGTAAACTTGAATTACAACAAAGCCTATTTCAGGAAAAACCTCATTCAAAACAGCCATCGGCTCTGAGATAAGGGAACCCAGAAGTGGTAAAGCGAGGAACTCATTTGCAGGATTAGGACTCATCCCTGCACCACTTTATACTCTTGCACATGCCCAACAACTGGAGAGCTGCCACCAAAAATGATGCACAGCTATATGAAGAACAATTTGTGAAATTGAGGTTATGTTCATAACTCAAGCAAAGTTAATTAGACCAGAAAACATGTCAATCAAAAAGCATAAAAGCATAAAGCAGCTGATCTCACGTTTTTATATAATACTAAACTATTATAATTACCCTCAAGAACGTAATAATCGAAATGTGATTATATGATACTCATTTCTTTCTTTTTTTAGATGGTTTTCTTGCATTGCACAATTATCTGTCTGTGAAAAACAAGATGTTATTTTGGAGTGCTCTTCATCACTCGTAAAATGTTATCTCACCTAAGGGAAAAGCAGATAATTCCATGAAATAAATGGGTAATAACAAAATAGGAACATATCATGGATACAATACCATGTGTACTGGAATGTAGGATAAGCATACTTTTAAATCTGTGCTAAAATACTATTAAAATACACTAATAATAAAGAGTAAAAACAGAATAAAGCATTTGTGGTAATATAACAGTCACATTTCAGGAAAGTCTGATCGTTTTATAGAGTTAAGCAGCCCTAAAACCCACAGTGGTGAACGCAGACACAGCCCTCCTTGTAACCCGGAGTCTTGCTCTCTCCCGCCGCAGTAAATGTATTTTATTTACCTTGTAAAAGTCCTGTGAGTGTGAAGGCCTCAGTGACTTACGCCTCTGACACACTCGGTTTACTCTACAACAACGGCCCCTACAGTCTTTCACATGGTGGGTTTGCCAAATATTTGGGGGGACAGTGTGGTTCTGTGTGTAAAGAATGTTAGAGTATAGCGTATAATAAGTGAGAAACCTATGTCTGGAATAATATTTTAGTAGCATTTCCATTTTTGGAGAGCTGACATGATGATCGCTGTCTTCTGGAAAATCTTTTTTCTGTTTATTTTTAGGTTTATATTACAATACAACTGACAAAATGTTGTGCGTCATGTACTTTTATGTTTACTTTTTTTCTATTTAAGCCTATTTTAAACCCATACAATGTGTTTTCCTGATATTCCCTCTATACTGAGCTGAACTGACACAAACTTCCTTCAGAGTCAACGTGGACACTGGATTTAATAGCCATTATGAGAAAAATATGGAATTGACTTACTTTCGCAAGTTCTCCGCTTGTTATTAGGAAACCATCTGTCTTTAGGGATATTCCACATCTACTGAGACTTAATGCATTCAGCACTGCGAGTCGCTGACCTCGTCTTCCATGGACCTTCTGGGAATGGAAAAGACAGAGAGGGAGAGAGAGAGAGAGAGAGAGAGAGAGAGAGAGGGGGAGAGGAAACGGAGGCTGATGTAACAGCCTGACTGGCGGTAGGAAAGAAACAGAGAAAATAACACGCTTTTGGATTTTGAGGTGAGGCCAAAGTCCCAGAATTCCACCTGATCCACAAATGGTTTCAATTATGGCCCTCGGAGGAAGCTGTGAGCAGCAGAGTCTGGCAGCTTCTACAGCAGCTACTGACAAAAACAGAGTGGAGTTCATTTTACTGAACAAGGGAACCTGCTAATTAGTTATGGAGAAAGAGAAAATAAATCTTGCGCTGCATAAAAACAAGCTGAGTCACAGCTGGGATTCAAAGTTAAATGGAAACAGCAGCTATAATAGAATAAGTTTAGGCAGAAGCTTTTGTCTGGTTATCACAAATCAACAAGCGGATCAGAATAGTTTAGCAGGAAAAGCACATTATGTATTCTATTATGCCCTTGTATGTTTTCTTGTTGTATTTTCTAATACTAATCCTCGATTGGATGCACACCCAAAATGTGCTGTTCTTTCAAATGTAGGCCTATATATTTCCATTTTTCCAAAATTGGATAGAATTAGTAAATGTGTTAGCGTTTCAGGTTCACTGTGAAATAAAATGGGCGTTTTTATCTGTGGGCACCATTTTAATTTAGAACTAGAGAATGCAATTCCTGAAGAAATTGCTAGTGGGAATGCTTTATGCTGAAAAGCTGACGCTAAACTGCTATGCTGAAATGTAATGTGTAGGAAGAAAGTGAAGAATTTAGATTGAAATGATACATGAACACTGGGGGCTTGAATATGTGATGAGAGAATAAAAGAAAGTAAAAAGGCTTGGAAAAGCAGCAGAATATTTGAACTGCAAACTTTTGAACTAACTTGATGGTGAATGATATGTCGCCATGCCAACGGCATTTGATGACATTCCATAATACGCATAGATGCGTTGATGGCTGCATAGTTACCAAACCTGAGACATTTTGGGCCATTTGGAGCATTTTCACTGAAGTTATGAGAAAACCGTGTTTCATGGCGAGCATTGTGTTTCCATAGCAACGGCATTTGAAGAAATCTCAAAACTGTCCCGTAGATGTCTTCACGGCTGGACTGTTAACACACATGTGAAGTTTGAGCACTTTTTGAACATTTTCATAGGAGTTATAGCGACATCGTCTTTTATGGCGAGGGATGCGTTTCCATGGAAACGGCATATGATGACACCCCATAATTGACGTAGAGCTGTTGAGGGCTGGACCATTAACCATTATCTGAAGTCTGCTGCTCTGAGCATGTCAGTTGGAGTTATGACATCATCGTGTTCCATGACACAGGTGTTTATATTTGAGCTAACGACGTGTCCAGAGATCAAAGGTTTCCATGGTGATCAAATAAATTTGGCAAACGCTCAAATTTGTTGAACAACACATTTGTAACAGGTTTGTTAATTGACCAAAAAATATGAACAGTTGGAAGATTGAAAATGGGATTATTATTAGGATTATTTGTAGGTCATTGAAAAGTAGAATCATTTAGAAAGATGTGAACATTGAAGTTTCTAGTTTAGAAAAGCTGACACTGTAGTGCATCTCTGGTTTTAAAAGTGATTTATAAGAGTCATGTTTAAAGATGTGCAATACTTAAAACGTTTATAAAGATCCTCTGAGTGTGTGTCATTAGTTAGCTGATAACATGTTAGAGATAAATACCTTGACATATTGACTACAAGAGCTTGAATCAAACAAGCAACCTTGTATTTGAAAGATGAACTGACATAGCAACAGTCACACGTGGTATATAAGTGGTGTGGCTGAGTACTTTAAAGGGTTCATGAATAGAGGGGACTTGAATGTGAAATAAGAACAAAAAAATAAAAGTCTAAATGCATGAAAAAGCAGCAGAATATTTGAACTGAAAACTTTAGAACTAAAAGCATACGTCACCAATAATGTCTAAAATATGTGGAACATGTTGAAGTCAGTATGAAGTCTCCATCAGGCGGAAAAGAATAGGCTGAGACAGTCTGTTAAACTCCAGTGACCACGTCATTAGTCTGCTGCTCTAATCATGTCAATTGGAGTTATGACATCATCGTGTTCCATGACACAGGTGTTTATATTTGAGCTAACGACGTGTCCAGAGATCGAAGGCTTCCATGGTGATCAGTGAGAGGAGAGCATTTTCATTGTTCTGAATGAGAGATAAACCTGTTACATGTGAACGTTTTGTTGAAGAACCGTAACAGATATCGGTGACATTTCAAAGCGTGAAGCATGTCAAGGAACTTGAGCATCTGAAGTGTACTTTTTGTGTACTTTCGGGTTAATAATGTGGCCTTTTTGGCTGCTGTGGTGGGGAAAGGTGAGGCTGAACTTACAATGGAGTTTAATGGAGACATGTTGAAAGTTTTTGTCACTTCATGTCCTTTTTTCCTACGTTTGTCATGAAAAATTATGTCTCAGGAATGTAGGGTTTGGGAATTGTGGCAGGTTTAAAAGAAAATATGAAGGCAAAATTAAATATGTCCTCCACTCTAACTGTGACATCACGCACTCTAAAATCTGAAGAAGGCCTCTTTACCAAGGTCTGAACAATGTTTAATATCTCTAAAAGTAAGAATCAGATTTAAAAGTTGTGTTACATGAATAATGTCAGAAATATGTGTAACATTTTAAAGTTGGAATGAGGTTTCTGAGTGAAAGTATGAAGGAGCAGTTAGCAGTTGAAGAAGGAGCAGTTAGCAGTTGAAGTTGCATGAAGATTGTTGAAGTCTGAAGATTTCTCCTTTGACTTCCATGTTAAAAATGTGATGAATTATGGGATGTATCTCTGGAATTATGAAATGTATGAATGATAAAAGTAATAGCCATCGATTCCCGACCGAGCTGAACGTTTTGATGTTCGAACAGAGTTTCTGCGATGTTCAATGCGGGAGGAGAAGTGGCGCAAAATAACCCGGTGGAATAATAAAGAATTTCGTGCGTAGCATAACAGATAGTTGGAATGCTGTGTCAGCATTCCCACTAAATAACAACATAGGGACAAAGCCATGCCTTCTTCCATTCAATGTCAGATATAATCCGTTAACCTTTGTTTCAATTGTTTTTCTTTCATAACGGAATATGAGCTAAATGTTCAATCTTGGAAGCTATTTTAAAAACAAACTTTTACTTTGTAAAAGAAGATCGTTGGAATCACTGGAGGTAAAGTGTAGTGGCTGTTGAAACAGGATTTGATTTATTATCAGTTGTAGGCCCCAGGCCTCCTCAAAATAAACAGATCAAAAATAAAATCTATGCACATACGGCAGTTCAGCTGCCAGATCAGCACCTCATCACAACCCTTGGTGAGCATTACAATTTAAGTATTTTAAACAGAGGTGGGAAGTAACTAAGAACAATAATTTAAGTACTGTACTAACAATTTTGATACACTAGTTCTACTTTGTACTTCTAATCCACTACAATTCAGAGGTAAATAGTGTACTTTTACCCCACAAAATGTATTTAATACCTTTAGTTACTTTACAGATTTGGATTAATGATGTGAAATATAATGAAGTCTTAAATCAAACTTTAATTACACCAGGAGTAAATTCACAAGCTACCCTGCAGTATACAAAGTCATTACATTACATATCATTTAGCTGATGCTTTTTATCCAAAGCGACTGGTTTCCAAATCACCCTTACCGGGAAGTGGAGTGGAGACAGATGTGTTTTACACAAACTGTTTTCCAGTGGTTGGGCCAACAGATATGGTGAACCTGCCTCCCCAGGTTGCCCCTCACCTGGCTACTCCTCTAAGCCCTCCCGGAACAGCCCCCAAAGTTCCTCCCAAAAGTCTCCCCTGAAAGAAAGTATTTTTCAGAAATTTCCAGTGAGACTTTCAGATCACCCTGACTGAAAAAACGTATAGCACACACTCCCAGACACCCAGTGGGCCTTTAACAAAAAGCCCCCACTAAAAGACCTGCAGCAACCAGTGAGCATCTGAGAGTATCCCGGCTAAAGAACCCAGTTAGGCAGCTGGTGGCAGGAAAAAGGCGCAAAACCACATGTAAAAGGTAATTTATGTTTTAAATATAATAATATAATACAAATTCCATTCTTGTTGTTACAATTGTTGTGATTATATAATATAATCTTTTCATTGTATTTTTAAACTATAACCCCCCCCCATTGTCTTTTCTTTGTCTTTCAGATGCAATGCAATACGTTTTCTTTGATCAGTCAATACAATATTAAAAAGAAAAAAGGAAATGTCTCAGTTAAGCTTCTAAGGCTTTAAGGTTTATGTTGGCACTTCAAGTGCCAGGAAATAACATTTTGACATCTTGACATTGAGAAGAATAAAGTTGAAATGTTGTGAATCAATTTTGAACTTTGGAAAATAAATAATACTCATAGCGTTAGCACGTACACAGAAAGTTTACATTTATTCTTGACATTTCAGAGTCATCTATGTCATGGAGGAAAACTAAATTTCCCTGGCCCCTAGAACTCACAACAGAATAGTACAAAAGGCCAAAGAAAATGTAATATTGGAAACCGAAACAGAACTAGAGGAGCAAAGACTTTAACTACAATTTTACCCACACTCTTTATCTTGAAAACGTCAATACTTTGAACGGTTTTAAGCATATATGATTCTGAAATGCTAACGTTAATCATTAAAGATAAAAGCACTTGTTATGATAATGTAACATCTTACTTTTCTTCCTGGTTTTGTCCATTTTGTTGACCTTCGTACAGTTTCCCCGCTTTCACTATTCATGCTAAGCTAAGCTAACTTGTAGCATGCTCCACCTATAGAGAGGCGAAGTCCCTCCCCTTCCGAGGGAGCTCGTGGGACCCCGGAAGCGGAAAAATATACATTGAAGTCAATGGAGAAAATGGAGAGGAAAAGGTTATCTTTTGATCCCGTTTGAATTGTGCCACGAATTACACATATGATGTTTGTCAATCTTAAACAATCCTTTCCATGTAAAAAAAGTCACAGTTTGTCGTAAAACTGTTGAAATATAAGACTATGAAAAATACGCAACTAGAAAGACTACAAATCCCAGAGTTGCGTAAGTGATGTCACCATTGTTTTCTTCCACTAAGAGAGAGCTATGTCAGCGCTATATAGATATATCGTCTATCTATATGGCACTGGCTAAGATAAGATAACTTTAACAAGATGCCTGTGTGCTTAGTACCAGGTTGTTATCATACCAGCAATGGGTCTTGCTCGTTCTTTCGCCTCCCGTCTGATGAAAGGACCAGGAGTGGCTGGATCAAGTTAGCTACCTAGCTAGTAGCTAGCACGTTAGTTAGCATTACACCCGTGTCATTTTTATTAGCCTAACATTAAGTAACCCAACATGTTAAACAGTAAGAGTAGTAGGCTAGTCATATTTCGTGAACCCTTTGAAGAGTGCTGTCACAGCGGTGTGATCATTCTATAATACACAACTTAAGCCTGGGGGAGAAATGCTAACGGTAACGCTAGCATCGGCGATCTTTTGTACTTCATGCTATCTGCACAAATGGTTGACATTAAACATTAAAAAGACCAGGCAGTTCAGAGAGAATCAAAGGCAGACAGGCAGCTTTGCATGACATTCTTCTGGACGTGTTTCATTGTGGTGATAGTGAGTGTAGTCAATCCTTTTGTTGACAAGACAGACGGACATCTTGGTGACGTGTGTTGTTCTGCCCTACCGGAGATGTAGTTCACTGAGCCGTTTCACACAAAAAATGTGTAACTTCACAGTTTAACGACACATTTTTATTTTTTTGACTTGCAAAATGTTCTTTTAGATTGACAAACATCATATGTGTAATTCGTGGCACAATTCAAACGGGTTCAAAAGATAACCTTTTCCTCTCCATTTTCTCCATTGACTTCAATGTATATTTTTCTGCTTCCGGGGTCCCATGGAGCTCCACCGGAAGGGGAGGGACTTCGCCTCTCTATTGCTGTTTCTGGTGGCTGCCTGCCTCAGTTTCTTAGGAATACATAACACACAGAGACATAAACTGACTCACATACTTGCTAACCTTGGTAGGAGTCTGATTGGAATAATGACTAATAATGATTCACTGGAAAGCAGTTGGAATTCATTTTGGTAGGTTTTGACAAGTCTAAAAAAAGTCTAGAGCCTTGCTAGCAGTTCTGTGAAGCTCATCGCTTTAAGATAAATGATAATGTCAACAGGCTTACATGCATTAAGTGACAAGGCTGATATTTAGCATATATAGCATAGGCTATTCTGGTGTGATTTATGTATTAGTTGTGTTTGTTAGCATGTTAACATTTACAATTAGCTCAAGGTATAACTGAGGCTGATGGGAATGTCATCAGCTTTGCAGGTACATTTTTTATCTAATATGGTGCTTCAGGGATAGTCCGAGGACTAAGAATGACAATTAATCCTGAGAAGGTCATTTCCAATATAGGCTACTATGACATTTAACCCAATACAACAAAAGTCACCTCGAAAATAGATAAATAAGAAAAAACAACATTTATGACACTTAAAGTTTTGTTTAGCAAGATAAAAAATCTTTACAATTGAACCTTTCCTTTAGGATTTTGTGATTCATGTGTTATGGCTAGAAGTAAAAATCAAATGTAAGACTACTGGTGCAACAACGTCTCCTAAAAATGTGTTGGCAACATGTACAAACTCAAAAAATAACGAGAATGTATTGACGTATTTAATGTTGTACAACAAAACGTAGCATATAGTAGCCCTCCATTAGAATTTGTCATCTGGGAGCTACTATATAATGCCCATACAAATGTTGTACAAATTCATATTTACATTTTGATATTTACTTTATTGGTAAACCTTTAGAAAATGTAATGACATACCATCTATTAAAAGATGTTTCAGTCTGGACAGATGTGGTTGATGTTGTCATCCCATGAGCAAAGCTGCTCCAAGGGACCATCTTTACACTGCATGTACAGTAAACTATGTTTTTTGAATGAATTTCACCTGCTGAACACAAAGGGGTTGAGCAGAATGACACTACAGAGCATTTGTCATTATAATTAACCAAACTAAAGTAGAGGCCGCCCACTATCTGTGTCCGCAGCAGCTACAATACTGGAGCTGCTGGATGTCGTGGCTGGATGTGGGTGAGTAATGGCTGATATGCTTCATAATTTCCATCTTATCTGCACCGTCATATGAAGCCGCTGCTGTCTGTATACAAAGTGAACTTAATGAGAGCTGCTGTTTAGCGGCCACAGCCGGTGTACCTCTAATAATAACAGTGAGTGGCACACAAAAGACCTTCGCATGCCCACATCTCATTTTCTCAACCAGTTATAAATACTAATGAGAAAAACATTTTGAAAAGGTCAGCCTACAAACCGGTGCTGCTTCTCATTATGTACCAGATATATTTCTGGTCATATCACAAAACAATTAGTAACTCACACCGAATTAACCAAATATGACTCCAGACAGCCTTTTAGAAAGGGCATATATGTCCAAAATTAGAAACGTTGATTGCACTTTACTTTTTAGTACACTTTGTGTGAACGGACGTAACCTTGGAGGGAACTGACAGAAATATGGTCACAGCAGACGGATTGTGAGTGCAAGAGAGCGGGGAAGAGGTGGCCAGCTTTGGGAAGAAAAGGGGAGGGAGGGTGAGAAAGAGATTTATCGATCTTGGAAAGAGCTCAAAGACATGTCCCAATTCAGTGATTCAGAGATTTGGCTCACAGTCAGCAAGGTCGAGCTGGTGCTACTGCTGGTCAGAAGAATATGAACGAGGACAGGAAGTCTTATATACCTCCAAACTTTTCTCTGAATTGGTACTTCAGGACTTACTTTGAACTGGTAATAAAACACTCTCAATTTTATATTGATGCCTTTATACGACATTCATTGTACACAAGACCATCAGTGAGAACATTGGCTTTTTCTATATGGTTCTCCTAATTCTTGTCATTGGTGCCGATATAGAATTTCAAATATGGCCCTTTAGTTTAACAGTTTTTCCCAACGGTTATGTACTGGTATGACCCTGATAGTTGATTTGGCTTGCCCAACACATTCTAAAAACAACCTCTTCTTCAGATGATAACAGGACAAAGCTGACGCACAGTGAGAGCAACAGGACATCCGGGAGTCCATCTTATCAGGTGGATAGCTCCCTGGAGCCAATCTATCCTTGCTAGGAACAGAACTTGCTTTGACTAGTTATCAAATGTTGATTATTCTCTTAGGAATAGGTACATATTTAGGAGTGAGCAAGAGAACTTCAGAATTGGCTGGGCAGGAGCTGTATCACTTTGTTGCTGCAGCAAATGTCTTTGTCAATTCTCCGGCCGTCACTTCCAATAAACCTTCAGTGTCTGACATTAGTTGGAGCTCTTCTGTGTTCTCCTTGTGTTTCGAGTCCATCGGTTTTATCACAGGTGCCCAGCTCAATTTTGGTGAAATTAGATGCAATCCTACAGGATTACCAGAACATTCTTCCGCTAAGACTTGCAATCCGCAATCGAACCTCAGACGAAAATATTGTGAGCTCCACGCCTAACAAGCTACCGTTTTTGTCCAAAGGGGCCGCCAAATTCAATTCAAAATGAATGTTCTTCATTCAATGGCGGCTATGTTTTTAAAGCACCAGAGACTATGTTTTAGCACCTGCACAAAGTGAGATGTCTCCCTCTAAGAAACAGCTTCACAGAATCACAAATTGTTCTTCAATAATGTCAAACGGCTAAAATAGAATGAATAAAATCATGCGAAATATAAACAATGTATATTTACAGATGATGTGTCATGACAAGCACAGTTTTTAATTGTCTCAAAAAATGTGTTAGCATATCCAGATAGACTTTTCCTCAAAAATCTTCATTGGGTGAACAGCAAAAATGACCACATTGGTGCAGAATGTGTCACAACTTTATAAACACAGACACAACCACAGTGTAACAAGCCCAGCAAATCAAGGAACCAAACTGACCAGCACACAGTATGCAACACGTACTAACAGAAAGCAGAGATCTCCGGAAAGGCGGAGCATGAAACACCACAGAGATTATACTAATATACAGTCCAAGTTTTGAAAATGGCTGCACTGTGCCAAATTCTTATCTGCAAATACATGTTTTGGTCTTAAAAGCAGCAACAGAGCAAAACATACTTTCAGGCATGGAACATTTTCTCAGTTCACAGGAAGTAGCAAACCGGAACAGAAGAGTAGTAAGTGCTATGTCGATGATGTATTTTACTGATGTCACAATACATGATTGCATCTGTTTCCCATTGGGGTGGTGGATAAGTGCAATGCTGCTTTGTGCAGCCATGTTCCCACACAGTTTGGTTTTGAGTCCGTAATTAGATACAGTATATGGAGAACGCCCCTTAGTGTTCAACACAAGAAAATGCATGTCGTACAGATTGATAGAACTGCTGCACAATTGTCCTGTCCAGTGTAACAGAAAAAGCATCTGGAGCATTACTGACTGATAACTGCAAATAAATTAAATAGGGAATTATTGTACTTTCATTTAAAATCAATTTGAGAAGTGTAGGCTTTGCTAATCATACATTTAGGCAAATAACATTACTAAATCTTACAATGTGGTAAACTATCTGCATTAGTTAACGGTTCAATATACAATGTACATTTTCAAAAATGTGAACACTTTCAACCTAGTGAAGCAACTGAATTGAATGAAATAGCCTGTTAACTCATTCGCTAATACCACAGGAAGTTAACATTTGATGCTAACATGTGGCATACAGTGTGTGCGGCCTGTCCAAAAACTGTTGAAAAAGTTCCCATTTTTCATTTTTCTTGAAGTTAACTTCCTGACCAGAAAAGATCTGAAGGAGTTATTTTGCAAACACATTGGGAATTACCGAGGTTTCAAAATGGTTTTACTTTCTGGCGACTTGCATATTTACAGAGATAAATGTGGCACCGAGGCATAAGAGCGCCACTACACCGCCATCTCATCCCCTAAGCAGTCCGGTAGACTTTCTGCATTCAGCACGTTTAAGAGTCGAGCAGCACCGTCAGGCCCCCCCACTGCATCCCCCTGCCCCAAACTGTCCCGGTCATCACTCTCATCTGTGTTCGACTCATACTCTGACCCGATACCTGACTCCCTGAACCGGAGCAGCTCCAGAGCTCCCAGGACCTGTTCCCCCAGCGGCGAGTAGTCGTCCGGGCCTCCGTCGCTGGGGGTCTCCCCCGAGTCCTGGACCTGCTCCTGGCTGTCCGGCTGGCGGGAGGAGAAGCGGAAGCACTCAAGGCGAACTCCACTGCCGGGGAACCCCAGAGGGCTGGTGTCGGTGCACAGGGTGCCAGGAGAGCAGGGCCCGGGGAGGGAGGAGAACCAGGGGCTGTCAATAATCTGGACCTGGGATTGAGCTGCAAAAGAGCCCATCGATAAAGAAGAGCTGGGTGGTTTGGTGCGGAAAGTGATCTCCAGAAGACTGTCCTGGGAGCCCACTAAGGAAGGGGGAAAAATATAAAATTGAGAATGTGTAAAATGAAACTACGAAAATATTTTTTTTTTTTTGGCTGATAACTTTCAGAAGTTTATCTCATTACGTACGGGACATTATTGTATCTCATACGTTGAAAATAAACAAAAAAACACTCGAAAAATAATACATCCAACATTTTCCGCAAATGATGCTTTTTAAACTTTGCCTCTCAGGGCTTCCATACGGAACAAAGCAGAGCGAGATTTAGTAGTTATCGCGTTAACAGAGACACAAGACATGAGAAGTGAGGTTTGAGCCAAGATGAGGAGATTACACGGACAGGGATAAAGTCTGTGCTGACAGGATTTAATCATTCATGACTATAAGGTAGCATATTGCCACTGGCTAAGTGCAGTAAAGAGAGAGCAGAGAGCATTATCGAACCCGCTGAGAGCGCTGCTATTGGATAATTAATTGCGTGCCAGAAGTGGATGAAAAAGGAGCCATGACGACAGGAAGGAAGCAGGGATTGAAAGTGGGAATAGGGAGGATTTTATGACAGAAATGATTGAGAGGGGAACAGTAATAGAGGAATATTTGATGCATCCAAACTAAATATTATGTCCACTCACTAGATGTTAAGTGTCCCGCAGCTTTGAGCTCCAGCTCCTGTATCTGTTTGACCAGCAGGGAGATGTGTTGCAGCAGGTCGGTGTTCTGCAGCAGCAGCCCCTGCACCCTGGCCTGCGTTTCAGTCCGCGCACACACCTCCACCGACAGCTGGTCCTGCAGTAGATGGACCTGGACGGGCCAAAGCTCATATCGTTAAGAACATACCATCCTGTCAAGAGGAAACCTGCTTATTAAATTTCACAGTGGCTCAGAAGTTTGGATTTGACTCTGCCTCTTTCAGACAGTATTGGCTTCAAGGAAAGTCTCTCGTTTCTCCAGAGGGCATATTAGAAGAGACAGGCTGGAACGGCACATCAGCATTATGAATGAACTTCTGTCAGGAGATCGGCCAATGTAAAAAAGCAAACTCTGAAAAATGTTTCTCTGCTCGGGCATTTTTTATCTAAAGTTAAACTTTTCAAAAGTCTATGTGGTGGTTTAGAGGAATGAAGGGTGAGAATGTAATCACCCAAAATGTCTCGCCACATCCTATTTAGCACGGCACTGATTGAAAATGGAGAAGCACATCACGTCACAACATTTATCAATTATCCTGATGAAGGGATTTTGATCCGCATCTTTACGTCATTTGACATTTGAATTGCTCCTTGTACTTAAAAACAAACATGCTCATAACATTATTTTAAATAGATTCTCATTATGATCAATATGTTTTTAGCCAGACAACAATGCTCTCAGTGTGGCAATGTCACTGTGATGGTCCTTGGTTGATCCACCACTTTGGTGAAAAATGTCACCAAATCAAATCAAATCTTATTTATAAAGCACATTTTTAAAACGATTTTTGGTCGAGCCAAAGTGCTGTACATACAATAAAAGTGCTTTACAATAAAAACACTTTACAACAAATACAACAGCACAAATATAAAAATAACACACAAGGCAATGTCAGGAGTCGTGCTCCGCTCTGACTAGAAGGCCAGAGAGAAGAAGTGAGTTTTTAGAGTTGATTTAAAAACCCCCATGGTCTGGGCCGACCTCACATGGAGGGGCAGTGTGTTCCAGAGAACTGGGGCCAGCTGCTGCGAAGGCTCGGTGCCCTCTGGTTTTGAGCCTGGACTTGGGCACTACCAGCAGCAGCTGGTCAGCAGACCTTAAGGCTCTGGCTGGGGTGTAGCGCTGGAAGAGTTCAGCTATATACGCCGGAGCCAGCCCATTTAGTGCTTTAAAAACAAATAAAAGGAGTTTAAAATCAATTCGGAACCGAATTGGAAGCCAGTGCAGTGAGGCCAGAATTGGGGTAATGTGGTCACGCTTTTTGTGGCCCGTAAGAAGACGTGCAGCTGCATTCTGCACTAGCTGCAGGCGTCTAATTGAGGCCTGGTCCATACCCACATACAGACCGTTGCAGTAATCCAACCTTGAGGTAACAAAGGCACTGATAACCCTTTCCAAGTCTTTAAAAGATAAAACCGACTTGGTCTTAGCCAATAGTCGTATTTTAAAAAAGCAGGTTTTAACTACGCTGCTGACCTGTTTATCAAATTTAAAAGTGTTATCAAAGGTCACTCCAAGGTTCTTGACAGAGGGGAGGATGTTTTTTTTTAGGGAGCCCAGAGTATCAACTGGGGAGGCTGGAGGTTGGGGTCCAAAAAAGATGACCTCAGTCTTACTCTCGTTTAGGTTGAGGACATTTTGGCTCAGCCAGGATTTGACCTCTGTCAAGCAGTCCATCAATAGCTGTAAAGAGTTTGCAGTGGAATTGAGAGGCAGATAGATTTGTACATCATCTGCATAACAATGGAAGGGGACATTGTGTTTTGTAAGGATTGAACCCTGGGGGAGTATGTAAAGGAGAAATAGAATGGGGCCCAGAATCGAGCCTTGGGGAACCCCACAGGTAAGAGGGGCTTTGGCAGAGGAGAAGGCACCCAGTTGCACTGAAAAGCTACAGTCTGTCAGGTAGGACCTGAACCATGCAAGGGCAGAGCCTGTGATGCCAGCGGACTGTTCAAGCCGTGACAACAGGATGCTATGGTCCACTGTGTCAAAGGCAGCTGTCAGAAACTTTTCATGGATTCCATGCGTGGTTAAAAAAGACTGCAGCTGGGCATAGATTACTCGCTCCAGAACTTTGGATAAAAAAGGTAGCTGGGAGATGGGCCTAAAATTTGCGAGAATGGAAGGGTCGAGATTTTTCTTTTTAAGTAGTGGCTTTACCACGGCATGTTTGAAGGCAGCTGGGACACATCCTGAGCCAAGAGAGGTATTTATAAGTAATAAAATACTTGCTCCAACTGAATTAAAAACATCTCTGAGAAGGCGAGAGGGAATGCTATCTGAGCTGCAGTTTGTCGGCCGCAGGTGCTTGACCAACTACTGGATGGATTGCCATGAAATATTGTACAGAGATTTACGTTTCCTATTCCATTACCGGTGAACATGTTTTTATGTCCTTAGGATGACTTGACATTTAATCAATGTTATTTAATGTTTAATGTTGACATTATTTAATGTCAGGTATGAACATGAAAATGAGCAATCTAGTTGGCCCAATATGAAAATGTGTATTTAAAAAACGTACATTTTTGTAACATATATTTAAACCTATATTAAGACTTTTGCCTTTAAACTCAACGCTAAAATACATATTTCCTCATTCATCTGCCTGTATGTATGTGAATAAGTCTTACGATGACTAAATTGTTTCCCCATGGAAACCACATAAACTGCAGCGAAGAGCTGATTTGATTGTTTTCTGAACTGCCTGAACTGTACACCTTTACACCAGTAGAGAACAGACGGATCAATGAAGAGAAGTCTGTTCCCAACATCAGCTTCAAAGTGTCATTATCCGGTGCAGACGCAATGCGCCAGGCGCCAGCTGCTCGCTGTCTGAAAACACCTTGAATCTGGTTGATCTATATTGGTGTCCAATATGTTCTATGCTATAAATCAGGCTATGAATGATTCATAAACATCCTCCTATGTAAAAACCTCCAGAATATAGATTAGGATTGAAACCTGGTGTTTGGTGTATGTAAATGCTACTGAATTGGATAGGGCTCAGACTTTGAGAAAAGATTTATTTTGAAAAAACCCCACTTAAATAATAAATAAATCAAAGACACTATAAGTGAATAAGCATAACATACATTGTAACTGATAGCAACCATTAAACATCTTCAATTGATTATTGATATTTAGGGAATCATTTAATTACACATCTTCTGAAATGTTTTGTTTTCAAAATTGAAAAAACATGTTTCACCTGTATTATCTGGCCTGAATTTAGATAAAAGCTCGATTAAATAAGAATTTAACAAACTGAAAGCGCTTGAAAGGTAGTTACATGCCATAGCTGTGGTTCTACGGGGAACAAGACTGGCCCTCAGTACCTGCTCTGAGGCAGCCAGCGCCTGCTGCTCCTGCTGACGCAGCTGTTTCTGCAGCAGATGGACCTGGTGCTCCGAGAAGCAGGGGGCCTCCTCTGCAGACAGACCCGACACAGAGGCTCCGAGGAGGGGGGAGCTCAGCAGGAGAGACGGGTCATCTGACACCTGCAACAGATAGCCCAGTTAATGGGGCCTAACTTCTTCTAACGCCCTAAAAAAAAGAAAGGAACAACAAACTACATTTTCAAAACCGTGATGGTGATATCAAAGTAAAAACTTGATGGCTAATTCAAACCTTCACGACAAGGGTTTTTCTTAAATGACGGGATGACGGAGCGCACTCTGGCAAAAACCGGACCATTTGTAAACTCAGATAGACTTGCCATTGATGTGCAGCTATTGTGTAAAAGTACATTTTTAGCCATACTATTTAATAAGACATTTAGCTAGCTAACTAGTATACATTTTCTCCAACTCCTTCCGTTAGCTTTAGCCAATTTTTTCGAACTAAAGTTTTTCATTTACATGTTCGTTAATTGATATTGAACAACGCTCTCATTACGTGCAGAGCGTCAAATTGGAAGAGTAAAATAATCTTGCATATCAGCACTTTAAATGATGTAACTCAAAAACATATCACAGCAGGAGTACAAATAGTTATGGATAGTTTGTACAGTAGATGTAAACAAGTTAAGTGTTGGATAATATAGCCAAGGATCCTAAATAATTGAGTAACAGTGGAAAGTAAAACATCATGAAAGATTGTGTGTAACACTTCAAAGACGTGGTTTAAAGTTTCTCAGCCAATCTAAGATCCCTGGGGAGGAGAAAGAGACTGCAAAGAGACCGCCAGCAGCATAAATAAGTTTCCTTCTGACGGAAAAAGTCCACCAGATGTCATCATTACTGCATGATCTTCACCCTATCCGTGTGATAAAGGCTTAAACCTGCTTCGTTCATTCAATGCTACGTTAGCAAGTGATTTATTCTGACATTTTCCCCAAATAACTTCCAAAATCTGGGTGTCTTTGTGTCTGGATGAATGCTGGTGAGGGGGACTGGCAAAACTGTTTAAAAGTGTTATGATCAATGCTATGTCTATTATGTCAAGCTGCTTAAATAAATAATAAATAAAGAAGGGATTGTTTTTCACACCAAATGAAGATGAATGAAGACACAGTGGTTTGTTTAGCGAGGCTGCTGTTGATTGATGATCTTGTATTTCTGCCTGCTCATGTGATACTTTTCCATTTGAATTACAGCTGAAGTGCTTGTGATGTTGAGAGGCTGACACAGGGGTGGAAGTTACATTGCTCTTGTTATTGTAATAATGTAGTGTTTCTGTAAAGGCTAAACTTCTCAGACTATTTTTAAATATCATGAGGGTGGTTTTTGCTTTTACAAATTAAACTAGTAGTCTAACTATGTCCCTAAGCATCTCCATTACTTCCTGTCTGAGATATTGCAGGGACAGACATAGGTCAACTTTGACCACTAACACATTACTAGTGCATCCTTAAATCCAAGTGGAGGTTTGTGCCAAATTTGACAAAAGATTCTCTACAAGCGTTCCTGAGATAACACAGCCTGAAAAAACATTATGCCTCACCAGCCAGATGTTTTAATTCATACCAAACAGATGCATGCTGGGTAAGGCTAACAGGCTAAATGCTAAAAATGCGATTGTTGGATCTTCTTGGAAATTCCGCGTTTCTCAGAAGCTGTTTGACTGCCGTGAAGGTTTGCTCAGCTTGTTTCTTTGATAACTTTCAGCTATAACATATTTTATTTGGTTAAAATACTGTCGAGACAACCAAGATCTAAAAGTTGGTTTTAAAACAGTATAAAAAAATCTATTTATGACTTCTGTCTGGCAGACAACCACAACCAGACAATGCATGCCATTAGGGGACCAAATGGAAGGGAACGTACCTTGAATCAAAATACAGAATGCTCTGGTTTTGACAATTGTTGGAAACATTTAGCAGGGGTTTTTCTAGAAAAATATAGTATAGAGAGTCCCTCCCTTTCCGGTGGTCCACCATGGGAATTTATTTCGGAAAAAATATGTATCGTAGTCAATGGCGAGAGAGAAATAATTTTTTGATCCCGTTTGAATTTTGCCATGAATTAGACATTATGATGTTTGTCAATTACATTTTTTTATTTCCAAGTCAAGAAAGTCACAGTTTGTCGGAAAACTGTTGAAATATAAGACTGAAAATACGCAACTAGAAAGACCACAAATCCAAGCGTAAGTGATGTCATAACTCGTTTAACACTCACCAAAACCTTGTACAGCCGGTCCCGCATGCTGGCTCTTACGGAACCGACTTACTTCCCTTTTGTGTAATAGCAGCTCTCAACATGCCCATCAGACGTGTAATGATTTTCAATGATTTTCAATGATTTTCATTCTGAAAGAAAGAGGTGAAATGTGCCAAGGTGACGGCCATCTTGGTGTTGGTGACGTGTATTGTGCGAGACCAGAGATGTAGTTCATTGAGCGGTTTCACACAAAAATAAGTGTTACTACTCTTTTTTGTCACATCATATGTGTAATTCATGGCACAATTCAAACAGGATTGAAAAATGATTTCCCTCTCGCCATTGACTACCATACATATTTTTTCCAAAATAAGGTCCCATGGGTCGAAAGTAGAAGGGCGGGACTTAGCCTCTCTATGAGGGCGCTAACGTCCCTTCCGGACAAAATTACAGCCCTGCCCACTTTCCAGCGAAAATAATGCATTAGAGCGAAGCAGATAATAATAGTTTCATAATTTCTTAAAGCTGCTGAGTCATATATTGCACCACAAACAACAAACAAATCCTCCTTCTTTACTTCCTCTATAGAAAAAAGGACAGTCAAAGACACGATCTAATTCAGAAATCACAGTTTCAGTGCAAGCCAGCTGCCTGCCGCCCGAACGGACATCGACCCCCTATTTATCCAGAGCTCCGTAAAAACAAAGCTGTCTATGTCGTCTGAAGGTCTATTTGACAAGATTTATTTCATATTCTTGGAGTAATTATTCCGTTTTTGACGAACAGAAATATTGTTTTCTGGCATTACTTTAAAATGTTATGGGGAAAATCTGCATTCTGGTTACGGTATGAGGGCGAATGCCGAAAGTAAGAGGACTTTTAGGCAAAACCCTGTTTAGGGAAATGTAACAACAAAAAAATAGCTCTTAGACATTTTACTTTTAGGGAAATGTTACCTATCAAACATTCAAATAGCGGGTTACTTTGATTGATGATGTACAACACACGCATGACAAATCAGTCATATTGTACATGTTAGTCCCATCATGCTCAATACATCTCAAGAGTACAGTCATTACATCATATTGTTAGGAGGGCTTACTAATGGGGATTTAATCAGTGGAATCAATACAGGTTGAATGGGCTGGCTGCTGTCCATTCGGGAATCATGACTCACACAATGATGTTAGAGTGCTCCTGTGGGAAAAGGCATGAAGGCAAGGCTTAGCCGTCTTATACCTGAGATGGGAGATCAATATGATGGAGTCTTTTGTCCTTAATGCCTAAATGTGAAGGACACTTGACCTTCAAATCACACACAAGGGAGGGAGAAATCGTGACATCAGACATGAAATACTGCTGTTTGAGTTGCAGGGTTGCATTCACTATTAGAGCAAATGTTCCCGGGCTCACATATAACTCCATGTAATATCCATTTCATATAAACAATTAACTCCTCGCCAGCACAACACTATAAAGCTGAGAGTGCCACAGAGGCGCAGTTGGAAAATGAGCTGACAAATATCAGAGAGCATTGCACCGCTTGTTCAACAGGATGAATGGAGCGAAGCTTGAAAGCCACGCTATGTTTTCATTAATAAACCATATGATCACATGAATAATGAAGAGCTTGGTCGAGTGTTTTTTCACTAACAAGCCTTAAAGACGCCGTTGGCTCACTCGCATCATCATCAGTGCCATTTTCTGATCTTCATGCGGCTCCTTATGAGGCCAACATGTCCACACTTTCTCTGTGAGCCTGGCAGAATATCCATGTTAATGCAACAGGGAGAAGGAGATTGATCTTATCAGTTGTTTGTGTCATACTGTATGGGGGAAGCAGTTCAGTAGCAAGACCTTAGGTATTGAATATAGCAAAGGAAAGAAGTAATTGGTCAAAGAATTGATAGGCGATGGACAGAAATAGATGAACATTTAGAGGGATAATGCAGTGACTCAGCAGTTATCCTGACTCTCAGTGACTAGGAAGGGCCAAACTCCAAAATATACTGGATCGTACATTTCCCATAACCCCCAACCTAATAAGCGTCTTTAATTAGACCCTCTTTAACCCTTACCCTTTTTTGTTTGAGATTATGGGCAATTTGTCTTATTTAATTTAAACTTTACCATTAACTATTAGTTTATGTACAGCTCATGCTTTCTGCTAATCTAACATTAGCGCTCAACCTGCCAATGCAGTTTGTTGCCTCTCAAATATGTTTTGTTTTTAGTCTTCTATGAACATTTATATAAGATTTATGGCATTTTGACTGTAGATCGAACAAAACAAGTAATTTGTAAAGAGCCTTTTTCACTTTCTTAATTTCTTTATTGTAAAAAAGAAAAATAATCGTTTGATTGTGAAAAAGATAGCAGGCATTTCATTCCACTGTACACTATTTAAGATTTTGTATAATATTATTATATTTTCCATGTACATAGTTTACTTACGCCAGCAGGAACACTGTAGCTATTAGATATTAGATTAGATGATAATAAAGTGTTTGTATTGAATCAGGTTAATACTAATAATTGTTGATGTGAATGTGTGGGTGGGCTACACATTAGATGCTGTTTCACAGAGAGTGGAACCATATGAGTAGATGACACATTGCAGGCTTGTCTTCCCCTCTGCAGGTTTTACATGACCTCCCGTGTTTCTAATGGAGTGATAAATTGCAGGGCTTTGTATGACATGATCAAGGACTTCTGCACTTTACCTTCCCATCATTACTGAGGGCCTCGTCCTTTTTGCTCTTCTCCAGGTCTGACGAGGAGACACATTCAATGCTCTCCTCTGTAGTGGCTTCAAGGTCGGTCTCCTCCGACAATGCAAACCTCTTCTTTGCTGCAGAGAGACCAGATACATATAAAGGGGAAGCTTTAATGCAGTTTTGAGCTTTATAGTTTGCAATATATCTAGCGGCAATGACAGCAGCAGCAGCAGCAGGCGAAGAGCTGGCAGAAGCCCACACACAAGCAAGGGCTTTGATCAATGGCTGGCCAGATTTACTAAAACACATCTGCAGCCAGAGTGGATGCTGAAAAATCAGCAGTGGTGGATAATGACATATTTTCTCCAAGAGGCATGGGGAGGAGGAGGATAGAGAGGAAGAGAAGGCCTGGAGTGTATGAGGAGTAGAAAGGAGATTGAGTTTCTGTGTGGGACAGAAAGAGAACCACGGAAAAGTATTTGTTGATGCAATTTTGTGTGCATGTGAGTCACCTGGCAACGCCTCCGACTCCTCCGCCTTGCCCTCCTCATCCTCCTGGTCATCGCTTTTCTGCTGCTGGGTCAGCTGGTGACACACATCGAACGCCTGACCCACGGTGCGCACGATCCTCATGGCCTGGGACTGGAAGGGAGGACACAGTGAGATTGTTTGTTTGTTTGTTTGTTTGTTTGTTTGTTTGTTTGTTTGTTTGTTTGTTTGTGTGTGTGTGTGTGTGTGTGTGTTGAGAGCAGAGGCGGGTTAAGCAGCTGCAAGGCACAGTAAGGATAGAATCAGAAATGAGAGGGCGCAGTAGGGGGGGGTGGGGGGGGGGGAATGAGGTGCCAGAAGAGTTGCACAGGAAGTGGTTAGATGAACATGTGTGTGTTGGAGCACACGTAAATAGAAAGAAGATGAGAAATAGAAGAAGGATGAAAATGGGAGCAAGTGGAAATTAAGGCAGGGGGAATCATGAGGGGAGATAGAGACCAATTTCAAGTCAGAAGATATCACAGATATCACCTCGTCTATATATCTGCTCTGCACACATTCGCCTGTCATAGTGATTGATTGGTCGATTTCAGAGGCAAGTAGACTTGAATGCATAGGAATCATTCATACTGTCTGTTTGAATATACCTGTATTCACCATCTGAAAGGCTTTGTTTTAGCACCTGTCTCTTTAAGAGCGCCTCCCGGAAAACCCCAGTCTGCTCTGATTGGCTATCAAGAAATAATGTAGTGCACTTTCGTTGGTAGGTCCATGGGTGTATTAAGAGAACTGGAAACGAATGTAGAGGGAAAATAACTTGGCTTAGCACATTTTTTCTTTTTAATTGTTAGAACTGGGTCTTAATGTCTTTTAGAGCTTAATGGAATGATCGATTGACGGATAATTTTGATGATTAATTCCAGACTTTAACTAGTTTCAGCTTCTCTACTGCAAATATGTGCTGCCTTACTTTGTCTAATGAGAGAATAAATCAATATGGGCCTGTTGGTCATACGCTATTATGATGTTGCACCTTGAACTTGTGTGGAATTGTAGACATGAATCAATAATGAAAATAATTGTAAGATGGAGCCCTATTTCTTTTAAACGTCCTCCATAGGTAATCAATATTGTTATCACAACATGCAAACAATTGATTGTACAGGCTCAAAAGAGGTTATTATCAGTGTTTCCCAAGTTGAACACACAGGAAATAAAATTCAATGCGGCTTTTTGAGACAGTTGCAGTTATTTTCTTTATTTTTCTAAAGCCCTAATATGCAGTCATGTGGCAGCCTCCTAAATCCACTGGAATTAAACCTGTCCTCCCTCCTGCCCACTGATGGTGCTTTTTTTGTGTTTTCTATATTGAATAGTGGCAGAACCGAGGGTTGAAATAAACGTGTTATTGTCGTCTGCCTCTGGAGGCCGATCCTGCCTGAGGCATTCAGTCAATAAGTCAAGGAAAGTCAAGCCTGAAAGCAGTTCAATCAAGTGAAAAGGCGTACAAAATAACACCGCAATAGAGTCATGAAATTGATTTATGGAATTAAAGTAGGCTCCATAGAATTACATTTAGTTTGCAGTCCCTGTATACCCTGGATTGTTTGTACATTTATACACAATGCTGTTAAAAAGTGAAGAAAAACAGCTCTTTCACTTTAAATTCTGTTATAGTGCACGTATTATATATATATATTATATTCTTGTTGTACTTACTTGGTTACTTGGTACATTTTTTATATTTATATTTTAAGGTTAACGTTTTTTTATTGTATAATGCATTTTAAAATATTGTTCAAAAATGTTTTTTATTTGTTCCTTTGTCCCTCTGTAAACAATTTCATTCCTCTATTGTTTTTACGTTCGCCCCATTATACAAATTCCTTGTATGTGTAAACCTACTTGGCGAAACACCTGTTTCTGACAAAACTTCTCATATATAATAACTCAAAAATTAGTTAGCTTAGTTTTAGCGGCTGTTTCTTTAAGACCCCAGACTGAAAAAGAACAATCTTGTGTTTATTTCTTTAGGAAGCACTTTAGGTAGTTCCATGGATGCAGAGGGAAAATTACTACGGATTTGTAGTTAGGCATTTCCTAACTTTTAGCACCAAAGGACTTCTCAAGAGTCCTTACTGGGTCGTTACATTCGCAAAGAAAATAGGAAAAGTTCTGCTGATTTACATACATATCTTTTCAATGGAAGCCAATGGGTATGAATCTTTCGAACATTTTCTATAAATCCAGGCTCCCTTATTGGGGGCCAGGGTATTCACGATATACAGTTTCTGATGTTTCTCTCCCAAGGCCAAACACAAAAGTCTCTGACATCTGAGCCCAGCTGTGACGAAAAATAAATCTTCTCCTATCAGCGGGTCCATCTCCTCCTACTTGAAGCGCACATGCTTGGTGCACCCAGATAAGGCTCCATGGCCCCCGGGGCTGTAGTCAGGCACCACTTGCCGTGTGCCTGACGCTGTAGTGGGTGTTTGTTCGGCATTGGTGAAAATGTCTCCAAGCACTGAGTGTAAATAGCCCCTCTTCTTTTCTCTTCCCACCAGAATGATTAGTATTCAGCTTCACTAAGTCACTGTCAGTCTGGTATCCATGGTGAGGGTAATGGAGTCCACCTCACCTAACTGATGCTCTGTCTTTTACGTCAGCTCGATATGCCCATATGTGCACATTCATAAGCATTTAAGCACATGAGGGGTCTATGAGTCAGATTAATGCGGAGTCCAACAGGACAATACATCACCCAGGCACAGCCATAATGTCATCATTAGCAGTTATGCGCACAGCACGGTGCTGAAAACAAAAAGGAATGATTGACTTGCTGTGTATACTGGAAGGATAAAGCTGGAGGTCTTCTGCACTTTCAACAGATTCCATGATAATACCAAAAGCAACAATGTGTTTGTCCCTCTCTTAATACTTCCCAACTTCCACAGCCTCTCCTCTTCCTTCCCCCTGAATACGTACATTTTTAAAGGAATAGTTTGACATTTAAAATATTATTTAGATTTCTTGATTAGTTAAAGGACAACATTGACACCTTTATCGTTTCTGTACAGAAAATGGGTTAGCTTAGCTTAGTACAAAGAATGGTAGCAGTGTGAGACCTGTAGCTTTTCCAAAATGTGACAAACCCTACTACAAGTGGCCCTTAGCTAACTAGTTATAATATAAAGGGGCTATTGGCCACGGTCAGACCATAACTAGGAGAAAGACTCAGGGCCAGGGATGCGATGGTTCTCAACATGGCTCCATTAGCCAACTGCTGTCTGTCAGTCAGCAGGATTAGGGAATAACTAATGTTCTGATTTGTGTGACAGTTGGAGGAAGGGTGAAGCATGGGCTGAGGAAGAACCCATTACATTTTGGAGTGGCTCCATATCACAGGGAGGATTCACAATGTATGGGTTACTTTTTGTTAACATTGCCAGATTAGTGCAGTACTCATGGTGTAGAAATGATCGTGAAAAAATGAGTTGCTAAAGATTCAACTTGAAAAATAGATATCGATGGTATGTTTACAGGCTCAATGCAATTAATACCACATGTCATCTTTGTAGCGTCCATGTTGTTTCAACAGTACAATTTAAAGCCAATACAAAAAACGAAGTCAGAAGTCCTTATAATAAACAAACCAAAGTTAGAAGAATGCCAATGTTGTTACCAAAGCACAACTTAGATCTCATAAACAAGTTGGAGAAACGACTTTCAACTCTGAAAAAAACGTGAAAGAGGTCATTTGAACGCACCATTATCCATGGCGGAGTTGTCCTTGTGTTGCATAATGGATTAGACATTAGAGTACATAATATATATCGGCTATAATGCAATACAAGTTGAATTTAGCACCGCAACACCATCGTCAAAGGTTTAGGATTGGAGGCAAATTATGAATTTGACAGAACGTGTCATAATGACCAATGTCAGTTCTTACATTACACTGCATTGGCTTACGAAGCACCTCTACACCGTTGGCCATGCCTACGGAAGCAATTCAGGGTTCTGTATTTTGCTCAAGGACACTTTGACATCTTGACTGCAAGGCTAGGGATCGAACCACTGACCAGAGCCAAATCAAACCGGTTTAGACTTGTACACTGGACCACACCATCAAAGAAGAAATCGGCTAGAAACTCCATAAGCTTCAGCTACACAGACAAATACTCGAAGCATCAATTGATTGAACAGTTACACTTACTTTCCTCTTGGACTTGAACACATTGCAGCGGAAAATGTTGCTCTGTCCTTCTCTGGCGATATAACTGAAGATCTTCAAGTCTTGGGCGTCATGTGAGACATAGAAGATCCTAAAAGCAAGATGACAGACAACATTTCAATGAGTTGGTTACAAATTGCTTAGTTTTTTTTATTTGATTTGAACACCTACCTGTAGATGGGATCCTGTGTCACCATGACTGTATTCTCATCCCATGACCACCCTTTTCTCTGTCCCAACACAAAAACACATTGACGGTTAAAAAAACAATATTTTCTAAAAAACGAAAAGTAATTTAAAAGTCACAAGACTGACCTTCCTCTTTTTGCGCAAGATGACTTTGACATAATCCGTGGACACGACAATGTTGACCTTCTTTTTCTTTATATTCTTCAGTTTGAATTCATACTGCAAAGGAAAAATGACATTTAAATTAACATTCCAGTTTGGAATTGAATATTATACAAGGTGTGACACACAGGCCCACTGAAGGTAAAGCTCTTTACACAAGATAAAGGCTATGTTGGAACAGAGGGGAAGGGATCATGCAGAGAGGAAGATCTTTTTGACAATCTTCTTCTTCTGGGAAATGTGAGATTGAGTAAACACTGTCAGATTCTTGTCCCTGGGAGCGGTTGAAGCTTTCAAAGGCAGCGTTCCCAGAGGGAGGCAGAATGTGTGGGACACTTTCATCCCTCTCCTTGATTAATGCTAGAGCGCGAACTCCTCTGCAGCTCAGACTCAAACATGTAAGGGCCCAGTGATCTAAGAACCACATGGATTTTTGCGAAATAACGTGCCATGCTTTGAAAACACAGCGTCCGACATCAGATGATTAATTGATCAAGTGGAGTTCTGTGAAATGTGTCTGAAACGAACTGCCGCCCGCTCGGTATTGGATATTCTATGTCATCTTTCTTTGGTTTGTGTACAAATAACAACCTGCTGCCGTCTTGGAACTCTCTTTTCATTCGTATATTGACATTTCAAAATAACATGTCACAGAAAGTAAAGAAAAGGCGCAGAATTTGGTAATGTCGATAAGGACGATAATGAGAGGTAGTGAAATTCCTAAAAACTGAATAATTTTGATAAAAATGTTTAAATTCAACCACTGATGTTTGTCAATATCTAGTAAGATAAGGTAAGCTAAGGTAAGGTTAGGTATACAATGTAGTACATTATTCTCATTAAACAACAACTTTATTCTTGTTATATTCCTTTTCTTTTCTAAGTCCAGTGGTCTTTAAATTAATTTGTACACATTTTGAATCATGACGTGAATAGGTTCTATACTGCAGGGACAATTAAAGCAATACCTCCCCAAAAAATGACACCGACATTCACATAGTGAATCATTTCGACGTGGTTCTGGCAGGAAAGCATGAAATGTGAAAAATGCATCTTCAGGAGAGTAATTGAAAACCATTTGAAAGTAATACAGAATGCCAGAGAGCCTTAATGCATTACATTCTCAGTCATTTCTTTGTAATTATCTCCCAGCGCATGCATTTCTGTTTAGGTTTAAATAGAAAAAGACAGTTCCGCCATAAAAATGTCCTTAAAATGCAGGAAATGTGAGTTTGACATTTCAAATGTTGACGTGTCTCCCCCAATATTGAAGCGAAACCTCTACGTCCTTGAGAAAAACGATTATCGTAACCGACAGGGCGCCTCATTAGAATCTCCATTGGTCCCTTATTCCTCATTCGCCCTCATCTGGTTCATCCGTCTTATTGTTGTGTGGGAGGATTGCTCCGTTGTAGTTGCCCAGGTGAAGGACACGACTCCCACAATGTGTGTCGCAGGCTAATGCAAACACGTGCAAAGTGCGGACCATCCGTCTTTCTGCTGTCAGAGGGCGATGACGTGGAAAACAGAAGGTTCAAGGTTCTTTATTTTGTCATACGAACATAGCTACAGTGTAGTTATGCCGATGACAATCTTTGGTCACAGGCTTCTCCAAAAGTGCAACACAATAACACAGATAAACAGAAAAATATAGTGCAAGTAAATAGTAAATAGTAAATAGTAAATAGAAATATAGTTTAAAAAGTGAAATAGTGAAATAGTGCAATAAGAGTCTGGAAGTTATTGGAATGATATATTAGAGAAATAGATACATAATTACTAAGTAGCAGATGAATGTTATGGATGTTGTTTCAGCAGTTCAGTTGTTTAGCAGTCTTATTGCCTGTGGGATGACACTGTCTCTGAATGTGGTGGTTTTAGTCCGGATGCTGCGAAGAAGGTGTTCATGTTAGATTTTCACGCATCATCCTCAGCCCCCAAGCACAACTAATGCTCTACAGGTAGTGACAACTCCCCTGTCATTCTCCCTCTAAGCTGCTGTGAGTTAGTTAGCTTTGAATATTAGTTTGTCTCCCAAGAAGCAGAGAATTTTGAAATCTTCGAGATCCCAATCCGGAAATCTGTTTTTGAGTCAGGAAATGAAGCATTATAGCTTCTCTAAATCTTTCCTGGTACAATCAAATGGCCATTATACTGCACTGTACACGAGGGATCAGGATTAAGTGCGTCCGGGGTGTCACTGGGGTTGGGAGCGACCTCTGACCGACTCAATTACTCTAGTGTTGGATTAGATCCAACAGCTGACAAGCAGCTAAATCCCCTCCTCTGAAACATGATGTGTAATACGTGGCCTTGTCTGGCCTAAAAGAAGGGCTCGAGAGCTGTTGTTTTTTCCCTTGAACAGTATCACATATACACCTGCACGCTTCACCTCTCCTCAGACATAAAATCCCTGAGAATCCTGCCGTGATTTAAACCGCTCCTGACAGCCCACTGAATCTGCCGAGTGTGGAGTTTTACGCAGACTGGTGATTTGTGTGTAATGAGGATGTTGAAGAGAGTAGGGAACACAAGGAGAGACATAAAACACAGGGGAAAAAATAGTTAATGTGTGTGCACCGGCATCAATCCCAATGTGTTGGGACTGCTTGACAAGGGTCAAGATCAGTGGCGGGGTTCAGAGTCACATATATTTCTTACTCTAATTCTCCTCATCGCAGCGACGATCTCCATCCGGCTGCCGGGGCGACCCACCTCCAGACTGCCGATGTACTGAAGAGTGTAAGAAAGAGGTTTTAGGATTGGTAGTTTGAAGGAATGAATAGCAGTGATTACAGGGGGGTGCTGGGCTGGCAGATTGGTGAGGACCATTGTAGTTGACTGCTTGTTCATAATTCTCTTTAATAATCCTTAAGGCTGCAACTAGATGTTCATGTTATTGTTGAATATCCTATTGATTACTTTTTCGATGAATCATTGATTTGGTCTATACAAAGTCAGAAAGATTGTGGAAAAACGTCAGTAAGTTTTCCGAAAAGAATAGACGTCTTCAAATGTCTTATTTTGTCAACAGATCAAAAGATATTCAATTTACTGCAGCCCCAGTTCTCCAGTTATACGTTTTTCAATATATAAGGGAAATGAACTGTCAGTATACATCAATATACATTACATTACATTGCATTTAGCTGACGCTTTTATCCAAAGCGACGTACATTCGACCAGGAAGATACAACCTTGAAGAATATACAAAGAAA
>CALSBZ010046932.1:8629992-8661595 GCA_943591055.1 Gobionotothen gibberifrons
GTGTGTGTGTGTGTGTGTGTGTGTGTGTGTGTGTGTGTGTGTGTGTATACGTGTGTGTGTGGTTGTGTAATTTTGCATTGGTGTGTATTGTGTTTGTTTCCCGGGGAATCACTCACGAGAAACACCGGCTGTTGTTTTGCCTGCTGTGACGCCAAGTTACTCCGTTCTCCGCTTGTAATTATGCCGTTACAAGCTTTCAAAGTTATATTTATCATCTGAATTTGCCGAAACAAGTTTAATATTCTGAAAGCCAAGCCTTTGTTTAATTGAAATCAGATGAAAACAAACTTTAACGGACCCTGCCGTGTTATCTATGATTACTATACGCCTTACATTCATAATTTCAGCCGGAGGGAGGGGGAGCTGCGCTGCGGAACAGCGGAGTGGCAAGGGAGAGCTGTCTTCTTCCCTTTACAAGCTTCAAAAATGTATTTATTGTGTGATTTTGGAAATAAAAGTTTCATATTCTGAAAGCCAAGACTTTGTTTATTTAAAATCAAACAAAACACCCGAACCCCGAAAAACTATTTTTTTACGCAAATCCACGTTTATTTTGAAATGAGCCGCAGACTTCCGACTGATTTCGATAGAGCGGGTCACATATTTGCTTTTTCCCACTTGATCAGAACAGCGGGAGGAGAAAATAATGGAGTGACTGAATGACAGCTAGAAAATTAGGCTACGTGGTAATTAAAGCAAAAATGCAAACGACGATTCTTCAGATGTTTAAGAGAAAGGAGAGAGATGAAGAAACTCAGAATGTGCTTAAAATTAGAAAAACAACGCCCACAGATGACACAGGTGATGATGCTTATTTAGCCCAGAGAATGGACATGAACCTGGCCATGATGAATATAATAAGTTAGCTAAGTTTGTGTTCAGGGATGCATGAAGCTGGGGGCGGGAGGAGAACAATATGAACCAATGAAGGTCGGGGTAGCATTATAGTACCTGCAAGAAATTCAAACCACTTTCACCCCTGGTCAAAGGTCAAAGGTCAAGGTCACTGTTCCCCCTGTTGAACCATGTACATAAACCCACATTTTCTGGAACACCTGGAGGTGTTCTAGCTAAAATGTCCAATTGGACTTTTAGATGACCTGACTAGATTTAAGTGGTTAAAGGTCACTGTGATGCTTTGGGCTATGACTTGATAATTCATTTATCAATAATTCAAAATTCACACAGATAGGTTACAAGGAAAAAGTGATGACCTTTTGGAAAGACACTGATGTAAACTGCAGCTTCTCTGGGTGTCGGGGGCATACAACCAAGAAGTGGTAATTATAGTTAGTGGTTAGGAGCATAACATGGCATTTAATCACCGCAGCGTTTAGCTGAGCTTCTCCCGGTAGCAGGGGAAAGCTGCGTGACGCTACAAAGGGGCGTGGCTAGCAGCAGAATCAGCCTGTTTGCAACAGGGCTGCAAAAGAGGGGTATGAGCAGTATGAGGCATGGCTACAATGGGTGATCTGTTTGGTATTTTAAGCAAAAAACTTCACAGACATGTTTTGTATAGGTATGATCCTATATGTTTCCAATATAGCATAATAGGTTCACTTTAAGTCGCTTTGACACGCTGTAAAATGGCTCTGTGCTGATGTTGCTGTTGTGTTAGTATGAAGAGGGGGAAGACACTAGGCTGAAGTGCTACCCTCGGTTAGCGCACTATTTGAAATGGTTGCTTAGCGTTGCATTGGCAGTTCACATTTTTCAACTTTAATCTCGATCACCACTGACGTTTTGACCCACAACCAATCAGATAACAGCTATGCTAAGCAGTGCAAGGTAGCAGGGGAGGTTACCATAGAAAAAAACTAAAACTATCTGGCTGTTTTTGACGCAAGGCTCTGCGCCCTACTTCGCTGTCATTAAAGAGTGTATCATGTGAATGCAGCTTTAAAATGAATCAGTTTTTCAGTCTTTCTGTCAACCTATTCCAGACTAAATTGGGTAAGAGATTGAAATACCCATAAATACCACGCCACACCCTCCCACATGCATACCTGTAGGCAATTTAGGGTGTATGTTCCATGTGATCCGATCTGTATGAGGAAACAAAAGGACGGCAACACAGGAACCTTAGTGAAAAGTCATCACTCCAGGCTCTACTTCTTTTTTCCCTGGAAATGTAAACTAATAGCAAACACGTGTGGCTTTACATCACAGAGGTGAGTCACTACTATTTGCTGTGCGCGGCTCAAGTCCATGCTGTCTTCACAGGGTGTCATGTGATGAAATATTACACACCAGATGTTGTTCTACTCTCATGTGTGTTCTTATATCACCTTTTATCAGATTACGTATTTACGTATTCTATTTTCAAGTGCACACAAAGAGATATTTATAGGAGCAGGTTTTTTTTTACCTTTACCAATCAAAATTAAACGAGTTGAAGCCCTTGTCCTATAATTGAGTATTTTAGTTTGGATGGCTGTGCTGGGTTTGTTCCCTTGGCAACGCCGTTACCATGACTGCAGCTCTTTGTTTTGCACACCGCTCGTACAATTTCAAGGACCACTGGCGACCCTATTAATCACCACTTGTACCGCAAATATGTATTCATATTAGCACACTGACTCATTTTTTCTACCAGTGAAGTATAGGTGCCCAGAATCCAGCGTTTAACAGAGCTCCACCTCTTTTGTTGCACATTATGTTTCCACCTCCTGACATTCAAAGCTGTCCACTGACACTGATCCATGCTTGAGAAACACTCAAAAACAGCCTCTCCCATGCCAACTCATCCAGGAGTGGGATGGGCATGGATTATAAAAAGTAATGATCCTGCGTGTTTACAAAAGGTGTGTGAATAACTCGATCTCCTTTATCTTTATACATACAAAAAATCCATTTGAAACTGAAAATGGAGATAATACTTTTGTTTTCAATCAAATAAAAAAAGACCACTTTAGAGTCTTATTACTTTATATGACAGTAATATAATGAGTTGGATGGATGGTGTATTTAAAGTATTTTCAATGGGCATGTTTTGACCTTTATTTTTAAAGTGGGTATTTAAGAGATTACAGGAAATGAAAAGAAAAAGAGAAGGAATAACATGAAAGAAAGTCAGTTTCTGGACTTTAGTCATAGATTTTGTATTCTTATGGAAGAGGAAGTAAAGATCATTTTTTTCCAATTACGTGTGTCAAATATTAAGGAAATAAAGCTTCCCTTCACGTCATAGAAAATGTTAAATTTAAGAAAATAAACATTCCCAAGGACCCACGTTTCTTATTTTCCGGATGCATTTTAGTCATCATGAGTTTCCATTATAACACTCTGCTCTGTGTTGCTTAAAGCAGTTGTCAGAGGCCTTCAGTGGCTCCTCTGTTTTATAGTTTGGCTTGGCACCAATTTCTCATTCTTTTTCTAAAAGAAACTCCTGCAGTCCAAAAGTGGCTTATAAAGTTAAGCTCCACTTATGTAGATTTCCAGGATGTGAACTCACCTTTGAATACCAGTCAAGTTGTCTTTTAGTAAGTGTGTGTAAAAAACGATTTAAGGGATTTACTGTAAATCAATGGTGGGGAAAAAACAGCTTTGTCAAAGTTTGTTTGATTAATGGATTATGGAAGGATAAGTTGAGTATAATACCTAACTAACAGAATTCTCTTTATTGTACTGTTATTTCCCCCCAAATAGTTTCTAACCTTTCTCTATGTTCATATTCTCTTCAAAGTTTTTGGACTGAAATTGAATGTAATTTCCAAATCAATTGTCCATAATAACAATGTAAAGCCATAACAACAGAGCCGGCCAGCTAACCAATCAGAGCAGACTGGGCTCAGTAGAGGCACTAAATATAAATATGATCCTGAAAATGAGCATTATATGTCTTCTTTAATAAAAAATACAGTACAATATTGGTAATTTTTCTGAAGTAAAAGATATGAATACTTTTTCCACATTGATGTGGTGGGATTTCTTCAGGGCAAAATAATTACTTCTGTGAAGCATAAGATGATATAAATCATATACTTAAATGGTGCTCTTTTCAAATTCACATAAGAAAAATATCTCATTTTGTGTGTCACTATGTCATTTTAGCTATGTATACAAATAATTAAATTCAATTAAATTCAAGTTTATTTATATAGCCCAATATCACAAATCATATTTGTCTGAGGGCTTCACAGATCAAATAATGAAAAAAAGTAATGTAGCAGAGGAAATGAGCTTACAGTCATGCTGTGACTGGCATTAAACTCAATGTGTCACCTGTAATTTATTTATTTCAGACTTCTTCTTTCCTCCAGCTGCATACAGATACACACATCACACATACATGTGCAGCATGGGTTGACAATAATTACATGTTCTTCTCTGTACTCGATCAGAATAGGACCTTCAGCAAGAAATAGTTTCTTTAGTCCTTTGAATGTTATTTATTTTTTATGTTGATCCAACTTTGTGTGCCGCAGTGAGCCTATTTTCCTTCAGGCATTGAACAAATCTTCATCCAGCAAGCTTTTATCCTTGTCTGATGTGCTGTGATTATTTGTGCTTTTATTAATCTCTAAAAGTAAGGGCCAAAAATGTTTTCACTTGAGTAATACAACATTCTAAAAGTTCCTCTGTAAAAATCTTTAACACTAATATGACAACAAAATAAAACAAAACAAACCTGGCTTCGCCCAAAGTAAGGGTTTATGTTTCGCAAATGTATCATATTTGAAAATCAAAACAACTTTTCAGAACTTGTAACTCAACAAATGATCACCACTTTCATAGGCAAGGCAAGGCAAGCTTATTTATATAGCACCTTTCAACACAAGGCAATTGTGCTTTACAAAAATGAAAGACTTTAAGAAAATGGAATTTAAAAAAAGTCATTAAAATTCTTCTCCATGTTTAGTTCTGACTCTGGGGACAGAAAGCTGACCAGTCCCTGAAGACCTGAGAGATCTGGATGGTTCATAATTTAGCAGGAGGTCAGAAATGTATTTTGGGCCTAAACCATTCAGTGCTTTATAAACCAGCAGCAGTATTTTGAAATCTATTCTTTGACACACAGGAAGCCAGTGCAAAGACTTCAGAACAGGAGTGATGTGATCCACTTTCTTAGTGTTAGTGAGGAGGACTCGAGCAGCGGCGTTCTGAATTAGCTGCTGCTTTCTAATAGATTTTGTATTGAGACCTGTGACCTGTGATTACAGTAGTCGAGTCTACTGAAGATAAAAGCATGGACACGTTTTTCCAAATCCTGCTGTGACATTAGTCTTTTAATCCTAGATATGTTCTTTAGGTGATAGTAGGCTGATTTAGTAACTGTTTTAATGTGACTGTTGAAACTCAGGTCAGAGTCCATGACTACACCTAGATTGCTGGCTTTATCTGTTGTTTTGAACATTGCAGACTGAAGCTCAGTGCTAACTTCGTAGGGTAAACATTTAATAATAACAATGAATAGATATCAATATTAAGCTGTAATCCAGATAACACCCTTACAATATAATACAATATCAAGTTACATTAACGCAAAAAGTCTAGACAAGCTCTTGCCACCCACATGCAGCCGCGCCTGATCAGGTCTCTACACGCTTCTCTTTCCAACGTATATTCTGATTGCTTAAATTAGATCATGAACATCTGCTCAGACAGACTGCTGTAGTCAAAATGAAAATCATGCATGTATATACAGTATGTGTGTAGCATCAGCAGACTCAGCAGAGAGTAAATGATATTCGAAAGTCTGGCCCATCTGTTCTTAGAGGTTAGGGGTTACAGTTTGCAAAACAACAAAACAAATCAGTTACTCTTCAATGAATCTCAACGACTGTATATCCAGTAGAGGCCTCATTACCAATCACTACTGGGTGAAATATCAGAGAGAAAGAGGGATGGAGTGGAAAGATAACCTTTGTCATTTACCCTGAGTGTGAGAGTGGTGTTTATGACATCGCCCTCGTATCTTGAGGGGTGGGTGTTTGAACAGGAGTCGGCTGCATGGGCTGAGGAGAGTGTAGGAGGAGAGTGGGGATGATGTCTGATCCACGTAATCGGGGGGGAAGGGGCTGCTGTGACTCACAGACTGCGAGCAACGGCAGCTCAGGTAGTAAACAAACTGGTTGCTGTCTCCATGGCAACTGGCCATCGCACTATTTCCTGGCAGAAGATATTGTTTTTTTGGACACACACAAACGCACATACATACTTAATGGGGACCACCGACGGAGAGAGGTCGCACTGTTGGATCAAAACCAAATGCACATGCCTGAATAAAAACATTTTCTTTAGAATACGGCCCTGGAAATAGCAGTTTTTATTACTTTCACATAGGCTAGATGTTTCCCCCTCTTTTCAGGCTTTAGGGTAAGCTAAGCTAACCAGCCACTTGCCGTAGCGTGATATTTATTGTATTGATACGAAAGTGGCATCAATCCTATTATCCAACCAAATCAATCAAATCCTCACAAAAATGTGTTCCAACTACACAATTCTAAATTGTGTACAGCCTAAAAAAAGTGAACTGTAGACGTACTTGTAGGCGGATGTTGTTACTTTTGAGAGAGCCAGCCTAAATGTTTTCTTCTGTTTCCTGTCTTTATGCTAAGCTTAGCGGCTGCTGGCTGAAGTGTTTATTGTATTGATATGACATTTGTATCAATCTTTTCATCCAACCCACACACACACTAACACACACACGTTCCTGAATGTTTTGTCCTGTTACCCATCTATATGCTAAAATAAGCTAACTGGCAGCTGGCTGAGGTATCATATTGATATGAAAGAGGTGTCAATCCTCTCATCAAACTCCCTACAAATAAGAGGATAAGTGTCACTTCCAGTTCCACATATGTTTTACTTATATATTTGTTGTGTACAGAAGATGATTAGGTACCCCCAAAAAATGTAAAATAGTTCAAATATTGGTTTCACATGACCCTTAATCCTCTTCCCGCATGTGTGTTGTCATTGTCGTCTTTTATACATTGTGTAATCTGACCTGTCTGACTAGTGTCTCCTGTTTGTTACTATGCACCAAACTAGTTTCCCCTTATTTGTCATACAAATAATAAACTATTCTATGTATTAATGTATCCAAATGAAACACTTCTTCTATTCCTGTAGATTTGAACTTCCCTGTACGAGTCATAACTTATTCTTATGTGGCTAAAACCACACTAACCGACACACTCACTTCAAATTTTCCATTGACTGTTGCTCCAGAGAAAAGGAGTCATCCAGTCACCCACGTGTGAAGTGGAAGCACCGAGGCCACAAATAAGTATTCTTCAGGCGTCCTCATACATTTGGTCTGACCTCATAAAACCACATCCCCATTCTGTGTGTGTGAAGTATATTTTCCAAGGTACAAAACAGTCATCTTTTTGTCTCTGAATATCTTTTATTCAATGCATTTATTTTCACATACAGATAAAAAAAACATAGAAAAACAGAACAGAGTTGGTCATATATTAAATACTTTAAATAAATAGCAAATAAATAAATACTAATGAGCATCTTCCAGACAGTGGTAGATTTGTTGTGTAAACTCATTTCTGTCCTTCAGCATTTAATAAATTACGGCTGCGTCCATGCAGCCCTGTATGTACAGTACAGGTGTCTCGTTCAGAGGCAGACATCGCCTTCAGGGCCGTCTCTTGTCACAGCTTTACGTGTCCTTCAGTTTCCAGCTCGGGCGCCAACCTCCGATTGCCCATAGTTACTCCATAACCTGGCGTGCAACTCCAGGTTGCATTTATTCCATGTAAACCTTTCCACTATGTATCAGAAAACTGTGTCCAGTTTAATACAGTGTTTATTTTAGCCTGACTTGGCCTTTCTGCTGAGCTCCATGTACGTGGAGGACTTGAGGAAGCGAGGGTAGCAGTCCTTCTCCATCAGGGTGTAGATTTTAGCTTGGGCCAGGCTGAAGGATGACTGGCTGGCATTCTCAAGGTTCTCCTTCGTGATGGCTTTGGTCACATGGTCAAGATTTACCTATAAGGAGGCAGAAGAGGTAGATGATCAGCACTTTGCAGCAAGATAACAGACACAGCATGAATAGTGTATTTGGATATTATTATATTTACCTCTCGTGGTGCGTCACAGACGATGAACTGGTCGTAAATGTGCTTGGCTTTGGCGGCCAGTTTCGATGGTTTCGCCGCCCGGTAGTCCTCGCAAGCCAAGTAGAAGGCGATATTTTCCTCACTGAACTCTGAGACCAGGAATGCTCTGAACAGGCACAGTCCATCTGGAAACAGAAGAGAAAAGCAGGTTAACATCTGGTATATCTAAAACATCTGGAATGACTAATACATTCTTATTAAGTGTGATGCGAAGGGGCGTGCGTACTTACTTTGACTGGACAACAGTTTCTCGAACGACTCCTTCCATTTCAAAGTCTCGTCGAGATTTAACCTGCAGCAACAGAAGAATATTGTTAGGAAAAGTTTTTAAATCCACAGATGTCCCCTTTGATTTCACTGACATGCTCGTAGAGATGATTTCAATCTGTGTCTTACCTCAGTTTGTCATTTTTCTTGGACAGGATGCTGTGATCTGACTTTTGCAGTAAACTTCCAAACAAAGCTTTTAACTCCTTTGCCCTGCAAAGATAAAGAAAGAGAAAATGTTAGAACAAAAAACTAGTATTTAAATCCACTTGTCATATATCCTATAAGAACAGGAATAGTTCAAGTTATTAAAACATTAAAACACTTAAGGATCTCACCTTTCCAGGCAGGTGGAAGGCAGTGATTCCAGTCCTCTGCACATGATGAGATGTTTCCTGGATATTTCCCCAAAAATGTTTGGTTTTATTTGTAAAGTTCAGAGCTGTAAGAGCTGCTGTACAGGAAGGAGCTCTCAGCTAGTCTGCCTCTCTGTGTGGGAGAGAGGGCTTTTTATAGAGTAGTCCACTCTGTGATGTCACGCCTCTCAGCCAATGAGGAGACGTGTGGGAGGAAAAGGAGACTGGTTTTCCTCCAGACTACTTCCTCTCTAACTGAAGCATGTGTGTAAGAGTAATAGCGACTGAATCACTTCACAGCTCTTCAATGTCTTTGTGCTCAGTCAGGGAGTGAGAAGGTGTGTGTGTTCTTGTACTTTGTACCATTGTTGTGAAGAGAACCAGACGTTCTCACAAGAACTGAAAAATCTCCCACGATGAGGACTGTGTTAACCTTTGCATTACACAAAATGTTTCTAATCATTTTTTCACGGGCATCACTCTGTTTGTCCTGAAGAGGAGGAGACCCCTTTGGATAATCTGGCCTCCGGTAAAAATCTTCTGAATAAAAAATGTATGAAGAAATCTTGACAGGAAGAAGCTGACTGCAATGCCCAACTCCCAGGATCCCATGCAACTTCTACTTCATAAACCTTGTCTTTTGTATTTATTTTGTTTTGGAGCAGGACATTTCCTATTGATTTTTGAATATTTTATCACGCTTAATCAGACATTTTTTCAACCTATACTTTTTAGGTATTTCTATTTTTTTTTATTGGATAATGATGTTATGATGCTGTACAAATTGTAAGCCCCCTGAGAGCCCCCTACATTAATACAATCATTTTTCAGTTTTACACATTTTCTAAAATGATATGTTTAAATTTACAGATGAGGCATTATTTAATGACAATTTATGTGGAATTCCTGAGAAATATAGAGTGCAAAAGTTAATTTAAAGAAAATGACCTTGTGTATGTTGTGTTTTGGTTGGTTTCTTTTCTCTAGACTGTGATATCCCAAAGTCTCAAAATGTACCTGTGTATGAAAACCAATGGATTTGCTCATAGCGTCTCTTCGGAATACACTAAAGTAAATATTACCTTCCAGCACTGAACATTAGCAACATTGTAAAACGTTTGACAACTAAAAACCTGCATTATTAAAGTTTGGGAAATATTGTGTTTATGTTGAAAGACAGAGTAATATTATAAAAAATCTCAATAACAATCGTTTATTCATATTTATTCTGTCCATAGTGTCTGTAAAATACTGTATATCTTTATATCTGATTTATAGTGTATTCAATTTCTATACTGCTGTTAATAATGTGTATATATCCTTATTGTGTTCATTCAGTTTGTTTATATCCGTCACATGTACAGTACAGTATATATATTTATCATACTTAAATACCTCATTGTTGTAATGCTTGTAATCAAAAAATTGACAGTACAGTTTAATCTTTTAAAAACGTCTTTACTTGAGTATACAAACAATAGAAAAAGTAAAAGAAATTAAGACACTAGGAAATGATTACAATGCCATAAAATGAATACAAAAGCTATTTCCCCAAACAGCTTTATCCATACAATAACTAATTTATATCATCAACAATCATTATGTGGACCCAAAGCGTCCATATTTGCTAATGTATGTACTTTATCAGCTTCAATATTTGTGTCAGTGGAGAGAATAGCAAATGGATGTCCTCATAGGTACAGTAACACAAAAGTGTGTTCTTTATAATATATGTCATAGGGGAGAGCTTGCATTCTTGCCTGTCTTATTATTCCAAGGCGCGACCACGCAAAGGCATTTGTGCCTTAATATAGCCAGGGTTCGAGAAAACCATTGTGTATTGATTAAAATAAACTATATTTAGACTAGACACAGAGCCAGCTAACAGTAATACCTGCTGACAGGCTTTTTCTTAGAGACTTCACAGGGAAATGCTCAGGAAAGGAAAATCAGTAGGCCGGATGGAAATGTTGAGAGCTCATTGAAAGTGTCTGATCCAGCTTCCTTTACCGGCTGCCCCCAACAATACTTCCTGTCTAACTGGCTGCTTTGTCTGTGAGGTCGCTTTATCCTCAAATAATTGTAATAACAGCCAAAAAGAGATTCCTTAGTGTCAGACGCTCCAAAATGGGAAGTCCAGCAGTCTGGGTTCTAAGTATACACTGAATATAACAAGTGTACATAGTCACAGTGAAGTCACCGTGGCATTTTGCCATTTTTGCCATCTTGTTTTTTGTCCATTCCCATCTTGGTTAAAACTAAACATAACAATTAACTTTAATGAACTGAAAACACACTGTGAATAGGTTTCAATAACTTACAAAAAGCAAATATGGACAACAAAATAAAACACAAACAACAACTAAACTGGACAGCATTGTAGAAACGGAGGGTTACGTTGTCACAAACGAGCTGAGAACCAAAATGCAACACACGGGAAACCAGGGATAGTCGGTAACCAGCTTTATTAAAGGCAAAGGGCTGGTCGGGGACAGGCGAGGGTTCCAGGAGTAAGCAAGACGGGAGACGCAGGTACAGGCAGGGTCAGGGAGCAGACAAGGCAGAATAATCCAGGGACAGGCAGAGTCAGGAGACAGGCTGGTCAGGGGCAGACAGGGTCGAAACCGGGAGAGCAATCTGGACTCTATGGTACTACTTTCATCAATGATACGCGAGCGTTCACACACTGAAGTTGTATAAACATAGCCGGGCCAACCAGGGCGAGCCTACCTGAATGCGTGTGCAGGCTCACAGTATATAAGGCAGCTACACCTCCTGACTGTCATCCTACACCCTCTTCAGCGAGCGGCATAGGGAAGCCTGTGCTTATAGAACTAGGGTTACAGTACGCAACCCCCCTTTCTATCTCACACAGGCTGCGCCCTCTACTGGACTCTATGGGTACAGTGGGTGAAGCCCCCCAAAAGGTTGGCCCAGAGTGGGTAACGCCCCTATTGCACCTGCTTCAGAGACAGCGACCCCCAGAACTGAGGGACGGTCCAGGGCTGGCCCACCATCATTTGTGTCACTTCTGCGTACCACGGCGCAGAGCGGCGTCCTGGGGCCACCAGATTGACCAACAACTGTTCTCGTCCCACCCTCTCCAGGAGTGGGGGAATGAGACGCAGCGGTGGAAAGGTGTAGAGCAGCTATCTTGGCCATGGCTCGTGTGCAAACGTGTCCACCCCCAAGGGTGGATTATCCTGCCGAGCCAGGGAAAACCACCATTTGTCTGGCATTCCGGGACTGTTCTCCAGTCCCGGAATGTGGGGGGCCTTTAGAGATAAAAACATTCTCTGAGGCCCACAACCACAGGTTCTCCGCAACAAGGTGGTGGAGCTGACTTCGTCTTGCCTGTTGATGTAAGCCACTGTGGTGCGGTTGTCGCTCCTCACCAGCACATGTTTTCCCCGTAGTAAGGGTTTGAAGTGCTGTAGGACCAGTACTACTGCCTGTAGCTCAAGAAGGTTGATGTGCCGGGTCTCTGTCAGAGGCCAGCCACCACCTATAGCTCTCTCTAGGCAGGTCCCTCCCCTTCAGCAAATGCTTTGGGGACCCCAGTATCGGAGGTTGCCCTCTACTGAAAGGGGGGATGGTCCCCAGACGTCGTTTATGCCTCTTGGGATCTAAACGAAGGCTGGCAAACCACCTCAGTAGGCGACACATGCGCATTAGCCCCAGCGGTACCACGTGGTGAGCAGCCGCCATGAGACCCAAGGTCTGCATGATGGTCAGGGCTGTCACCGTTGCCCCCCCCGTCACAGTCTGAAAACTTCCGTTGCGTAGAGTGGCACATAGCCTGCCCTCTTTCTCGATGGGGGCGTACACCTCTCCCTCGATGGGGGCGTACACCTCGCTCTCGTTGGGGGCGTACACTGAAAGTGCGTGGGGACAGGGAGTAGCCAAACGGTAGTCTGTTGTACTCGTAGGCTATCCCCTGGAAGGCACAACGCAAATACTTCCTGTGTTCCTGTGTTTTGGAGCAATTTCGACATTAGAGTAAGCGTCCTTCAGGATCGATGGTTGTGAACCAATCGCCCGGCTGCACCAGTTCCAGTAACTGTTTAACATGTGGAACTTTTTGCAGCCCAGAATGGAGGAGGGACGCTGCAGAACTGGAGTGAGTAACCCAGTCCCCGTCTCCTGACGACCCATTCTGTCAGTACACAGCTGAGCTTCCATAAAACTGTGTTTGGACATGCAAGCAGCTGTGGAGCCGCAGCTAAGAAGCTGTGGTACTCTCTGGTGTCCCTCTATTTTTTCTCTCTCTCTTTCTGAGAGCATAGAGTCCAATAGAGGGCTCCGCCTGTGCCTATAGAACTAGGGTTACAATACGTAACCCACCGTTTTTGCAACAGGGCCAGAATTTCTGTTGAAAGGAAACCTATCTCCTCCTGGGATGATAGATTTACCTCTCTTACAGCCCTGAATGGAGGAGGGACGCTGCAGAACAGGAGTGAGTAACCCAGTCCCAGTGTCCTGTCCACCCATTCTGTCAGTACACAGCTGAGGAAGCAGCTGTGGAGCCGCAGCTAAGAAGCTGTGGTACTCTCTGGTGGCCCTCTCCACCGCCAAACCTTCCATGCAAGGAAGAATGGCTCATGGGGAACCGACATGAAAAGGGCCGAGCCTCCGCGGAGGTCCTTGAACATACCGCGGCCACTCTTGGGGGGCCTTCGCATTAACGCTGTGTTTCACATTAACGGTGAAATGCATTAATCGGAGCTATTATACCAGACGAGGTGTGTTTTCTAACAACAACACGCTATAGCGTCCCTGAACCCGCACAGTGCTTTGACAGCACTTTGACAGCACTTTCTGCGGTTTATTCAACCCGGTATCACGGCAAGACGTGAACATGTGACGATTTACCATGCTGGGAGACGTGAAGATGTCACGATTTCGTCCCTTCAAACGTGACAGTTACACGGTATTGTTAACCCATGTTAACCAGTGGAGAAATACCCGGAAATGCCAAGCAAATGCTACCCCGACGGTCGGTTGTTATTGTCAATATTAATATAATAGTGATTTATTTTTTAATAGTCACACTCAATTACGCCGATTTTCTTGTTGCCCCAGCTGGTCGACACCTCTTTTAGCAGAAACAAAGGCTACATTAATGTATTAAATCGATGTTAATCCATGTGTGTGGATGTGGAATTAACGGACGTGACGTTGTGCGATTGCGTTGGCAGGCAACAGCTTTGGTTCATGTTAATTTACAAACTCTTCAACTACAACCATAGTTATATTTAAAAACATGTTAGAAGGCCTCACGAAATACTTTAATGCAAATTAAAATGTAAATGTGAAGGAATAAACTAAACCGGAAACAGACGTAGGCAAGATCCTCGGCTCGATAATTGGATGGTTTAGCCGCAATTTATGCTGGGATTTGGTGTTTATGTGATGTGAAATCTGTAAATAAAATAATACTTTATTCCGAGTGTGCTTGCTTTTCTCTTTGAAAGTCATCATATAACGGCATTGTAATACACGGTTCACCTGCATTAAATATTACATATCTGCCGTAGTTCTCTATTTATAGAGCCCTGCTGAGAAGACTTCTAGACGGCGGCAGTTCTCCTGTTTGTCTAGAAGTCTTCTGAGCAGGGCTCTATAAATAGAGAATTACGGCAGATATGTAATATTTAATGCAGCCGAACCGTGTATTACAATGCCGTTATGTGATGACTTTCAAAGAGAAAAGCAAGCACACTCGGAATAAAGTATTATTTTATTTTTAAAAAACGTTTTCAGATTTCACATCACATAAACAACAAATCCCAGCATGCATTGCGGCTAAACGGTACACATGTTCACGTCTTGCCATGATACCGGGTTGGGTTTATTACACTCACGTGCGCGCCCACCTGCTGCTTCCTTTACTGGTTACAGCGGGGGCGGCGAGTGTGGGACATTGTTCTCTCCTCTGAGGATGAGCAAGAAGCAGCATACGGCTAAACTGCGACTTCTGAGATATCTGGCAACGGGGGCGAGATGAAAGCCGGTTGCGGCGGGCGGGCCGGACCGTAACCGGCTTACCGGCTTCGGCGGCAGTGGTTGGGGTAGCGGTAGTCCGGCACGACCTGGCGGGCAGACATGTGCGGTGGACTTTCACGGATTCCGGATCCGGAAGTGTCAGACACCGATGAGGCGAAGTCATCTTCTTCCTCCTCAGCAAACAGAGCGATAACCCGCACGGCTGGGATGGCGAACGTTGGTGGAGTCGCCTCGGCCATATCCTGGTCTCCCACGTCCACCACCTCAAGCTCGTCTTCGGCGTGGTCTGGTCCCAGGCAATCGAACCAGAGCTGGTGGGGATCGGCGCCTGCTATTAAGCCGGGCAAGAGGGACAGGCCCGGGTTTCCTGCAGTTGCGACTCCATTCGCTTGCCTGGAGGTAAGATACATTTGACTTGTTTCGAATGCTTTTCTCAGGTGTTGTCCCGCTCGCTGAAGAGAAAAGGATGACAGTCAGGAGGTGTAGCTGCCTTATATACTATGAGCCTGCGCGCGCATTCAGGTAGGCTCGCCCTGATTGGCCGGCTACGTTTATACAACTTCAGTGTGTGAACGCTCGCGTATCATTGATGAGAGTAGTACCATAGAGTCCAGTAGAGGGCGGAGCCTGTGTGAGATAGAACAACCTGTCAATGAAGAGGTGGCGATACCCTGCTTTACCGTCAAAAAGAACATCATGCTCTATTGGTGGAGACTAGAAACAGAATGAGACCATCAACTCATTAGGAAAATGCTTTCTCGGATAATAAAAAATGTGAAAAAAAAGTGAGAGGTAGTTGCAATTTTCTCATAGACTTCTACTTAAACAGGCCTATTATGCAGCCAGTTAATTACGTCTCTTGGTTATGAGAGGAGCAAGAGCCAGTAACCCAGGTTTTGTGTTGTGAAGTGATATTAATTAACCTTCAATGTGAAAAGGACTTATATTTAGAGCTCTCCTCAGTCTATAAGGTCTCTTGATTTGAGGGAAAATATACACAAAATTGCCATTTTCAAAGTTTTTACAGAAAAAGCTTTGTTTTCACTTCACTTTTCTGTTCTTTTTTAACACCAAACCCTAACATATTATGATATTGTAATGTAATTGTATTGTAATGTAATTGTATTACTCTTGCATGTTTAAGTAAGTTAAACATTAAGGGTGCAGTTGCTCAGGACCCTTGACTGTAAACATGTTCTCATTGGATGTTGTCCATCACGAGTGTCATTGCAGGACAAAACATGATCCTGACGTGTTTCTTGCAACAAAACATGTTATTCTGGTCCATATCACAGTCATGCTCGTTCCCTTTTACAAACAGTGTTTTATCTTTGGGAACATTGGATAACTATTTTAAGGTTTAACACCCAGCTCCTTTTTAATATACATGTATTTTCACAATGCAATTTGAGGACATTTGCATGTTATTCTCAATACTGCTGAATACGTGTCATTCAAATGCTAATGTTTTTTGTTGACACCATTTCTATTGAAAACCTACATTCCTTGCGGACTGTATTAGCTTTGGGTATACATCTCCTGCCTGTGTGCAGTTATTGTATCCTTCAATGACACAGATAATGTTATAATTGGTGTTACATCACCAGAAATTCAGTGTAACGCAGAATAGGTTCCTGAAAAGCAATGCCACTTCATTATGCTCTAGGCACAGACACACTAACTGCCAGGTCAACAACTTCATACTGTGTTGTCATTATTACTCAATTTGAAACTATGGTTACTCAACAAAGGCTTGAGTGAGAAAGATACAAGGCTACTGCACACTCAAAATAGTCTTATAATTATGGATAATTTTACATAAAACAGCCTGATATCATTATTACATTTAGGTCGCAAACTCTAAATACGTCTGTTTAATAAAAACCTATTTTGGTAACCTTTTCAAGGCTTTTCTGTCTCTGAGGAACATATTGCAGAATATTTTTGTCAAGGCAAGATAAAATGCTGTAGTGTAGGCAGACTATAAAAACAGGCTGGGATAGTTTTTTGATGTTTTCAAATTGTATTCTAACATTATTTTCTATTTTATTCTCAGCTCAAAACATTTAAATAGGCAAAATGTATCATAGCTCCATATATGGCTGGCACAAATAACGTCATTTTAGTTCAACAATAACAACAAAAGCTTTACATTTTAAGCTGGTTAGGATATTCTTACATAAACAGAAACATGACTGGATGTAAATGTGCTAACTGGCAACATTGTCAACTAGTGGAAATAGTAAGCATTTAGCAGGTTAAAAGCCAGATTTTTATTTTAGGAGGTGGAGACAAAAAACTGAGTGTAAATAAAACGGATTATTGTACCTTTTATGTACAGTATTAGGTCGACACAAAAACAATCCAGGTGAATGCTAATGTTGCTTTGTATCTGCTCGGTGTGCACATTTTCATTTCTAGCTAACCTGTTCATATACACACATATCATCTTCATGAGGTAAAACTGTTTTGGAAGCAGATTTAGGGTGAACTTATTCACAGTGAGTGTAAAAGGAGGCCAATTCCTGGACATGCAGATCCAGAGTGTAATTTTTCTGTTTTTAACTTTTTGCCCATATATGAAAACAGAAAGCAAGATATTTTTGCCGGGGTGCCATTTAAAGCCTCAGCACAAAGGACTGAACTTTGAGCAGGAAAACATTAGCTGAGAGCTTTCAGGGGGCAGATCTGACTCCATCATTACAGTAGGTAATGTCTCACACTCATCTTTTCCCCTCTAAAAATAGCTGATAGACTCAGTTTGCCTTCCTTTATTGTTGCTAGTGTGTCATGCTCTTTGCTACGGAAGCAGGGTTAGAAAGACGTAACTTTTTCAGTATCTCTTTCAATTGTCAAGACAAAGACGGCTTAGACATGTTTTCTTTGTGTTGGGTTTAAATGTATGTTTTAAATGTTTTTTCAGCTAGTAAAACACATGTTTCTTTCAGTGGAGTCTGGTGGTTAAGAGAGCATCCTAATGGCCTGTTTTACAGTATATGTCAGTCAACCAATTAATTGTCCAAATTCCTTTTTTAAAATTTGTATTATATACTGATTTCAACTCGTATGATAACATTGTTCTGGAAATGTAGTGTGTCTTGACTTAAAAAACCTATGACTACTGCAGAGTAATTTGTCCAGGGGATAAACGCTGATTGTAACTGAAGGAAAAGCTAAATGTTTGTTGTTTATTGCTAATGATTCTTCCGAAAATTAAAACTCTGTTGTAATATTCGTTATGTTGACGCAGTGGGGAAAGACACAGCTTCCTGCCCCTCGCTCTGACTGAGGTTTTTTTTCAATCCAGAGTCAGAGCTTGCTCTCTGGAAGAGTATTACGAAAGCGGGAAGTACACAACCGCATGGAATTCCCAGATAGTCTGTCCATTTCCCAGCTGACTTGACCCATGACTTGACCCCTCTATATCTTGGAAGACTTCCAAACACAAGACTGTTTCCTCCTTTTCCACCACTTTTCCCCTTTCCTCTACTGAAGCATGTTTTGATTTAATTTCTTGGCAGCCATACACATTGGATTATGTAGCTTTGGACATTGTTTTGTTGCATTGTGCAGTATCAGGCTACAGATACAGTTCGAGTGGCACCATCTGCCAGTGGACGAAGAAGCCATGATCTCCATATTCACTGGGCTACCTATCTGACAGAGCAGGTGGAGGCTTACCTAATGCATCCCAACTAAGAAGCCCTGCCAGTGGCCCCCAGCAGCGCACATGATCCTATCTATGTTTTATCAAATGCCAACTGGCCATCGCACATCTGTGGATGCAGCAGCAAGGAAGATAAATCAATGTTAAGTAGTCTCGGCTTCAGTGGAATATCAATGACTGCACATTTTAAAAAAAAAAGGAAACCCAGGACTTCTGTAAACACCCATCTGTCGCTCAGAAGCTTCCTGTACCTGCCAGCTACAAAAGCTGAATGTATTTTTAATTTCTGACACACTGGCTTTTATAAATACATGCATGATTTGTTTTTCACCCATCTGCTATCAGGCTATGCTCATGTAAGAGAAAGAAAGTAATTTTGACATACTGAAATCTGGAACTTTTTTGTTCAATTCTGCCTGCATCCTCTTTCAGAATTACTGAGGGCATCTTCTGTCACACTGTGACCATGTGGTAATACATTCAGAGCTCGTCTTTATTCTTAGAATTATTACAGGCTGCTAGGAAAAACCAGGGTTTTAATATTTCCTAAGAAACCTCTGCAGGAGGTTAATGTCTTTGCACTCGCTAGCACCAAAACAAATAGGCCCGCAGCAAGGTCAGCGACGCACCAGCAGGACGTTGGTAGACACATGGCTAATTGGGTGCATTGCCAGAAATCCAGCAGCAGGCAAGAACAATTTCATTTTATGGGAAATAATCAGGGACACCAGGCAAGGCAAGTTTATTTATATAGCACTTTTCAGCACGCGACAATTCAAAGTGCTTTACAAAACAAATTTAAATACTTTTTAGGAATAAATACAGTAAAAACACATTATATAATGGCATTTTACAACAGGCATTAAAAAGCAAAGATAATAAAATAAACACAACAGGTATACAATACATGTTTAAATGGCATACTGTAGTACGAATATGAGCAGCTCAATTAAAAGCAGCGGCAAAGAGATATGTTTTCAGTCTTGATTTAAAAATAGTAAGAGTTTCTGCAGACGTGCATGATTTGGGTAGTGTGTTCCAGATTGTCGGGGCATAATAGCTAAACGCTGCCTCTCCATGTTTTGTTTTTACTATCGGAACTGATAGCAGACCCGCCCCAGAGGCACCTTGATGGCTCGTAATTATGTAGGAGATCAACAATATACTTTGGTCCTAAACCATGTAATGATTAAAAAACTAGCAATAGTACTTTAAAATTAGGGCCGGGACTTTAACGCGTTAATTAAGATGAATTAATTACACAAAAATTAACGCGTTAAAAAAATTAACGCATTTTAATCGCACTTATTTTTGCACCGCTGAACGTTTCTCACTGGATGAGTTTCAGGCATACCGATTATACTGGAGTACCAACTAACGTGCATGACTTCAGACAACAACAAACCACAGTGAACAATAGTCAAACAGGAACGAAGAAGCTGATGAGACCGCTTTGGTTGGCCCCGTGGATGGGACATTTTGTTTTAAAAAACGGACGGATGGAAGCGTCGATAAGAGCACGGTTGTGTGCAAATTATGCAAAAAGGAATTCGCATATCACCGCAGCATATCGAGCCTCAAGTATCACCTCAATGCAAAACATATAGCAGCTAGCGTGGAAGCTAGCGTGGACGTTAGCCCGACTCCGAGTACAAGGACCCACACCCAACCCACACTCAACCAGATGACTGGTTTCAGGGCCAGGATAACTAAGTCCACGTCTGAAAAAATAACCAGCTCACTGGATTACACTCGACTGTAGACCACTTGGAGTGGTAGAAGATAAGGGGCTGCAAAAGGTACTACAAATTGCATCATCTGACACAACATATGAGCTGCCATGCAGAAAGACGGTGACAAAAAGAATCCAGCAGCTTTATTTATATGCGATTAAAAATGCGATTAATTTCGATTAATTAATTACAAAGCCTCTAATTAATTAGATTAATTTTTTTAATCGAGTCCCGGCCCTATTTAAAATCAATTCTTTGGCCGATGTAAAGCAAAGATTTCAGAACCGGACTGATGTGATCCACTCTTGTAATGTTAGTGAGGACACATGCAGCGGCGTTCTGAATCAGCTGCAGCTTTCTGATGGATTTTTTTGTCAACACTATTGCAGTAGTCAAGTCTACTAAAGATAAAAGCATGGGCAAGCTAAGTCCTAATGTGACATTAGTTTTTTAATCCTAGATATGTTCTTCAGGTGATAGTATGCAGACCTAATGACCTTTACAAGAGCAGTCTCAGTGCTGTGGTTTGGTCGAAAGCCTGACTGAAACACATCAAAACCGTCATTTAAAAACATGAATCGACTCAACTGCTGAAAAACAATTTTTTCAATCAATTTGCTTAAAAAAGGAAGGTTTGACATTGGCCTGTAGTTATTCATTATGGTTGCGTCTAGGTTATGCTTTTTTAGGAGCGGTTTAATTACTGCAGTTTTTAGGCCCTGTGGAAATACACCTGAGTGAAGAGACTTGTTTACTAAGTGTAGTATATCTGAGGCCAAGCAATGAAAAACAGTTTTGAAAAATCCTGTCGGAATAATATCGAGGCTACAGGAGGAGGATTTCAGATGTTGAATAATGTCTTCCAGGTCATTAGCATTTATCCGACGGAATTGTGTCATGATGTCTGGATTGACTTTAGGTGGACACAGGGACAACACATTTGCTGTACCTGATACAGAGGAACTGACTACTTGTCTAATTCTCATGATTTTGTCAGTGAAGAAGGAGGCAAACTCATTGGATATAAATTCTGAAGCTATTGACACTGTGGGGTTTGAGTTACATTACATTACATGTTACTTGTTAGACCCTTTTATCCAAAGCGACTTACATACTCAACACAGTGGACAATCCCCACAGGAGCTATTGCCCAGGGACACAACGATATGCTGACTGCAGTGGGGTTTGAACCTGTCCGAACACCTACGCACAACCCACTGTGCCACACACCGCCGAGTTGTTTTTATTTTTGGTAATGATGTCAGAGAACAACGATTGTTGTGCCTTTTTTATTTCCTGATTATAGACGCAGAGTCTCTCTTTATATATTTCTAAGTGAACTTCGAGATTTGTTTTTCTCCACCTGCGTTCAGCTTTTCTGCACTCAGTTTTTGCTGTTCTCACGGTCATGGCTTTTCTCCATGGAGATATTTTCTTGCTAGATACTTCCTTTGTTTTAATGGGAGCAATGGTATCCATGACATTTGTTATTTTAGAATTAAAATGATCAACTAGCTCATTTATTGAGAAGATAGGATGGGCAATTGAGGGAGAAAAAATCTGAGCAAACATTTCCTGTGCATTTTCAGTTAAGTGACGTCTAGCGGTTACCTCTTTCTTAACACTGATAATATGTTATGGACGGGAATAGAGCTCTCAAAGAAAACACAGGAATGATCAGAGAGCGCTACATCAGTCACCACAAGCTTAGAGATGTTCAGACCCTTTGATACAATTAAGTCCAGAGTGTGCCCCTTATTGTGTCGGACCCTTCACATGCTGAGTCAGTTCATAATTATCGATAACACAAAACAGTTCTTCAGCCCCTCTGTCCTGAGGGTTGTCAACATGGATATTAAAATCGCCAACAATGACTAGACGGTCAAAGTCAATACACACTATAGACAGTAACTCGGTAAAATCATTACAAAAACTTGCACAGCATTTGGGTGGTCTATAGATGTTTAGGAAAAGAGCTCGAGAGGAGCATTTCAGCTGAAGGGCCACATATTCAAAAGAAGCAACGTTTCCATACATAGTCTGCTTGCATTGAAATAAATCATTAAACAAAATAGCTACTCCACCCCCTTTCGTACATTTTTTTATGGATTTTTTGTCAAAGCACTTGCAGGTTAGAGACACCAGTGAATAAATGTGTAGGAAAATGATGTATACACGAGATTTTCCCAAAAAATATACACTACAGTGACATCTGGCGTCGTTTTTGTAAGACATTTTTACTTCCGCATAAAAAAAGCCTCCCCACGTGACCTCCCGCGTGTGACGTAACATGGGGGAGAGCGGCCGGTCTACCGTAGTAATAAACATGGATCACAATGCTAGTTTTGACACAGAAGAGGTTGAAAATAAATATTCTAATGCATATGACGGACCACAACCATATAATTATGAGCCTGCTAGGCGTCCAAGAGACCAGGAGCCAAGGATTAGAAGAAATAACGGCCATCGGAGAGAAATGGAGCTGTGGTGTGAGGAGAACCAGTGGAGAACAGGGCAGCTGTCTTGGTGAGTGACAGGCGTTAGCTACAGTTAATGTTAGCTAACGTCAGTCACATCACAACATTGTAAAGTTAGCAATCATATATCAGGCCATACATGCCAACCTTTCCAAATCCAAAAGAGGTAGGTTTGCGCGAGGCAAATGTGCACGCCCAAATTAGGTAATCAGAAGAAATGGAACCCCAGTAATCACATGGCATAATTGTATGCATTTTTCAGAAAAAGTGGTAGTTTGGTAAACAGTGACATCAACGACATGTCTGGTCTGTAAAATCCCCGAAAAGTAAAAGAATGGGAGATAAATATCCCAAAGTCTCCACATTGTATTATATTTTTAATGTGTTTCTGGTCCTCTTTCAGTTGAGACAGTAGATGAAGGATGTGTCAGGATGTAGAACTCTTGTGTGAACATCGGATAAATCCAGGTTCATATTCTTGTTTCATGTTGATGACATATTAGAGTCAAAGGTTTGCACAGAGCTGTGTTGCGCCATATATCAGAAAATACTGCATTAAAAAAGTAATTTACTGCATTTCTCTACTGATAAAGTGTGATATAGATAATGTACAGGCTTTCAGATTGCTGTACTGTAGTTCACTAAACAGAGACATTAACGACATGTTTGGTGTTGAAAATGTCAGAAAAAGTGAAAGAATGGGAGATAAATATCCCCAAATCTCATTTGGGGATATTAATTGTATTATATGTTGTGTGTGTTTGTGGTCCTCTTTCAGTTGAGACACTGTACTGTAGGTGAAGGATGCTTCCGGAAAAGACCAAACACTGGATGTCTTTCAGTCGCCAACATGTGTTTTCGAGACACTGATATTAACGGGGAAATCCTGCAGGACTCAAATGCCTCGTCGGGGGTAACGCTGCCTTTCCCGCAGCGTTACCCCCGGCCTGCACGTTGTTTCTCTTTCAGAAACACAGAGGACTGTTTGTATGATGGGATCACAGACACGCTGCAAACGGTGTCGGCCAAAAGTCGAGTCCAGTGTCTATGGAGTGTCATTTTTATTTGTTATAGTTTGGGAAGATTGAAAATCGGTAGGGAAAGCCAGCTAAGTCGGTAGGCGGTAGAAACATGTCAAAAGCGGTAGACTACCGCCCACATCGGTAGGGTTGGCAGGTATGTCAGGCTATAACTAAAGTAGTATTGATAATATAGCGTTATATATATATAACGTTACTGGCAGGACTGTTGATACTGATCCATAACAGAAACGAATGCGCAAGTATCAGCCGTATCTCGCGTCGCTAAAACATCCAGGTATGAGAAAATAGCTATAATGCTAAGTCGCCTTGAAGTTATACCACTGTGGTTTTACAACGATCTGGCGAAGAAAGGTTGTGGAGCCTCCGTTGATATGCCGTTGTAAATGGCTTGATGGAAAGCAGGTGTGTAGTCGGGGAGAGTGCACAGCTGATTGCAGCAGGTGAGTGGAGGTTGAGCCGGGAGCCAGGAGTGACAGCCACCACGCCCACACAAACAACACAGACAGTGGGAAACAAACAAACACAAAGGAGACGGCTGGAGGAGTACAGCCACCACAGCGTTACCTAATGCAACTCCACACTACGTCTTACGGTGCTGTGTACCGGAGGGGAGAGAGAGAGAGGAGCGAAGGGGGAGAGAGAGAGGAGCGAAGGGGGGGAGAGAGATGTAATACGGTTTCCTGATAAACGTTTTGATAGGCCTCAGCTGTGGAGAGTATGTGTTGCAGGGAGGTGGATGCACCTCGCACAACGCACCCAGGAACAAAAGCTAGCTCCGGTCCTTTTCCTGTTAGGGAAACTGTGGACTCGATGTCCTGACAGGCTTGTGTTTGTGCATCCTGCACAAACACAAGCTCACCATGATTACAAATTGTGAAATGCAATGTAAAATGACCGAAAAAATACCAGCTCACTAAATCACAACCGCTCAAACCAACTACAAACTACTAACGCGGATTGGGCAGAGAAGGAGTCCGAGAAAGTTGCTCCCCCATGTGACGTAATATGATGCGTTTGACGTTAAAAGAAAAGCAGTTTTTAGTAGCAGAGCTCAAAACGTCTCCTTTCCCTCTGAATTCCTGCCCTTATGTCTCGTAAAACATATCAAATCCTGCATTAACTTTTTTAATTGTAATTTTCAGGCAAGGTTAAGCATACATCTAGTACAAAAGAAACCCTGCAAGTTGCTCTTTAAGATATTCATTGCTATCGGGATGTTAAGAGCGTTCCATGGAATATAACAAAAAGTGTATCTCAAGCCGGTTTCTCAAACGTACCTACCCCACCGTTAATAGAGCCAGTTTAAGTGTGTTAGATATACTATCACTCTGACCGCCCGTGATAGACCGTGGAGTATGCGGAACTTCTGTTAAATTCGACAAACTCAAACAGATGCTTTTGGACTTTCTGTTTCCAACCTGAGTCACCAACCTTCTGTGTATGTTGATTATAACAGAGATGGGTCACTGCACTGGCATAGAAGCCTCTGGTCGTTGGGCGGCACCAGCGAAGAAAACTTGCTGGTAGAAAAGTTTCTAGCAGTGGAAACGGTGGCCTGAGATGACACTGCTGGAAAGGGGGGTGTGTGGGAATGGAGTGGAAATAGTCAGGGAGACGTTTTAACAGCGTGCTGCATGTTAGCATGCAGCTACCCAGAGGTGTGGACTCGAGTCACATGACTTGGACTCGAATCAGACTTGAGTCATCAATTTGATGACTTGAGACTCGACTTGACACAATCACAAAACACTTGCGACTCGACTTGGACTTGAACACCAAAGACTCGGGACTTGACTTGGACTTGAGCCCTCTGACTTGAGGTGACTTGATAATTTAATTCAGAGGTCTCCAACACGCCGATCGCGAGATGCCGCTAGAAGAGCAGACTCCCGTCGGGGAGAGCAGAATCTCCAGCCGCTTCTACTCTTGCTGAGAATCCTTGCAGGCAGGGGCGGGACTTTATTTAGCTGGGCCACCATGCGGCCAATCATATGCGAGGACACACTAGGATCATACCATTATGTGAAAGAAGGGTGGGGGGCACAGCAGGTGTAGTGGTACAGGCCAGCTGCACAGAGCGACGGGGAGACGGATTTAAATGCAAGCGCGTCGGAAAAAGTCAAGAAATTAGCGAAAACCGAAAAAGAAGCAGCATCTGGCTGCATTTCAATGATATTGGAGAAAGCAAAGCTGAGTGCAGGATTTGTAAAATGAAAATAACCTTCAGAGCAGGGTTTTGTTTTGGTAAGCACTCATGATTTATTGTCAGAGGTGGGAGAAGTTCAGATCTTGTACTTGAGTAAAAGTACCAGAGTGTGGGAATACTCGGTTACAAAAGTCCTGCATTCAAAATGTTACAAGTAAAAGTACAAAAGTATTAGCATCAAAATATACTTAAAGGTCCCATGTCATAGCCATTTCCACTGATCATAATTCCATTGTTGAGGTCTACTCAACATAGATTAGATTTATATTGTGCAATTTTCCAAACTCACATTGGTTTCTCATACAGCATCTCTGTAAACTACGTGTATTCACTGAATTTCACTCTCTGTTTTTAACGGCTCGTTTTAGCTCCAATAGCTCCAGCCCCCACCCTCCTTGTGAGCACAGTGTGCTCTGATTGTGACTAATAAAGAGCAGTTTGATTATTGAGTATTATTCTGTTGATCAATGTCATTACATTTGGTGAAAAGCACATAATGACTTGTTTATGACTCGTTTTGTCAAAGTTTAGGACTTGGACTTGACTTGAACTTGCCCATCCTGACTTGAGACTTGACTTGGACTTCAGCGCAAAGACTTGAGACTTGACTCGGACTTGAGCGCAAAGACTTGAGACTTGACTCGGACTTGCAAAACAATGACTTGGTCCCACCTCTGCAGCTACCCAACCTGCTGGGGTGGATTCCATCAGTGCCGAAGAGGGCGGGTCGGTCCCAGAGTAGATACAAATTGTCAATAAAACCTAAATTGTGAGCTCTGCAGGCGGATTGGAGCCAAGTGTGGAGGCTGACGATCCTACTGAAACGCCCTGCTCCAACGCCCAACGCCCTGCCAGCGTTGGGATCGGACCTGAGACAAAAACCAACTTTTCACAGCTCCGTAGAAGATTAAAACGTTTCTCAAAATCATTTTTTGTCAGCTCCGACTGCTGACGGGCTGTATCATTCGACCCAACGTGGACAATTAGTCGATTGACAGAGGACGGGAGTGATTGCAGCAGGCGCTGGAGTTTATCCAGGATGACCGGGACTGTGGCTCCAGGGCGTGTGGCTGCATTGAAGAATCAGATGTTTCTGGTTATGGAATCCCCGATTATTAATGTGGTTGGGGCGAAAAGGGGACGAGGAGGTGCCGGTGATTGAGGGTGTGGTGACCGAGCAGGAGAGTGTTGTGGTGAGACAGTAACAGCTGGGCTGGGAGGGGATTTCCTTGCCGGCTCAGGGCCCGGAAAACTTCCAGAGTGTCTCAGCACGGCCTCTTTGAGGAGTTAACGATGTGAAGAGGAGGTCGCCAGATGGGATGAGGGACACCGAGTTGACAAACGCTGTTGGCTACCGGCGCAGAAGTTTTTGCAGTGTCGGCAGGGTGCAGATCTGGACGGGTCAGTGCTGCGGGAGCATTAGTTGGATGGGCCGGATCATCAGTCAGGGTCGTGAAGCGGTTCTGAAGGCTTAGACGAGTTGGTGAAGTCCCCCCATTCAATAAGCTCCTGCGCACCACCTCAGACCACGACTGCTGATGGCCAGGTGTCGAGCAGTCGGAAGGCCGTGGACAGGTGGAAAGATCCCACAGAACTGTGTCATGGATAGTTGCACTGAACGAGGCAAGCTGTTTAGACTGCACCGATGCCACCTCCATGAGACCGGACACAAGAGAGTATTTTTCTTTCAGCTCGTCAGAAAGCCGTCGGATGTCCTCCTTAAGATCTGTGTATCAGTAGGGGTGTAACGGTTCACAAACATTTTGGTTCGGTACGTACCTCGGTTTTTAGGTCACGGTTCGGTACGTTTTCGGTACAGCAGAAAAAATGATCACAAAACATAAAATATTTTTTGTTTTTTTCAATTATTATTAAACTGGGAATAATGTATTCACTCAAATAAATACAAAATATAATAAAATAAACATTAAGGTGCAGCATTTCGATGAACTGAAATAATCTGTATTTGAACTTACTTACTGTAGGCTACAAGTACTCACAAAATATAAACTATTAGTTTTGGGGTTTTAATTATTATTAAACTGTGAAACTTTGAACTGGACTGTACTAGTACCTAAGCAGCCAGTTTTACAATATATTTTCATGTTTTTTTAAAGAAAAATGTACTTGTCCACATTGCTTGCCGAAAGGGCAGATCTGCTGGCACTAACAATGTCTCCTGCTGTGAGAACACCCTCTCGCTAGGGACAGAGGTAGCAGATACAGCCAGGTAGCGCTTTGCTAACATGGCAACATAAGGATATTTGGCGTTTGTAATAGCTTTGGCTCGGTCTGAACTTTTTGCGAGTGGTGGAGGCTTAAATGCTAGCGGGAGTTGGGTTTGCACTTCAGTCTTTTTTCTTTTGGTACCGGTGATATTCACGTTCGGGTGATGCCTTTTCAAATGAGTGTGCAAGTTTGATGTATTGCCAGCCGCGTAACCAATGTTAGTTGAACAATGCAGACAAACAGCTTTGTTTCGGTCCACCTGTCTTTGTCCGTCATCCTTGTACGTAACTGAGAAACCAAAATGTTCCCAAACCGGAGACTTCAATGATGCTGGAGGATTTTCGAGCTCAACTTTATCTGCGTTCGCCATTTCGACAGTTCCTCAAATTACTGACTACATTTGAACGCATCCCTGTGACCAGCTCTCATAGTATGCCTCTCGTCCAATAAAATGACTTGGTCGCTCTATCACACGTTGAACCCAATGTGAGCAAATTACTCTGAATGCTGCGACGCAGCACCTGAGATTACTTCCAAAAAATTGTTCACGTTCTCAATTTTTTACGTTTAACGTTATATTCGTTCGGTACACTTCGGTACACTGAACCGAAGGGCCCGTGCCGAATAATTCCGGTACGGGTACCTATACCGTTACACCCCTAGTATTAGCTCTTTGAAGTAGCACATAATCCTCAGGGTGTTTTGATGGCATTCTTGAGTGTGAAAGGATGCGTCAAGATGTTGTACAAGCAGGGGTGGCTAAATGTTTGTAAGCAGGATAGCTAGATGCTAACAGGTAGTGGGAGCCTGTAAAAAATGCGACTCACCTCTCCTGAGGATAAACAGAAGTACTGACTAAACTGTTGGAGGAGCCTGTGACTTCAGATTTGCATTGACATATCTACACTGTAGCTGCTGAGCACATGATGATAAAGACTTGAATCTTGAATATATGTTTCTGAGGCAGGATTTAAACCCGATGACAGAGTTTATACCTCAATCATGTCAACCAACAGCATGTAGGGTTTTTAGCTTTCCATTACATTGACATAAGTCAATGTTTGTCTGCTCTAAAACAGTGGGTCTTTAGGAGGACGGGTGAGGTGTATTCTGGGACCGGTCTGTTGAAAGTATCTGGGCAAGAACTGCTGAGAGCGTGGCAACCTGTTGCCTGCTTGGCAACACTCGAGTGTGGAAATCTTGGCTGAGCTTTTCTCAGAAAACAACTGTGAATGAGGATCATTAGAACAGAATCGAGAGCAAGTGAAAGGTGAAAATGAACAAGTAAACCTCTTTGAACAAGTATTTTTAGTGTCCACTATGTATCGGGTGTGTCAATCGAACATACAGAGTGCGAATGAATCCCCAATTTTTCACACTTGCCAACTAGCTGTTATCGTAGGATAATGCTAACACTGCATGCTACGTTGGTACAGTCAGTTAAAACATAGGACCTGTGAGAATCAATGAATGAGTGAAAATCGTAGTCCTGAACAAGGATGTCGGTTAAAGGCTTCATTCGAGGGACACAGCATTGCAGGTTAATGGTGCATTCATGTGCTCCACGGATGGTCTCATTTACAAGTTGGGATGTGGATTTTATGACTATTGTGTGGCCATGATCCAAACAAAATGGATTATAAAACGTTTTATTTCACAGATTTAAAAACCTTTTGACAACTGCTTCTAGTATTTGCGCGACAAAGAAGAGCAAATAAAACGGATCTGGTTAACTTTGAAATACACATTTCTTTAATTATTTGATCACTAATTACACAGATCTTTTACTACTAGGTCTTGTATTAAGCTTAAATACCCAACTTGCATACATATGGAATGCTTTATCAATAATATCTTTGTTAATCTTTATTAATGCAAATAAAAATAACGTCATTGCATTAACAGATGTTTTGTAGGGCATGCTGCACTAGCTTGCATGTACAATAACAGGGCGTCTCAGAGAACTTCCAAAAAGTTAAATGCATTTTTATGTTTGCAATGTTGAAGGACTCCATTACAACTTAAAGTCTACAGCCATGCTAGCAGCTTTAACAGGCTACTTGTGCTTTGAGCTGAATGCTAACATTAGCATGTTAACAAGGATAATGCTAACATGATAATGTGTAGAAGATGTACAACATTTACCAACTCAATTCAGTGTGTAAGCATGTTAACATTAGCTATTTACCACTGGAAATTGTGTAGCCTACAGTGGAGGATGATGGGATTGTTGTTTGTTTTGCTTTTATTTAGTTATAAACCACAATTATGAGCTGATGATGGTGCTAGTCAAACAGTTAATGGATAACCAAAGCCACTAAGAGCTAACAGCAGGGCCGCCCCTCCCTACAGGCCAATCACGCAGGCTGCATGGGGCCCCACCTTGCGCAGGGGGCCCCGCCCAGAGGGCCTCAGCTGCTGTGCGCAGTTCTCCGCGCACCCCCCGCTGACATGCGAGAGTGAGAGAGAGAGGTGACTTTAGAGGCTTCTCAATTCTTAAATTTCCCCTCCTCGACTCCTCGACTCCTCGGTCCTCCGGTAGTGACCCGGAAATGAATTTCAGCGTGCCATTTTGAAGGACATATGTCTCTGATTGTGTTACGTTATTATGAGAGTGCTCTCATACTTGTTTGATTCTGAAATTGTATATATTTATATAAATATGTGTGTGTGTGTGTGTGTGTGTGTGTGTGTGTGTGTGTGTGTGTGAATATATCAAACATACACTGTAAAAGTACAGTTTTTTTACAGTTTTTCCCCAGAAAAAATTACAGTTTTTTATTGTATTTCATAATTACAGTAAATCATATTCAATTTACAAGAATAAACGGTTTATTGAAATGTGTCCTGTATTTTAACAACAAAAAAAACTGTAAAAATTGAATACATTATTTATCTGTTTTTTAGCAGTTTTTAAATGCGAATTTAACAAAATTAACCGTAAAAATAAATGATTTTCTGGTGGAAAAATTAGCTGCATTTTCTGTAATTTTACAAAAAAATACTTTTGTTATGGCTATATATCACTGTCAAATACATAACAAATACTGTTAATACTCATTAAAAAAAATTATAATTGCAAGAAAATAAAGAGTAAAGAAAGAAATATTTTGTAATTTTGCTTAATTTAACCACTACTTTACATTGATAAACTGAAAAAACACAGGTATTGACTATCCTAATATAGTAAAGAAAAACTACATTTTAACACATTTTGACTTGCACTTTATTGCTACATTTGTATTAATTTGAAGATTTAATTGTTAAATATATGAATTTCATGTTATAAAAACTGTGTAAAACCATAGAGTTAAAAAAAACTTGACTGTTATTAGCATGTTGGGTGCGAACTCCTACCAGAGCACAATTCAGATATAAAATGATGCTATAACCCACCAGTAACAGTCATAGACTGTGGGTTATAGGAGACATTTGTCTATCTATGCCATGATACATCTATAGACTAGCTCATAGCTGTCCGCATTCACTGCAGGCAAACCTAATGTGACCATTCACTTATTATTTCTAAGTAGAAGAA
>CALSBZ010046932.1:8670454-8686762 GCA_943591055.1 Gobionotothen gibberifrons
ATGACGTTCTTTTCTTTGTGTTTTACTTGTAAATGGTCTTAGATATAAGGTACTTTTTTGTAATAATAAAAGTAATTTTCTGTATTTTAGCTTTTCTTTATCATTTTTAAAAGATAATTATTCTGTTTTCTAGAGGTTTATGACTCTATTCTAACAAATAATATATGTTAAAAGAAAAATATTTCATGTAAAATTACAGTAATAGAGGATCCTTGTGGTACAGTAAGGTAAGTTTCTGTTTTTTTACATGTTTTTTTCCTTTTTTTAACGGCGCCCCCGTCGCCAGAAAATAACCGTTTTTTTTTACAGTGTATAGCACTTTATTGGGTATTTTCATACTAATGTTTTAGTGCGCCACAATACAGAAGAGATGCAGGCCTATGTGTTACATTATACATATTCATATATTATTGACATACTATGCCTTGTTGCAAATTGAATTAAAAGTAAATATGTGGGGGAACAATGTTCAGCTGATCTAACAGAGATTATAAAATACAGCGTTATGACAAAACACTCGACAGCTGATGCAGCTGTTGCCACGTAATAATGAACGGACATCGCTTTAATATGACCGCCCAGAGGAGAGGAGTTCTCATTTCTTTAAAAGTCTGCTGCTTCCCCTCCTCTCTCCTCGGTTCCCCTCCTCAGTCCTCCGCTCGCATCTCCTGTGGGCGGGACTAAGTATCGAGGATAGGAGTCGAGGAGGGGAGTCGAGGAGGGGAAATATAAGAATTGAGAAGCCTCTAAGGGGAGCACGTCTGTAACCCGACACCGTTGCAATGAATCGACATCTGACCAATCGCGGCTTTGAGACGGCCACTAGTGCAGGTGAAGAGTTGTCTATGGAAAAGACAGTTTCAGTCCGGCGCAAGCAAGGACTGAAACTTCATTTACCATTTACCTCACTGCATGGGTGTAGGAAGCATCCTGAATGTGGGGGGGACATTTTTAACGGAGGGTGTGGGGGTCCTTCCCCCAAAAAAAAAAAATAGATTTCCTGTATTCTGGTGCATTTTAACAGGTGGTTTGATACTTTTATGTGGCTATACTAGCATGAGGAAAATGATGGGTACATTTTGTAATTTCATCCAGTAGTAAAGAAAGGAAACATATTTGATTATTAATTCAGAGCCGTCTTTGAATTAATAAAAAGCAATTTAAATGCCCATTTTTTGTACATTTATATAGAACAATAAATATTTGTGAGTGCATTGAGAGATATTGTTGTGGAGAGTCATTTATATATAAATCGCAAAATACATTTGTGAATCCTTCTGTGAGCATTTATTAATATTGAGACTGATCTGACTCCATACAGATGTTAAGTTCACCTAGGAATGGTATCATTGACTTAAATGTTCAAATAAATGTTGCTCTTCTGTCTATATTGGTCATATGATGCCCCTTGACTGAAATATTTCCTGTTCAATATCCCCACTGATTTCCTTAACATTCTGGGATGAGAGTCCACATCACAATTTACTCTACACTGTCATATCCCTTTCATCACTCACCTCAGCAATGGACCTCTCTCCACTGTCCCTGTATTCTGACTCACTCTCAAGCGCCTAGATGTCAAGAGAGGTGGTGAAGTGATCATTATTTATTGAGCAGTATACTCTTTCACATTGAATCATAACAAGTCATACTGAATGTAAATACAACTGACTCTAAAGTAAGTCCCAGTCTGTGACATTGGACATTTTGAAGACTCAAAGTCCCAAGCAGTGGAATATTAGCTAGTCTATGTAATGTGCACAGAAAATAAATAGTTAACTGAATACTGGGATGGAAATTTCCTATAAGCACTCAGTAAAACATAAACACACACAAAAAGCTTCTGAATGATAAGAAGTACAATTAAAACATAATGCACATTACCATTTTGAGAGAGAGTACGGTATCTAAGTTAAAGAACTCAGAAAATAATCTCTTATCGAACTGAGGCTCCAGTAAAACACACTGACTGCGTCTCTAGTACCTCATTCACACCAACGCAACTCCGGTTCAAGCTCCGTTTTAGAGCTTTTCAGGTTCAGAACCGGTTCTTCGGTTTAGCTCTAGCTCTTTTCACACAGCCCAGAGTCCACTGGTAATGCGTCATTGCGTCATCGTTTGCGTCATGACATTACCATTTGCGTGCCTGCTTCATAAAGCCAAACCGCGCGGATGAAATCAGTTGCATTAATTTCTTATGGCTCTATCTGCAGCTTTTGCGGAGTCATTTCTGTGGTGACTATATTCTTATAAACAAGTGTACTCGTGTCAATAAAGGTTTTTTAAAAACACAACTGCTTCCGAGATCGGTCTTATTTCTTAAAGTGGACTAAACCATGAGTGTGGAGTAACGTTGTATCTTTCATTTAAATGAACTGTAACCTTCACCCAAGTATGTAACAGCTGTTCTCAAATGAACACGTGAAGTAAAGTTTAATATTTATAGTTTTATAGATTTATAATTAGTTATAATGAGAGGTGATCAACGTGAATGCTCAGGTTCCACCTTAATACGCAGACACGTTGCTTCACCATGAGCAGAAACCTTTATATATACAGTCTATGGCAGAAACACTGAAACTCTTGTTAAGTTTCTCCGTCGTTGTGTACAAACTGGATAAAACGCGGACTTTCTGTTGTTGTTCAGGAGTAGATCCTGTCTCTTCCCCCGCCTCGACGTAAGCGTGACGTATGTGGTGCTTTTGCTCTGGCCGGGCAATTTTTTGGTGCTCGAAATGAACCGGATTCCGGAGCTAAGAGGCTGCTCAGCTGCGGTATGAAGAGGAAAACCCGGTGCTTTTCAAGCTCTAGCTCCGGGCCGGCCCTGAAACACCGTTGGTGTGAATGAGGTAGGTGGATCAACACATCTGAACCATAGACTGTATATATAAAGATCTGAACATGTGCGTGCTATATGTGCGAGAATATGCCTTGGTACAAAGTAGCAGTGAAAACATGGCACGGAGTTTCATTGATTTGGGCATTCTCTCAATAAGCAAGTGGAATGGATTTGATAGTGAAGCACTGACACAGCGCTCTCACAGTGCGGCGAGTGGATAGACCGATGCACGGACTTTCCACATGGTAAAAGTGGGGGGGTCTAAACTAATCATTTGGAAAAGTGGGGGGGACTTGTCCCACCCTCATATAATGGCTGCGACGCCCATGCCTCACTGTATAAAAAAGTAACTGTGTTGATAATAATAATAAACAGGAATTATATTTGCAAAGTAGCCTACTGTGTTGGCCAGTGTTGGCCCTGGGTAACAGTATGTGAACAACCAAACACATTTCACTAAATTCCACAAACATAGACCTTGTGCTGGCGCTCGCAGAAAAGACAAACATTTTCATTAGGGTTCATCTTCTGGGAAACATGATCGTCTAAAATGTCATGACATGAAAGCATGTTGTTAGAAGTAGAGGAATCAGTACCAGAAACGTGGGTTTCATCCGTCAGTTCAACTCTTTACCACAATATCTAGTATGTACTATAGAGATATTTGAAGGTTATTCAACTTCATTTGGCCCATTTATAGTTGAGAAGCATTCGATCTAGTAAAATGTTCAATAAATTGACAAAACAAAACAAAAGTAGCAGGAAAAAACCCCTGTTCTGGTAATAAATCTGGATTAATTGTCACTTTATACCTTCTGTCATAGCCGCAGGTAACTATGGGTCTTACAAACCTACATAACATTACAAATAGTCAGACGAAAATATGATTTAGACCTGAACATCAATTCAAGCACATTCCTTGCGGTGTTCTGTGTTTTCCGGGCAGCGTCAGACAGAAGGGCATTAATTGGTGTGCTACCTAAAGCAGCAATACGTTGGCTTGAATCACTATGAAGTTTCGATTTCTCATGTTCATTTAATTTTTCTGTTGCCTTCCGCCAGTTAGAGAATCCCCCCTTTACAAAGCTGCTAACATCCATCCTCACGCTGTCTTCGTTAATTAGCTGTTTCTGAACTGCTTTGACACATGTGAAACACATGATATGGTCACTTTCCTCAACATAATGGAGCCACTTCCATCTGTCAAACCAACTTCCATTAAATGACCGACAGAAGGTTTCTTTGCCAAACTTTCTACCGGGAAAATTGAAGTCAGTTGGCTGGTGTGGCTTCTCCATTGATTCCAAATTAGCGACGCTAGCTTCTTCTCCTTCCACATTTTCTCGATCGCTGGTGGTAATGGGAAAAGTTCTCCCAGTTCCTGACTCCGGTGGCTCACAAGTAGACGGAGGAGTTGTAGAGGTGGTGGGCTGAGGAGTAGCTGGTGGTCCACTCTTTTTATTGGGTTGTTTGAAAAATCCTTTTTTTGCGCCATTCTAGAAAGTCACTCTGCAGTGTGTGTGTTATTATTATTATTATTATTATTATTACATCACTATCCCATGACCTACAACCTAGATGACTCGGATTTTATTTACTTGGAAAATAATAATAAATTCAAGCCACCTGACTGATACAAATAATACTATGACTATTATATGCTACTGTATACAGCTAATTTTATTTTAAGTAAAATCATAACTATTTTATGTAGTTAAATCATTTTTATTTTGGTGGTCACTCAATGTACACCACTCGCCAACAGGGGCACCCCCAGCACCCCCAGCACCCCCAGCACCCCCAGCACCCCCAGCACCCCTACTTCCCGCGGCTATGCCTTCTGTACTTTATTTAAACGTGTATATTACAGATGATGGTCCTTATATTGAAACATTCAATAATAAACTGCACGTGTCTAGTGTTTTTCTCCACTGATTTGTAATTCTGGGTAATCACACAGTCCTGATGGGATCCATAATGCTGCATGCTGCTCTCTGTGTGACGCACTAGCTTAGCTCCACAAGTGAGCCCCGCAGGCATTGAGCAGGCAATGGCTCACTTTGCATGGAAAATGAATAGCAGAGGGGTTGGCTGTGTGGCAGATAAAGTATGTAGAGAGACCGCATCTACAACAGCTTGGGTCCGGCCCTGCAGGGAGTCCAGGAGAAACTCAGAGAGAATGAACGTGCACGAGGAATGTTCCTTCTTCTTTCACGAAGCTGAGCTGTGAGCGTTGTTAGTAGAAGAGACAAGAGCTCAAAGGAGTGTCCGATCCTTCTCATTGCCATGCAGCACAGAGTTGGACAACAAGCTGGAGTCTTATAAGACTCACAGCTAACCTGGAGTAACAAAAAGAGATTAAAATGTTTTGGAATTTCAAAATGGACAAGACACATATTTCAAAACAGGGAAGGTTAGGCCTACTGAACTTAGGCTACTGCAGATAGCATGCATTTTGCAATGCAATGTTGCTTTTATTTTGACATTCAGTTGCAAACCATATATTGTTATACACATGCTTTTTGCAATAGAGAAAATAAATGAAATAAAATTAAGGTCCCAACATCTCTCGATACATGCAATTGCATTTTATCAGTGTTTGGGTCGAGAAAATCCAAGTTCACAAAAAGTCCATTTATTACAGCTTTTGGCAGACAACTAGAACTCTGATGCTACTCAAAGACAGTGGATACTTCATTAATTTAGGCGACCAAATGAAACTCACCTATATCTTGATATCTTAAAATTACAGACTTCTCTATGTTTTTAAATGATTGGAAACAGTTGGTATAGTAACTATAGGTTACTTACGTAACCCCAGTTCTCAGAGTAACATGAAGTGAGGTGTCTCACTATGGGATGCGCCTCATCGCGGAGCAAACAGAAGCATCAATCTCATTTACGCCAATCCTGATTGGCTGGTGATCTCGACGTCATCGTCAGGGAATCCACCCCCTATAAGTAGCTTGTGCCACGACGCATGCGTCATTCAAAATAAGCACCTCTTCTCGCTTCACCATAGCAAGGAGGGCCGTCTGGTGAGACATCTCACTTCATGTTACTCTGAGAACTGGGGTTACGTAAGTAACCTATAGTTCTCATTCATAACACTCCGTTCGATGTCTCACAATGGGAAATCGTAACTCCCGTATTGCCAGACGAGCTTATCTCGAAAATCACCAAACCGGTGGACAGGTAGAGCTCTGACTCAGCAGGGCGCCCAGCACTGCTCGGGCCACACTGGGAGCAGAGACGTCTAGCCTGTAAAGGCGGACAAAAGTAAGCAGCGAGGACCAATCCGTCGCTGCACAAATGTGACCTGCTCCATCGAAATCAGTCGCATTGACCCGAAGACACATTTTGAGTTGTATACACTGCTGAAAAGAGGAGATTCCTAGCTTTCTAATGATATCAGGATTGTTGTTGTACTCCAAATATTAAGCAAAATATGTCACATTATATAATGACTGTCACCGAGTCATCATTTTGAGAAAAAAGCCTTTAAAGTTTCCTCTTCTCTGGAAGCCATCGATCTGACTGATTATTAGCGGAGCAAATGATAAAAATACGGAGGGAAGATATTTTCGTTTGGATTACTGGTCTGGGGAAAGCTCGCGAGTGTGTGTGTGTATACGTGTGTGTGTGGTTGTGTAATTTTGCATTCGTGTGTATTGTGTTTGTTTCCCGGGGAAACACTCACGAGAAACACCGGCTGTTGTTATGCCTGCTGTGACGCCAAGTTACTCCGTTCTCCGCTTGTAATTATGCCGTTACAAGCTTTCAAAGTTGTATTTATCATCTGAATTTTGCCGAAACAAGTTTAATATTCTGAAAGCCAAGCCTTTGTTTAATTGAAATCAGATGAAAACAAACTTTAACGGACCCTGCCGTGTTATCTATGATTACTATACACCTTACATTCATAATTTCATAAAAGTTTCATATTCTGAAAGCCAAGACTTTGTTTATTTAAAATCAAACAAAACACCCGAACGTTTTTTACGCAAATCCATGTTTATTTTGAAATGAGCCGTTGCGACTTCCGACTGATTTCGATAGAGCGGGTCACAAATGTCTTGGATGGAAACACCCTTGAGCAAACAGCCCAGGGTGTAGCCAGACCCCGAGTCTAAAGAGCATGCAACCCGAAGGTGCCCGCAATTTCCGACTCGTATAGGCCAAAGCAATGGTCTCTACCATTCGGTGGGAGAACCGTCGCCTAGTAACGGGCCTATCCCTGTAAGGGTTAGCCCAGGACACAAAGAGTTGGTCATTATGACACAAAACTCCCTTGATCTGTCCACATAAGTGCATAAGCACGGGCTAGACATAGCAAATTCAACTGCTTGGCCCAATTGGCGAAGAAAATTGCCAATTGGGGTATCTGAACCAACCACCTTAGGATAAAGGTAGGATTGGGCCTCAGCAACACTCTAGTTTGCCCTGGGGCGAACTAGGTGCGTGGAGGATGCACAGATAGCGCATGAAGTCACTGACTCGCTTGTCAGAGCCAGTGACTGCACTGTCTTCAGTGACAGATGCTTCATGTCAGCTTCTCCCAGAGGCTCAAATGGGGTACGAGCGAGCCCATCTGAAACCACTGTCAGGTCCCATAAGGACACTAGTGACCTGGAAAAAACCCTGGGCTTCCAATTAAGTCCTGTGGAAATGATAAAATCATTCCACCAGGACATTGAAAAGAGGTGTGTCCTTTTTTAAGGACATCATTCCTCCCCACCCTCCACTCTCAGTCATAACGAGACCCAGTGGAGGAAGCTTTCGCGCTCTGAATAGTGCTCATCACCTTGCGGGAGACCCACTGTATTCAGATTGTACCACTTACGGGTCAGGTCCATAGGACGAGACACCCCGGGTGTGGGCGAAAACATTGTCCCCCCGCCTCAGAAAGAATGTCCCTGCGTGGGGGGGGGGGGGGGGCTGTCACGACTGACCGTACAGCCACTGATAAATCCCGCCTGCCAGTACATTACAGGTCAGTGCGGAACCATCAGGACCAATGCGTGGTGCTGTTCTCTCACTCTGGTCAGAGATGGGTTCTCAGAGCCAGGGGTGGGAACGCACACGGGGGGACCGGAGGTCAAACGTGCGCGAGCATGCCCACGCCCAACGGTGCGTTTTAGACCGCGCATTGAAAGAACAGCTGACAATGAGCATAATCTTTTTGATGCGAACAGATCTATCACGGCTCGGCCGCAACACACCCACAGCTGACTCACAACCATTGGATGTAAGTTCAGTCTGCATATGGTGATACGCCTCTGGACAGCAGAACTGTCCCGAGGTTCGTCACAACTGGTGCGTGCCCCGCTCTCGAGGAGAGGAGGCGACCGCAGCACCACAAGATCAGTTTTCGTGCCAGCATGTAACTGGGGAGAACGCAAACCTCCGTAGTGGTTTTCATACGATATTGTCGTATTATCCATCCTCACGAGGACATGGTGTCTTCTGAGAGAAGGCATAAGGTGTTTTAGGGTGGGGAACACCGCTAAAACCTTAGGTAATTTACGTGCAACTGTTGGCGGTTCCTGTTTTCCAGAAACCTCCTCACAGGTCGACCTTTGTAAATACCTCTCCAGCCCGTCAGACATGCGTCCGTGGTGACCGCCCTCTGCGATCGGACAGCACCCCTGGGCACGTCCCGTACTAGTTAAAGTCGGGTGTAAGCCGGTGGCGCAGTGCCATTTACGCATCTCATAGTGACCACTACTTCTCCGCGCGCCATGACGCGCGGGGTTTAGTCTGAGGGCAGCTGTCCAGTGCTGAAACCCCCTCAGGGGAAGTACAGTCTGGGCTGGGAACAACATGCTCTCTTCTGCGTTTATGATGAAAACTCAGGTTGAGCAGGTGTATTACGGGGACATTTGTCCGTGTAATAACCCCCTGTTTTGACTGTGCGAGAAGCAACCAGTCGTACAGTTGCCAGGCGAATACCCTGTTGTCTTAGCGGGGTTATCGCGGCTTCCGTACATCATACAAACCCTCTTGGACTGAGAACAGACCGAAGAGAAGTAGTCCGCACTTGTACTGTAAGGGACACCCTGAGATGTAAATCACAGATATTCCCTGTGTGGGTAATATGCTGGAATGTGTAAACATGCATCTCTCAGGTTGACTGATGTGAGCCAGTCGTCCTTCTTGTCGCACGAGACATATTAAAGATGTGTGAGTGAGCAATTTGAAGACGTATCTTTTAAGATCGAACGGAGTGTTATGAATGAGAACTCAACATACTGTATATAACGTCTATTTGTTTTTTTACATTTTGAAGCATCAACGTTAAGTCATATTTTCAACGACCTTGTTACTGTTTTGCCTGATGCCTCCATTGGACAACAATGACTTACTGTACCTGTTAAATTCCAGGCTCATGAACACGGATTAATCATCAATCCTGCAAAGTGCCAGTTTGGGGTATCTGACATTGATTTCCTCGGACACCGCGTCACCAAAGGCGGTGCTGCACCTCTGCCAGCGAAGGTGGAAGCTGTGCAGGCCTTTCCTCGCCCGCTCACAGCCAGGTCGCTCCGTGAGTTTCTGGGGATGGTGACCTTCTACCACCGTTTCATCGCCCGGGCTGCAGACGTCATGCGGCCACTGTATGAGGCGTTGAAGGGCAAGACCCCCGTCCAGGCGATCGACTGGACAGCGGAAGCGGACGTCGCGTTTGCCGAGGTCAAGACAGCGTTGGCTCAGGCGGCTTTGCTGGCACATCCATCATCCGAGGCTCCCATCTCCATCACCACGGACGCATCGGACTACGCAGTCGGTGCAGTGCACGAGCAGTGGGTCCAGGGCGCTTGGCAGCCATTCGCCTTTTTCAGCCGCCAGCTGACGCCAGAGAACGCAAGTACTCTGCGACGTCTCTACGGGCCTGTCACGGCCTGTCGCGGCCTGTCGCGGCCTGTCGCGGCCTGTCGCGGCCTGTCGCGGCCTGTCGTTCCCGCCGGTTGGAGGCGTCCTGTTTTCGAAGCGGTGCACGGACTGTCACACCCCGGTGTCAAACCTTCCGTACACTTGGTCGTGGGGAAGTTCGTTTGGCTGGGGCTGAAGAAAGACGTGAGGACATGGGCCAGAGAATGTGTGGCTTGTCAACGCGCTAAGGTGCACCACCACACAAAGGCCCCGTTGGAGCGTTTTTTGGTGCCTGAGAGGAGGTTCGATCATGTGAACATCGACCTGGTGGGTCCTTTCAGGGTTTTTCCTACCTCCTCACCATGGTGGACAGTCGGGCGTTCTTCGCAACATGGGTGTGTCGCTTTGGCACCCCGTCAGACATTTCCTCGGACAGAGGCTCCCAGTTCACGTCCGAGCTCTGGAACGCTGTGGCGGGCGGTTTGAAGGCGGCCCTCAAAGCCGGCCTTACGGACGGTAACTGGGTCGACAAGCTGCCTTGGGTGATGCTGGGCCTGAGGACCGCACCCAAAGAGGACCTGCAGTGCTCTACGGCAGAGATGGTCTACGGTCAGCCGTTGAGAGTTCCAGGGGATTTCCTCCCTAATGCTACAGCTCCTTGGTCGGCCACGGCTTAGCGGGTTGTCCTGCGGGACGCAGCGGTGGCTTTCGCTCCGGTTCCGACTTCGCAGCACTGTGCGCCAATGTCTCGGGTTCCCGTGGAGCTACGCTCAGCTGAGCACGTCTTCATACGTCACGACGCGCACAGAGGCCCCCTGCAGCCCCCTTATGATGGACCTTTCCGGGTTTTAGAACACGGGGACAAGCACCTGGTGGTCGACATGGGCGGTAAGGCCGAGCACGTCTCGGTTGACCGGGTGAAAGCTGCTCACTTGGACGTTGATCAGCCAGTGGTGTTGGCTCGGTTGCCGAGACGGGGCCGACCCCCAGCTTTGATTCCTGTCGGGCGGGGTGAGTCTGTTGTTCAGTTTCCTTCTCTGACGGAGGCCGCACAGGCGGAGGTCGCTGTTCCGACTCCGGTACGCAGGTCTTGTAGGGGCAGGCGTATTGTTCCCCCCCGCCACAGGGATTTTGTTTATTCGTGAATTCTGGGGGGGCTTTTGTGGTGACACTGTATTGGGGACATAATTCACATTGTGTGTTGTTGCTACACGGACCCGTTATGGGAAACACCGGTAGCCTTAGAGTATTCATTCCTACTAGCTCTTCCTACTATGCAGACGTATATTATTACCTGTCATGTCAACTGATAATAAAGACTGGAATTCTATATTAAACACTCCGCCTCCGACTCCCTTGTACCGGCACCACACTATATTGTATTTAAAAGGGGAGTGATTAGTAAAATATGCATAAATAGAAAGAAAAAATGCTAACTACTGTAGGTAACATAAGATAAGATAAGAATACACAAGTTTAAATGATTTGTTATTGGTTGTGATCATATTCTAAAGATGTTTGGATTATTGAAAAGTATACAGCTCCCTTTCATATGAGTGTTGAGAGCTGTATCCATACTGTACATTCATTTTGTGCTCAAAGTGCACCAGATTGATGGATTTAACTTGGGAGGAGGTGAGGTCCATTCCCAAATAAAGCAGGTTAAAATAATTAAATTGCATACATTTTCTTTTAGTAAACACTGAAAACGAGTCCCACAGACCCAAACAGCACACAAAGGTTAAAGATAAGCATATAATAATGTTAAAATATGCTAAATATATACACTGCAAAAAAAAGAGGAGTAAAAGTAGCTCACGACTTGTTTTATTTTTTGAAAGTAGCTCTCATCCTAAAAAAGGTTGGAGACCCCTGCTATAAAAGGAGGCCTCGCCTCCTGACTGTCATCCTTTTCTCTTCAGCGAGCAGGATTGAACAACCTGAGCAGTAAGACAAGAAAAGAAAGAAGCAAAGCATGGACTCACCACTCCTCGAACACCGGACCTGTCCGACATGCCCTGGCCTAATCGCGGGGGCTGATCCGCACCGCCTGTGCTTCCAGTGCCTGGGGCCAGACCACGCCGAGGACGGCCTAAGCCAGTCGCCGGCCTGCAACGCCTGTCGGATGATCCCTCGGCTAAGCCGCCGACATCGTGGGGATCATTTCCGGGAGAAGTTCGGCCCACCGGAGGAGGCGGAGGATCTCGAGGTGGTGGAGATGGGCGAACAGGATGACGAGGTGCCATTCGTGTTCACGGAGGAGGAAGATGACGAGGATGCCTCGTTGTCTGGTGGTACCTTTGGGTCCGGCGGCCAGGAGGGTCCTGCGCATCTGGACTTCCCGACGGTGATAACCCTGGCGGCGTGGGCCTACCGCTCCCCCCACCTGCCGGTCCTTTGCCGCTCGCTGAAGAGAGGTGTAGGATGACAGTCAGGAGGCGAGGCCTCCTTTTATACAGATGCACACGCATTCAGGTAAGCCCGCCCCGGGGCCGGCTATGTTTATAGAAGTCTCAGTGGATGAATGCTTGCATGATATGATCAAGGGGTAGTACCCATAGAGTCCAGTAGAGGGCTCCGCCTGTGCTTATATAACAAGGGTTACCATACGTAACCCCTCGTTTCGTACAAACAGAAGGTGCTTTTGGGGACAGTAAGTGCTCTACAACCAAAATAGAGCACAACTACACATTTTCACCTTCCTGGTGCCCTGCATGCTTTTCTGAAGTTCTTAAAGCAGTGAAAAAGCATTGCTTGTGTTCCATTGTACCTGAATTGACTTATTTGAGTAATTAAGAAATGCTAAATGCACATGATTCTCTGACATCCTCCCACTTGTGTTGTAAGATTTAACATAATGTAATCTGTGTTCACAGAAAAGCCCTTAAAAATAGTTCAAGCAAAGACAAAGTGTGTCACATTAAGAGTGGAGGTGGAAAATGTAGCTTACTAAGTGAGCATAATGACAGCTTAAGAGTATGCCATCTTCTATTCGAGGTGTGGGAACAATTGCTTTAAATGGTTTAAAGCGGTTAATGCCGGTTGAATGCCAGCGTGAAGCATCCGCCCACATAGCAACCGCTGCTCTGTTACCTTTAAAATACTCACCACAGCCGGCTGCCTAAAAACTGCACTGAATCACGGGTAAAACTTTCAGTTTTGTAATAAAAACAATCATCAGGGATCAAACTGACTACAATAATGCAGAAAGAAATTGCTTTGCATAACATAGAATGACTAATAAAGCTCAGAAGTTTCTGCTTGAATGATGTATGTACCTATTTCATGAAGTTACATAGTGACATATTTGGTATTGTAACCAGTAATTTAGGTTGCAGCTACAACTAATGGTACTGTATACTTTTCATGAAAATCAATACCCAATTTTGTTGAACTTGAACAATAATATAACAAAATATCCTGCCAGATATTATGTTCAAAAATATTTTTATATAATTCCATTTTATTTATAGCTTTTTCTGACCAGTTTAGATCTTTCAATAAAATCATAATCAATTTGCAGCATTATTTAATACTCATTTTAGTTAAGGCTATTTTCCCAGAGGCAGTGCAACTCACAAATGTGAGTTTAATATTATTATTTCATTATTTCAGTGTAATTGTGATTGTGCGCTTGTGTTATACAGTAAATGGACATCTCTGTCTTCCAATATGTACAAAAAAAACAGATTCTATTTTTTCACACATCATGGTGATTTTAGTAGATATAAATGTCATATTATTAGTCTTGAGAGTTTTTGAAAAGGGACAGTGTTTAAGCTCTTTCCTCATTTAGCTGAGAGTGAATGACAGTGATGATCAACAATATCCCATGTTGCAACATTCCATGCTCGGTGGATTCCCTGAAGTCTGACTACAAGCCACAGAGTCATGTGTGGGAATGTCACACTCCCTTTAAGGAGAAATATCGTTAATCACTTGTAGAAACACATTTGTCACATGATTGGTAGTATTTCTTATCCAAAAGATTAAGATAAAGAGTTGAGAAAATCGCCATCCGGCTTTTATCATCAGTGAACCCAAAACTCTGGTTTCCTCTACGAGGAAAGAGCATAATTGGCTGCATGCCAGCTATAACCACTGGTTTATTTTCATCCACCAACATATGTTCTAATGAAGAGGTCTGCGGGCAAATAACATACTGGAAATTCAGGAGTCCCATCCCGGAAATGAGTCTGCATTTTTGCCCTTCTGGTTCAGAAAAATATATACTTTATTATCCCCAACGGGAAAATTACCTTATCCCCCACATTACACACATTGGTTGCTATACTTAGGCACACAGAACCACATGCAGGATAGGAAGAGTGAAGGGCAGCCAGTTGGTGGTTCAGTGCTTGCTCAAGGGCACTTCAGCAGTGGCCCAGGAGGTGAACTGGCACCTCTCCAGGTACCAGTCCACAGTCCGTATTTGGTCCGATCAGGACTTAAACCTGCGACCCTTCGCTCAAACACCCTCCCTACAGACTGAGCCACTACTGCCCCTCAAAAATGAGTTTTTTGAATGGGTTAGATACCTGAAATAAGGTCTGTGTTAACAAAAAATGTAAGAGGCCATACAGTATGCTCATTCTCAGGTTCATATTTGTATTTTGTGCCTTTACTGTGACATGTCTCCATGCTTTAATGTTCAAAAAGCTCTTTATTTTTCTCATACTGCCTGTGTTGCCTCTTTTCACCCTCTGTCTGAAACCAGAGCCCAGTCTGCTCTGATTGGTTAGCTGGCCAGCTCTGGTTTTGGTTCACCTCTTAGAGATGTGTCGGAAATGTCCCACCACTTGGAAAATCACATACAATGTGTTGGAGCGCTAGCCAATAGAAGTATGAGTGTTTCATAGTGATGTTACACATATAACATCACCAGGTAACACCCCGCATGTTAATCTTGATGCTTCAGTGTCTTTACAAAGTCCAAAAATGTAATATTAAGGTTGCTAACAAGTGGCTAAATGAGACTGTGAAACAGGATTTTTCTGAAAGATAGTCCATGTTTAGCCTATGGTTTTGAGGTGAAGTCATGTAACTTTGTGCTAGTTTGTTTATAGTCAGCTATTTACTTTTTTATTTTACCATTAACTGAACCCTTACCCTAAAAGTGTGTTAGCCACAAAGTACATTTTTGGTAAAAATTCAGATCCAAAATACTGTTGGCTTTTCCTTGAGAAAACCAATGCAATGCTAACTTCCAGGTTGACCTAGAAAAATACGTTATCCCTGCAGAACTCTGTGAACTGAAAATCTAAAATGCACGTGTCATATCAACATTAATTACAACGTGAAGATGCAACAAAGACGACGGTCCTTTCACCACTGAGGGAGATAAGGCAGGTTTGCCTAATCTCCCCAAATGCCATCAAGGTCCAAACACATCTCCGTCTTTGGCAGTTGACACATCAAAAAACTAAAAAGTGGTTGTCCTTTTGCTATCTTTTGCTCAAAGGGCTGCCAAAGACCATCTTTTAATTCAAAAACATCTTCAAGGTTTTGAGGTGAGTAAAAGTCACACACGTGCCTCTCCGGGACCTACCTCACTTTCTATGGGGTATCTTTTAAGGGACTTATCTAATGCAGACTTTTTAGTTCTCACACAGGAAGTGGTCCCTGTGTGTTAGAGATATTCACAGCAGCGATGACAAAGGGTCTGTGGTCCCACTGCTCGCTCTTGTGTCCACCCTGGAGACTGCTGACAAACCCACATGTCACATAAAAAGCTTTCACAAGAGCATATTGCTTCATGTTGGAATTTTGTTTTTAGATTAGACTTTTTTATCTTGGTTCTATTCTCTAATGGGGCTTTATTTATTAATTGTCATACGGTAGAATGCTCTAAAATTCCACAGTGATTAGCTAAATACAAAGAATAAGGAACATAAAACCTTAACCCCTCTTTTCTGAGGTCTGTTCTATGTTTGTATCTAGGTTGTTTGCATGCTATGTTAACAGTGTATGTGATTCTTGTTCTGTGAAGCATTTTCTAACTAGGTTTTAGCAAATAATGTGAATTATTTATTATTTTTGATAACCCAAACTACTGATCCTAACATCATCAGAACCATTTCATAGCCAAAGACTACCCTATGTACAATGTTCATTTGCTTTTTTAATAAAATAAATTAACATATCAATTAGAAATCATTTAGTGGGCAATGGGAATGGAAAACAGTTACAGATTTGTGGTTTAGTATACTTGCGGTTTGAACCACTGATTTTATGAAACGTCACATCGTATCAAATATTCAAATTATCTTCGAATTATAACCAAAATCAACAACATTCTAATTACATCACTTTAAAAATACCACCACAGCTAACAGAGGGACATTTGATGAGTCTGTTTAGTTGAATGACGTTGAAAATAAAGTACTAAACCAGGGATAGAAACCCCCCCCCCCCTCTCAATCAACTTCCTCTTGACTGTCTTTTTTTTGTTTATTTTATTTTACTATACTTACTTGTTTGCCTGTCCTTGTTTGTCACACTGTAAAGCATCTTTGAGTTGTGAAAAGCGCTATGTAAATAAAATGCATTATTATTATTATTATTATTATTATTATTATTATTATTATTATTATTAT
>CALSBZ010046932.1:8709426-8722505 GCA_943591055.1 Gobionotothen gibberifrons
CCAGCGGAGTGAAGAAAATACATGAACCTCACGGGAGTCACTCCTCAGTTTATACAGTGTTTTGTTTAAATTAATGTATCATTTAGTTACAAATATGTGATATATCTGAACCACAAAGTGGTCAAAAATCATTTTATTCATTTATTGGAAACATTTTGATGATCGCTTTTTTCGTTTATACATTTTAAGAATGGCGTTTATCTTTTTTGAGAATGAGTTCTTATTTTATTTAATGTAGTTGAGTCTACAACAGATGATACACATGTTTGTGTCAGTAAATGTGTACTAACAGAGGCGGGTGTGTGTGTGTAAATAACGGGGACAGAGCTGGCTGCTGTCAGACTATCAGCTGTGCGATCAGCTGTGCATCACAAACGGACGTCGCTTCACGTGACGCTCCGGAGGAAAGGACGTCCCATTGCTCTTAAAACTCATTTCCCTGCTTCTCGTGGTTGGAGGGACTAGTCACAGGGAAACGACGCAAGTGAGGGACGCAAGGAATCCATTTAACCGAAGTGAAACGCAGCCCTAGGCACACTTCAGTTGCTAGCGTTAGCTAGCGCTAGTTAGCGCTAGCTAACATTGACACTTAAGACAACTAACTTACCACAGTGGAAGACGATGCATCATGACCAGGACTTGGGATGTTTTCGTTTCGGGAGTCTACAGAATTGGGGCTTGCATCAGGGGGCTGTTTATTCAACCACCTCAGCATTTCTTTCTTCTTTTTTTAACTGTCGTGACCGTTGCATTGGCGCGAGTATAGCAGCAGTCAGCAGCAGAGTGGATGACGTAGAATGCATTCTATGATTTGACAGCCCAATGACTTTGCAAATAACACCCATTTTGAAGTTTACTTTTAATTTTTTTTTCACTGTCCCGAAATAGTCCCAGACAAAATAGATTTGTGTCCCAGTAGGAATTTGTATGGTCCCCGGGACATCGGGACATCGTTAACTGCGAGCCCTGTTGGTGCCGCTGTGCCGTTGTCACGTCTGTTCCCTGATCTCTGCGTCACCGACCGATTTGTTATTAAAGTGACAGAAAAAAAACCCGTCAACAGCCTTATGGCAACCTAAAACCCCTCTGTTTCCGTAACAACAATTCACGAGCGCCTCCCTAACCCTAACCCTAACCCTAACCCACTGACAGGGAAAACAGAGCCTAAATACACACACACTAATCAATCAACAAGACACAGGTGAGGGGGGAGGAGACAACACAGGGCCCCAGGTGAACACAATCAACAACACTGAAATTAAGGCCGAGATCTATGGGCCCAGAGATCACCTCCGTGACACCCGCCCAGAGATGTATGTCTGCCACCGGGTCTGACCTTATCCCAACTTATTTTCCCTTGCATGTACATTTGACTAACTGGTAAGAATCTTGCTGCTTCTATCACATTGCGAGCACTATCTGTTCCTACAGTGGTGAGCTTGTCCACTATCTCCCACTCCTGTGCAACTTCAAGAAACATGCAAATGGTTCGGAAAAATGCCATTCCTCCATTTTCATGGAACCGTAAGCCAACTAGTGCAGTTGCCATTTGCCAACGATGTCTTACTGATGTCCATTGGTCTCCAGTCAGTGTAATACATGTAGCTCGTGCCAATTTCTCCACTTTCTTTGCCTTTTCACTGCCAGGCAATTTATGATAAACTTATGTTGCAAATACAGGAGGAACTTGGGGTCTTACTCGGTTATGTGATTAATTTGCGTCTTCTTTTTCAATACAGTTAAATTTCCAGATTTAAAGCAAACATAAACGCGTTAACGGTGACAGACCCAGTCAAAACTTAAATGGCTGGGACCCACTAAACAAGATTAGCTGTTGCCATGTTGTTAGCTGTCCGCAGGCAATTTAAGCCTACACTCATAATGTCGTATGAAGCCCCTTTTATTATCAGAGATCAACCATATTTGAGTTAAGTAACAACAGTATGTAGCTAGGCTAGCGACTAGGGTTGGGAACCGAAACTCGGTTCCAGATGAGAACCGATAAGAAAATGCTGGGTACCGGGTACCCATACAAAATACACAATTTCTGTTCTGCTGAACGGTTCCTAAACGCGGTAGACCCTGTATTCCACCGGGTCCGTCTGCGCGGCGGCGACCCGGTGGAATACAGGGGCGGACTGGCCATCTGTGTGTTCTCACAGAACGGCCGGTCGTCAGCGGGCCGTTGGCGGCCGGCTCGGTATGCTGACGGCCGGCACCGCCCTTAATTTTTTTAAACGGCATCATGTACAGTAAGTTGCACTGACAGGCGACAGAGGTCCACAGTTTCCCTGCAGCGAGAAGATGGACCGCGGTAAACGCTCTAAAGTGAGGCTCCACTACACTAAAAAAGAAAAAGACAAGGCACAGTGTAATGCCTGTTAATAGCTTGCCACAGGCAGTTAAAATAAAGCACAGCTATTGTGTAATACATTTGTATTGCATGTATTTTTTTTATTTGTAAAAAGATCAGTTAGTAAAGCTTAAGTTTGACCTCTTTCTTTTATAATTTTGGAATTGAAACAGGGAATCGTTAAGAACCGGGATCGATAAGCAGAATCGGAATCGATACATTTCAGACGATACCCATCCCTACTAGCGACTCCATGAATTTTTTGACAACATTGATGTTGTTATTTTGTTTGCATTTTGATCGTAATGTTGAAACATAAAATTAAGAGTGCATTCAGTGCTGTTCCTGGGGACATACCAAAGGATTGATACTCCGGTGACCAAAAACGTCAGTACAAATTGTCAAGGCAACCCATCCAATAGTTGTTAAGTCTATTTTTAGTCTTAACTAACCAACAGATTGACATTGCCATCCCGGGGGGCCACATTTCTAGTGTGACTAAAAACAAAACTCAGGGATTAAAAATGTGTTTGTTTAGCTCTGCTACGGTTTGGAAGAAATAACTATATTCATATAATGCTTCCTCAGAATTTCTCAGCTCGACTTTAGGTCTAAAGATAGCCTGAGGTCTTGTGTAATGGAAGGCTTGTGATTTAACAAGTATGCCACAGTAAGACTAAAACTGCCAAATGTGTTTGTTCTCTCATTTATGGCTTTAGGGGTGTGTTATAATTAATAATCTAACCTGCCCTGCCACATATTAATTTCCAGGGTGGAAGTAAAAGGTAATTCAGTCTGTACAAATGTGAATTAGAGAGTTTTGGAAGAGCAGTAAACACCTCAAAATAACAAAAAAAAAGCTAGACCAATTAGAGTAGTTACATTTGAAAGTAAAGTTAATACAACTTCCCACACAAAGTGCAAATGTGTTTTACAGTAAGTTTGGTGGGATTCATTCTCAACTTTTCAACAGTTGGTGTATAGACTGTATACCTGAACCAGAAGCAACATGAGAGAGTGGAGATTAGAACAACAGAACGCAAGGACAAGACATTTAGATGAAAAAATGTCACAATACATTTTTATGAACAGAGGACACACTGACAGAAAAAATGGACGAAACCCAATTGGACAACACTGTGACATTTGTGGGGGAAACTTCTGAAGCAATTGGAGTCAGGAATCAGAGAGACACGAGGAGAGCTGGAGCTTTGATGGCAAACACTGACGGTTTATTTGGAGCTTCGGCCGGAGAATTCACAAGACATGTCACGGGCCACGGTTTGACCACACGGTTGAGATGCCACAATCAATTCTGAAGAACCCTCCTGTAGCTCGAGGTTTTAACTAGTTCAGAGTGTAATCATTCTTCAATAGATAGACTAAACAGCTGAGGACACTGAATCACAGTTGTTGTCGCTTATGGGTCATCTACAGCCCGAGAAGGATGTGTTCCAGGTGCCCGGGCTAGGGCAGCCCCTCCTTATGGGAGATAACGGCTGCTCAAGGTTGGTCAGCTGCGTCAGAGGGCGAAGGAGGACATGCAGGGCAAATTATTCCCCAACAGTACCTCTCTTTAGATCAATTTTGTTAACCTAAAAAACCCTATTTTAATAATAATTTGTTCAATACTTAAATCAATGAGAATCTTCAGAATTGAGTGTGGATTTACACAACATCAATTACATCAATAACAATCACATTAATAACAACATAATAAGATTGAAACATTCAATCACAATGATTGAGAAAGCCAATCACAATAGAAAATCATCTCTCTTCAGTGTTTGGAGCATATTTTGTCAAAAGCATAATAATGGACACATATACAATTACAGATACATAATAGCAAAAACATTTATTTTACAATCTGTAATCTGCAAAATTGCAGTGTCTTCAATTTAGGATTATATTTACGTTAGCATTACATATTAACTCAAAAGACTATGGCATGATAACATAATTACATTACTTACTGTAAACTATCAATCCTTATGTCATTTCAAAATCTGAAGGGAAAAGTTAAACAATTCTCAAAATGTTAGGCAAATATTCAAAGACTTTTGTAAAAACCTGGAAAGGAAGAAAACTTTAATACATTTGTAAATGCCATTTACAAATGTATTAATTCAAGTTTTAAGAATGTTTAATCCTTACCACTGATCTGTACCAAATTAAGTCTATCAATTATTCTTATTAGCCATACTTACCTGAACATCTACTTGGAAAGAGTTATTCTGTGTTTATCTAATGTTGAATATAGAATATCAATTTCTTTAAATTACACTTCTCTAATTTGAGGATCAAATATGCTGCGTAATTGTTATATGCTGCGTCAGAGGGCGAAGGAGGACATGCAGGGCAAATTATTCCCCAACAACATTGACTTATCGAGCCACAATCTTAAGATTATCCTGCTTTATCATCTATTTAACTCTGAATGAGACCATCATTAACCAAACACCACATACAGCTTTATTGAATAAGAACATAAACTCATAAGGAAAACATTAACTGAGTCAATAAATCAAGTGAGAGGTAGGGTAATTTTCTCATAGACTTCTAAACATGATGGTCTTTAGAAAGAATATAGATGTGAGGCACTTGCACATTACTTTTCAGACCTGTCGGTTGTTGCTAAGGCACATCACTCATTATATATTGACTTTAATTTGTCTCTTTCAAAACTTCACACAGAGCACTCCCACAGAGTTTAGGATATTACTCCTAAATCACTCCATCATCTTCTGGAGAATGTATGAGGACACTCTCTGGTCAGACCCGTCGTGACCACCCTGCCTTTGATGCTTTACGATCCGTGAAATAGAAGCTGCAGATGTTGGCATTTTGAGAGCTGGCACTGCCTTCATTCTTTCATTTTTCTCTTCTCTTTTCTCCTCTCCTTCCCTGCCAGGAGACGAGGGGGCCACTTGAGGAGAATGGCCACTGACAGATAGAGAAGAGACGAGGTTACAATCCCTGTCACAGTCAATCAGGATGACTAACGGTGCAACAACGTTATGTTACACTCATTCCCCCGCATTGTTCCTTGTAATTTGTTTTCGCTATCTGTCATATCGAAACATGCGCTACACACGGAGAACGAAGTAAACACTTTATTATTTTCACCCTCGATCCCTTTCTTCATCATCCTTCAAAACCTGCATGGTGCAAACGTACGTCGTTGTAGACAACCGTGATGTGCCAGGTTCAATATTGTACATTCAACACAGAGTATATGAGCTGCAATCTACTAATCTAATTTAGAGGTTTGTTGGAAGTCAGATTTATTTATACAGTGTAGCCCTTCATCACAGAAGCCTGTCTGAAGGGAATCTACAGAGACAAGCCAACCTAGATCTGATAAACAGTCAGTCAGAAAATATAATGATGGAATCTCGAAATAAAACTAAAAACAAATCACAGAGAAAAATAGTACTCCATGCCTGACCCATCTAACCTTGCCCAATTTTTGTTACATATTATTTTTTCTTGCAGGTGGGGAATAAACCAAAAAAGTAAGCATTCCAACCAAGATGTGACCTTGCGTTTGTTGGTGTGAAAACGCATTTCTCAGAGAACTAATTTGTCTGTTGAATCCTTGAATGTTGACAATGAGATTCGCTACGAGGATAGCGGTTAGTTCGAGGCGGCTCAAAGCGGCAACCTCTGTGAAATTCAAGCGATTTGTCTCAATTTCTCCATCAGAGTCCTTTGAGCATCATTGTGATCCTATTAGTGGACGTCTCTGGAGGAAGATGACTTCATTGGGCCGTGGCCAGTGGGATCCGACAGCTGAGTGGTGGTGGTGGGGGGGGGGGGGGGTATATGGTAGAGGAGTGTGTAAAAGGAAACCTGAATAGAGAGTGATGAATCCAGAGAGGAGCACAGACATCTCTTTCATCTTCAAGCAGACTTGAAGCGCCCTTTCATCACCATCATCTGAAAAAATGTGCATGCTCATAGCACAGACACATTTACCTGCGGGGGGGAAAGACAGATTTCTCTTTCAAAGAATATACTCCCCCACTTTCACTCTTGTCTGCAGTGTTTGGAAGCAGAGCGAGGTGTCATTAAAGACACCACACACACACCCACTGCGAGGGACATGGGCAGGTGACAATTATTTACCCTGGAATTAGCCTTGTTACTGCGCCTGATGAATGTGCGAGGAAATTACGAGTGAAGGCTTGGAATGGCAGGCTCACAATGCAGCACAACAAGAGCATGGGGTGTTTGAAATGTCGCTCTTAAGGGTGACAGAAAGCAATGAGAGGCGCTGCAGCTTCTTGTACGTTTGGAAAGCTGAAATACTTTGAGGGCAAATAAGTTTCACTCCTGTGATGTCTGTCAGTTGTTACAGTTCAAAGCAAGGCACAACAAGTCAGTCGTATATGTTTTTATTAATCACGATAGTGTCTAGTTCTTGGGATTGAAACATATCTCTGTGATTCAGACGGAAATATCTGAGCAACTATTTTGATGGTTTAACATGAAATTGTACATCCGTTCCTCTTCCCCAGAGGATGATTCCTACTGACTTTGGTTATCCCTGGTTCTTCATCTGGTTCCACTGCAAAATGTCCACTTATTACATGAAATATCATAAATTCTTCCATACCAATTGGTACAAAATGCCTACAAATTGAGTCAATCCCTAAACGCATGTTAAAATGTCATAATTTCCGAGTTGTAACGAGTGTGTTGTTCTACTGATGTTTTATGTACCACCATCAAAAAATCAAATGTGCCTAATACTGTAGATATAGCCCAACAAAATGAATTTGTATGAATGTACAGTTGCATTTTTTATCCCAACGTATGCACTGGCCTTGTGTGCCTGGTACTGAGCCTGTGTGCATTTGTGTTCAACATATCCTGACCAGATACTACAGTTATTCAAGCTTTACTCTTCCATCCCTTGTCCTTTCTGTGATCCTGTTTGGATTTAATCTCTGGTTCCAAATATTTAACCAATGCAGAAGTGACAAAAACTGTTCTTTGAATAAATTATTTTGTCAATCCCTATACAGTAGGGGCCACTTTAAAATGTCAGAATTTCCCTGTTGTAACGAGAGTGCTACATGATTTTTCATCTACAACCATCAAAAGGTCAAATTTGCCTAATAAAGCCAAATGAATGTGTATGAATGTACAGTTGCTATATTTATGCTAGCCAGCATATATGCACTGGCCTTGTGTGCCTGTGTGCATTTGTGTTCAATTTATTCTGACCAGATACTACAGTTATTCAAGCTTTTTCTTCCATCCCTTGTCCTTTCTGTGATCCTGTTTGGATTTATTAAGTTGAATTCAACCTGTTTTGTCACTGTGTGTGCGTGTGTGTGGGCATGTGTGTGAGCCGCTAAACTAAAGCTCAGTGGCTTTCCTCTGACCACACGCAGGAGACGTGATGTGACCATCTGATTTACTGTGACCCACTTAAACCGAACCCTCAGCTGCTGCGTCCTAACTTCACTTTACTAAATTCCTTCTTAATTGAACAGACAGCTCAGAAAGAGAAGAAACAACAACTTTCAAAAGGCATTTAGGCAGGTAGTTTATTTACACTAGAGGTATGCTTAGTCACTGGCTTAGTCATCATACACATGACTTCACCCCAATGACTTCTGCCCAGAGCACCCTGAGCACCGGACTGGAATCACTCTAACAGTCAATGGCAGACTTACATCTTATCTAAGCGATCGACAGTTTGTCTTCCTCTGCTTATTTATTCTGCTAGTGAATGGCATTTGGAGAGATGAATGGCCTGTGATTTTCAGACATAATTACGACATCCAGCTGAGGTTTTCTGAGCTGTCCTTGGATATGCCAGTTCCTCCTCAATAATTGGCCGCAGGAATCCCGGCTGTGAGATTGCTGTTGGTCCAGTTATGGCAGCTTCTGCTTTCCAACTATCCCCACAGGCCGAAAGTGCTGATTCTGAGTGCTTTTCCAGGAGAACTTATTCTCTCTTAATCGTAAAATGGTCTCCAGATGCCTTTTTTTTTTTGCGCGAGTCAGCCCCATTTTGATTAATGTGATCGGGGAGCGCTGAATTTGCTGGCAGGCTCAGAGGTGTCACCCAACACTGCTGAATTAATGAACACAGCTAATTGTTTGTTTATGATTTGAAATATTAATAACATTGAATAAATGAGGCCGTCAGTTGAAATCACCATTTGGGACAAATATGCGCTGTGGTTGGTGTAGCTTCGTATCGCCATTAACAGGAACAGCCTTGGCTATTCCGGCATTGGGACGTTTAATAAATGAGGCTACATTAGTCGGACTTTGATGCAATTATATTACTCCCTTAAGAAAGAAAACTGTGTCCATTTATAATTAAAGAAGCATGCATTGTGTTTTCTGGGATGTTTTGAGGGGTAAACACATGAAGGAGGAAGCTGCTGGAGATGGCAACGAAGATAGGGGCTTCTGTTAATGAGATGATGAAATATTCAACAACAGCTTGCTTCACATTGCACATGTTCCCTTTATCGTATGTATGTCGTAGAAAAACAAAGAGATATGCTACCAGAGTTACATTGCCATAGGGACCTTGAATGCTAGAGAAAGTGGCCTTGGCGATTGCCATTAAGTATGATTGCACTTGAAGTATCCTCAAGTTTCAAGAGGACAAGTATTCCCGACTCACTGATTAATGGACTATTATACAGTATGTTCTGCTCTAGAGCCACTTGGAGGACACCTCAGGGTTTCCAGGCATTGGGATAATGAGTGCAGACACCGCACAGTGCTTGTGTACGAGCCCCGGAAATCCAAAGCAAGTGGTTTTGTTCAAATGTTGCAGTTTGGAGCCTCGTCAGGATTCCCTGCTCTCTGCCTCCCTAAAGCTGCAAGTTTAAAGAGGATGACGCTGAATCTGGAGCCTAATCCCCTCTCCCTCGTGGTGCAAACCCCAGGCAAAGTTGTGTTTACGCCGTGCTTTATCAGTGATCTGGAAAGCATTGTAAATCCTTTGCATCTCCTCTTTCATCTCCGTACAGCACCTTGATCCTCTCTGCGTCATTAGCACTGCGGCAATAATGAGAGAGCGGGGTGAAGAATTGCAACCTTCTGGTGGGATTGCTTTTGTGCGGTGTGTGCGCGTGTTTGTGTGTGGATGGGGGTGTACAGGCACTACTCATTATAGGAAGACTTTATGTAAATCCAAAAGCCTCTGTTGTTGTTAATCTTGGTGAGGAAGCGATACCCAACATTTTATTGTGCAGCACACAGCCCTCAAAATGAAATAAGATGATGATGTTGATTATGGCTGATAGTGGGGAGCAAATAGCCAGGTCTGAATTATTCTCAAGCATCTAATCAGTAGCTTTATTATTGTATACTGCAGAATGGACAATCCTCTGGAGTAGCAAAACAAACCGATATACATACATATACATATAGGTTTGCAGATGTATGGGGGGGAACACTTCCCATTTTCAATTATTCTCGTCTTTTTTCAAAACGTAAGTTTCCTCTCTGGACACATTCAAAATTCTCTAAAACCTGAAATGTATTCAGTTATGCTACTGTCATTTTTTTCTTATTTTAGTTCTTAATGTTTATCAGATTCCCCAGATATGAAATGTCTTGCTGACTGATTTTATCTACTTTTAGGTTGTTTTTTTTTGTCAAAATATATTCTACAATTCAAGCTGATTCAGAGGATTTTACACCCTGTCTGAAGTAAAATCCTTGGAGAATGATTAGTTCTCCTTTTGACATTAACATTTTAAAGATGCATTACTGACAATGGGGCTCAAGTGTTTAAATGTCAGTATTGCATTGAAAAGCCATCAGTCAAACTCTCCAACAAAGCAGATCTTGGGCGATCAAAAGGTTCAGTTTGGGTATCTTCCCGAGCCGTGACTCCATATTCAAGCACGGTGTGTCAGATCTCATTTGGTTTGCAAGTGTCGTATTATACTCTCCTAGATTAGCTTCAAGTTATTTGATGTCTTTTCATTATTCCAATCTACATTAGACCCCCTATTACTGCTGGCAGAACATAGCCCCATTCTTAATTTTCTAAATTAACATGTCCTTATGCTAATTGAATGGAGTTTTAATAGCTCTCAGTCGACAGCTTTTAGAATGAAAAAGAGTATAGCTAAATGAATGCCCCCAATGCCCCCTAATGTGCCCACCCACATCCTGTAGACAAAAGTTTTAAAAATGCGTTTTGATGTCATTTTAAGCGAGAAATATGAGTTGTTATTTCAGATTATTTGTGCAGTGGAAGTGCATCATCTTTAGTTTGCTAGTTATTATGAAGATTACTTCACACAATTGTGTAGATTGAACGTTTTCATTGTTGCCAAGGTGGTTGCTAGGGACGCTGCTCTCGGTTAAACATTGTGTATGCTCTCAAATTGTAATATTAAAACGTCTTTGCCCGCATTTATTTCTATTGCTGTTAGCGCACAACTCGAGCGTAGCAGTTTCACAAAAATGCCTCAGGAAATTGTGTGCATGCAACGTCTTTTAAGTGTTTGCTAACAAGCATGTTGTTTAAACATTCTCTCTGATGTTATATTATTTCTGTTATGTTGTGTCACTGTTTAATGGTGTTATCTTTATTGTTAGTGCACGCCGCAATAACGCCTCTGATATTGTGATAATGCTACGCACCCCCTTCCCCGTCAATTTATATTGTGTTGGTCCACAGCACAAACGTATTAAGACCGCGACATACCAACCCGATTTTGGGAGTCAGAGGCCGTCAGAGGCCGTCAGAGGCAGTCGGGCATTCGCGGCGCCCTACTCAGGTTGGTGTGTCCCACACAGTCGTCTCTTTACGGCACATTTTCACACCTCCCAAAGAAAGTCGGGACAAAGAAATCACTCTGATTGGCTGTTCAGCTTAGCGAGTCAGTGCATGAGAAGCGAAGCGGAAGTGAGGGACCAAAACAAACGATTAAGAAGGCACACACAGAGGGTTAATCTTTTTCATTTTCATCTCACCTGGACGCAAGAGTTTCTTTTTTATGTTTACATGTTTTCGATCGACGAGAGAGAGTGAAAATGGAACCCAGACGCTATTTGTTGTTTGTTTATATCACGCAGCCTGTTGTCTTCTCTCGGTGTATAGTCTGTCTTCCGGTTGTTGCCTCTTTTGAATGACGAATACACACTACCGCTACCTGCTGGTAGTTGCCACTCGTCAACTGAAGTCTTTGCGGTGTTTTCGGGTGGCGTAGGCGGGCGGTGTAGGCGGGCGGCGTAGGCGGGACGCTTTCGGTACGCGTTCTTTGGTCTCAGGTTGGTGTGTAGCGGCCTTTAGTTTAACAAAATCTGCATCTAAAATTGTGGCATAGATACGTTATTTTCCCCTCTGCGATTCCCAGTCTCACGGCATTTTGTGTTATAGTCACGAAATGTAATCTATTGATTCGTGTCTCACAGAATGATTTTAAAAGCACAACCCCATCTAGTGTCAGCAGAAAGTAATTCAAATAATAATTCCAAAAAAATGCAAATATAGGCAAAAAAAATACAGCTTAAAATATATTTGAAGTCTGTGTTCTTCTAATTCGTGTCTACAGTGTGCCTATTGAGCCGTTTTGAGCGACGGGTCAAGCCCCGATCTAGCCCCTCTCTCTCACTGTCTGAGACTCTAAGTGAATGTGTGCTGTAAAAACTACACTGCGCATGCTCAGAGTATTTTTCTATTCAATGTGTGCGGCAACAAAATAATCACCATAGGGGCACTGTGCTGGCATACCTACCAAACGTCCTCTCATAATTCAGAGAGCTGATTGGCTGTAACGGTACGTCCACACAGCTCGACCAACAACCAATCACATGAATCTCCCGCCCCTGACACACAAGCAGCGGTTTGATTGGCTAGAGCTTGTACTGGCATATGATTTGATTGGCTGACGCTTCCACCGAAAGCTTCAGAAGCTTCCAAAGTTGAACATTGCTCAACTTTTGAATCCTGAGATGCCTGGAAATCTCCGCTTTGCTTCCCACAATGCAGTTCGGCGAAAAGCGAGGCAAAGTGACGTCACCCCATTCAAAGTGAATGGGCAGAAGCGCTGGAAGATTTTTTTAACGCTGCTGTGTGGACGTACCGTAAGTATGTGTGCCGCGAAAATAGTAGTTGTTTTTGAAGAGGAGACGAGAGAGAGCAGCGTGTAGCGATTCAAATCAGTAACACGGAAAGAAAATGAATGAAGTTGACCATCTACTTCAGCTTTGGTAAGTTCATTTTATGTCATATCTGTTGTTGATCTTCTGTGTTTTGCCTATAGGCTATTGCTCTGCTGGATTGATTGATATTGTGACCTCGGAGAGGAGTGTCTGTGTTTTCCTTATACCCCCCCCCCCCTCTCTCTATACACATCTAAGTTGTTCGTGCTCCTACACTTTTGTACATATAAAAATGCCACTGTTCGTGCCTGCACCACGACTGTGGCTGCGAGGGAGTGCGGTCGTCTTTCGGTCGATCCCAGCCCATGCAGTCAACATGTCGATGTATCCTTCGGCAAGATACTTAACCCTGAGTTGCTCCCGATGGCATGGCCAACGGTGTGTGAATGTGTATGCATGTTAGTTCCTAGAGTAAGGTACACTGCTCTGTATGAATGGGTGTGAATGGGTGAACGACATGTAGTATGTAAAGCGCTTTGAGGGGTCTTAAAGACTGGATAAAGCGCTATATAAGAACAGTCCATTTACCATTTATGACCTTTTTTTCTATGTTGCAGTGGGG
>CALSBZ010046932.1:8730425-8746385 GCA_943591055.1 Gobionotothen gibberifrons
TCTCTCTCTCTCTCTCTCTCTCTCTCTCTCTCTCTCTCTCTCTCTCTATTATATTTGTATGATATTTCCAATTAATCTTGTGGACGTGCAGATTCCCTGTCCTCCATCCGGGCGCTACAGCACCCTCAGCACCCCTACTTCCCACGGCCATGCAGGGGCTCCCGCAACATCTTGCAAGAAACAGCGTCTGAGGACTTCCTAACATTTAACAAACTATGAATGTGTCATACCCACTTCTCTCTCTCTCTCTAGGTCGTCCTCAGACGAGCCCTCCATCGTCGCTTCCAGTCATCCCGATTCTCCATACATCTGGCCAGTTCATTGGTACTTTGTGCTCCTGCGTCGTTCTTGAGTACGTCCACGTATGTTTGTGCGGGACGTCCTCGTGACCGATGCCCGTGTGTTGGTTCCCACAGCACCAATTTGCCGGCTGGCAGCTCTTGATGCCTTTGGCAATGTCCTGCTAGTCTCATTCTCCTGGCTGCAATTTTATCGCTCACCCTTGGTATTCCCTCGTACAGGATCTTGTTGGTTACATGCACACTCTTGCTGATGTTAAGTACTGCTCGCAACATTCTTTGCAGGGTTGGCTTCAGGGTCCAGCATTCACTGCCATAGAGGAGAACAGACTCTACCGCTGCATAGAAGAAGCTGAGTTTGATTTGACGGGGGAGGTTGGAGTTCGGAGTTCCATACACTGGTCATGCCGTTCAGGGCCCTCCATGCAAGTGCCTTCCTCACCTTAAGATCTTGCTCGGTTGAGTTGACCCATGAGCCCAGGTACTTGAAGTCCTTGACTTCTTTAAGCACAGTGCCTTCTGTTGTTGTCAGAGGTGGATGTTCCGGTAAGATGTTATAGGTGATAACCTCAGTTTTCTTGGCGTTTAGCCTCAGGCCAACCGAGGCATCAGCCTGACATGTATCACCGCAAAGGTTTACAACCGGATGATACTGAACAGGATACGGCACGCCATCGACCCTCACCTGAGGGAGAACCAGAATGGCTTTCGAGAGGGGAGAACCACCGCAGCCCAGATCTTGGCACTAAAGAGAATGATCGAGGAGGTGAAAAAGGATAACCTGACTGCTGTACTGTGCTTTATCGACTTCAAAAAGGCATTTGACTCGATCCACAGAAGCACAATGGTGAAGATCCTTGAGGCCTACGGTGTCCCTCCCAATCTACTCCGGGCAATAGAGACCATGTACGCAGGAACGAGGGCCAGGGTGGTGACCTGGCTGGGGTCATGCAAGGGGACACCCTGGCCCCCTTCCTCTTCATCATGGTCCTGGATTATGCGCTCAGGAAGGCCATCAGTGGACGAGAGCAGGATCTTGGCTTCACTCTAACACCAAGGAGGTCGAGACGACACCCCACAGTAGTCCTGACAGACCTGGACTATGCGGACGACATCAGCCTGCTCTCCGGCAGCGTGGAGCAAGCACAGGAACTCCTGAACAGAGTGGAGTCAGAGTGTGCCAATACCCACTTAACGGGAATAAACTCAGCTACCTGAAGATATGAACCATTTTTACCGAAACAAAACACAAGTCTAACGCCGAGCCTCTGAATAAGCACTAAGCAAAAGAGTGCTAACGCACATAACTCACGGTAGAAATATGTTATACTTCATCGGTTCTGCACAAACTAGATATCATATGAAAGCTGAGATTCCACAGATTCCAATGGTATATGTATCGTCACTGTGCGAACAAAAATGCGAACAAAATCCAGCGAAAGCAAGGAAAGACAACACACAACTTCACTTTACGGAGCCAAAACGGCTAATCCGTCTTACCTTTGCTTTTTTCTGATCAAAAGTTGTGTTCAAGGGCATTAACACGCATATAACGCTGCTGAGGGTTAATCCAATGTCTCTGTGTCACTTTGAAATGATTACTGATAATCCATCAGCATATTTATGTCAATAAACTGAGTTTTCATATAGAGTGTATGAGAGCTGTAACCCAGCTTCCGGTTTTGGGCATGCTGGCTGTGCATCACTCTCATTCACCAATGGCAATGTTTAGATGGGTTTAGGAACTCCCTCTCGATTCTATTGGCTCTATCGGTTAAAAAGAGGTGTCAATCATCAAAATTGACCAATGGGTTCCAGAGATATGGCAAATACACCCAAATGACCCCAGAAGTGTTTTTTTTTTCCTAAACCTCTCTAAAAAGGTCACATTTCACTTGTTTTGCATCAATCTTGATACAGGGCACTTATTATATCTTATGGTTTGGATTTCTAAAGCTTTTTGTCTACTATCCCATCATTCAAGGGGGGTTTATAAGTAATGGTTTTTTTTGGACGGAAACTATAATTTACATTATTTTACTATGTTCAATCTGAATTTACTTTAAAAATAAAAACATCTATATTGATTCTTTTCTACATCCAACTCACAGGTTTATCATTGCTTTGAGAAAAAAGATGATTAATTTACCCCTTTTAGAAGTGAAGTTATAGTCATTTGTTCTGGGCATGTCATTTTCAAGCCTGAAACCTGAAAAACAGGCTCGGGGCTTAACAGGTTAACAAACCCAAAACATCAGTGAAATGAACTAACTCTGCAGAACTAACAGACTGGAAGTGTTCAATGATCCAGGCCTGTGCAGTGGAGCAGCTGGTTATAGGAGCACAAACAGCATGCTCTTGGTAAACACCAGAAGCAGGCCATTACACAGCTATTAGTGAGAAAATAAACAGAGAAAGCCCCCCATTGTCACAATCAAATCAAGTAATTTAACCTAAGGATTTTTTCACTAATGTCTCGGTTGTTTTCTAGTTACAGAAAGTTCACATGCTGACCATTATTTAAAAATCCACTCTTGTTGTTTTTCAATCTCGGAACGCATTGGCTATTGGTCTAATGATGATAAGCCTTAAGGGGCATGAGGGTGTGAGCCAACATTTTGTGGCAAGGGCGTCACTTTGTGTTATAAAAAAAGTGGGGGGGGACGTGTCTCCTACATCCCTATAGTAAATGAGACCTGCTGCATACAGTATATGCTACTGAATCCAACACATTTTACCCAGTTTTGGGGGGTTGAATTGTATCCAGTTAATATCTGAGCCAACACTTTATTTTTTGTGTGCCACTCATTGTTTACGACCAATAAGCCACTGAATAGCAGAAAATACATTGTTTCACAAGTACCAGCTATGCCGACTCATTTTATACTATGAAAAAAAGGCGCACTTTGTCACCTTTCCTTTTAGAAATATCCCCATGTATCTTTTCTTAGTGATTCATTCCTGACTTAACTAAGAGGATTTTCAAAATGTTATGCTTTGAGAAAGTGGTGGGATATTAATGGTCATGCAGCTTGTCTAAGCTAAAAAAGAAAGAAGAGAAAGTAGGCACACTTCATTTAAGAACTTAGAAAAGGAGAATACAAAGGCAAAGCGGGTAAGACAAACAAGCACGATTTCAATCTAGACATTTCCAAGATATTTCCTTAAAAATCTCTCAATTTAGGATCACTATAGTATATGGAATCTAATCTAAGCAAATCAATCCCCCCTGTAATGTACATCATTGTATGACACACTAGTTTTTTAATGTGCAGAAACTAGTGATTCTGCACATTCTCCCGCTTATTACATGGCCACATTCTCAACAAAGCAACGATATGACTCCCAATATTAATTGAAATGCTTTTATAGATTTTGAAAATGTTTTTATTGATTTAAAAAATAGTTGGCTATTATTGATTTAAAATGACATGCATCCGCTAAGAAAAATAGTCCGTTGTTACTGTTTGAACTACGTAGCAACGGCAGGAACTGCTTCGATAGCGTTTTTGCGGACCTTTTTGATTACAGATTTGAAAATATCGTTGCTTGCTTTAAAAGTAGCACAATTCATTTTGACAAACCTTGGAGAGTATCTAGATATCCCTGCCCTAATGCCAAAGTAACTGGCAACTGAATATGTTTTGCCGTTTGATGTCTATGTCTGGACTGGAGGGTTTCTGCCCCGATACTTCTCTGCTGTTTTCTTGTCCCAGTTTGACCAAACTGTATACAGTTCAATCGACCAGACTTCTTTCTGCAGATGTGAGCGTCCTTACAGTAACAACGGTCAATAACCGCTTGACAGCGGTCTTCAATACTGGATTAACAATATGTCATTGTTATATTTGAATATGCTAATGTAGTTATTTCCTTTTGGAAAAATACAATCCCCAGATTATTTATCAATAACACACTAGTGATTCTTGACATAAATACCAATTGCAGCTCTAAAAGAAAACTACATTGTTAGATAAGGAGATCTATTGATACCAAACATATCTGTTTGCTAATGCTAGCAAACTGTTAGCTAAACTCTAACTAAACTCTCTTAGTTCAGCAAAAAGACTGGAAACAGAAGAACAGGCTAGCCTGACTTTCTCCCAATGTAACAAAGTCGACCTTCCAGTAAATCTAGAGCATACTTATCAACATGGTACATCATATTATTTAATGCAAAAAAACGTGAAATGTCATGATGACACGTCAGTCTTTGTGCTAACCTAAGCTAACCTCATAGCTGAAGGCATATAGGCTACAGTCATTAGACAACATTTTGCTCATCTAGCTTTTGGCAACTAAATTATTAAACCACTTCCCAAAAACCGTGAGCTTATTCTGTATCCTTGTTCTGCCTCTTTCCTTTGTACACATAATCCTTAGGGTTTTGGTGAAGCTCTCAAAAGGTCTGCTCAGATGCTTTTTGGCCTCAATTAAAAGTAACTCATTAGAGAAAGTAAAACTTGGTCTTAGTATTTTTTCTGGGATAATGCTTTCTTATGTAATATGCTAATGTAAGTTACATTTTTACCCAAATCAATAACAAATAAAAAGAGAGTTTTAAATAAACTCTCGGAACGGAATTGAGTCTAGGACGATCTTTTATTTTTTAGCTAAAAGTTAAACCGAAAATCTGTCCTGTAAACCAGAGGTTCTCCTAATAACAAACTCTCTCTTGCCTTTTATTATGCATCACCTTAGAGGTACACTGGACTGCTTCCAATAACACTTCACCACGTTTTTAACACCCAGATGCAGAATATTTTAAAAGATATTTTAAAAATCAAACCAGATGCTCACCACGAGAATTACCCTTTTACTGGGATGTGATCCAGATTCAATATTTTTCTCTCACACCCCCTGCAGTCAATTAAAACACTCCAGACAAGTTGGAAGATTTCAGCATATTAAATACTACTGCAGCAACTGCTTCGAGTGCTAAAACTATAAAGTGAAAATAACTCTTTAAAAATGAGAGGCAGGGTTGTATAAGGGATTTTTAAAGTGATACTCTAACATTGTAACTTGCCAATTCTATGGTCTTGTGATGTCTGATTGCTCCGTAAAGACTTGCATTGCAGCCTGCGATATCGCAGCTGTGTCCTAAAATTGGTCAATTAAATTGTAAAATCAATGTTTAAGCTCAAAGGCAGCCGATGGACGATGCTTGTAATGAAATGAACGTCCTGAGCCTAATTCTTAAGCTTTTCCAATCTGCTCTGTGCCACATATACTGATTAAACATTCTCTTTTTATTTTTTTACTGTAACACTGCAGCATGATGCATCATTAATCTGAATGACAGTCATGGTGGTATGCTCAGCATCTCATCTAAAAATCAACAACCTCTTCATATTCATTCTGAATGATAGCATCAGAGCAAATTGTGTCTGGCTTTAATCTCAGGAGAAACATGTCAGGTGAATCTTGATGAAGCTACGTCTTTGCTGCGAGCTCTTTAGATGCTCGTCTAATCAAAGCCGCAGCATGCCGCTCGCCTGAGGCTCCACTGTTGACAGCCTTTAGGGGATTAAAGCTGATTTCCCTTTTGGTCAGAGTCACTCTTTTGAGGGTCCGACTCGCTCCGGCGCGATAGAGTACTATCCAGTTGTCACTGATACCCAGCTTACTGTTGTTTGATGCTGGGCATGTCTCTGCGGCGCCCCAGCTCATCTATCACAGTAACTGTGAATGGCGGACGGGGACTTGGAGGAACAGAGGCAGGCTGCTTCGACCCTCTCTTCTCATACTATATACTTAGTAATCTGTGCCGAGGCTATTCCCTCAATAGAGAATGGAGACCTTGTGTTCTGAGGCTTCAGATGGGCTAAAACAACACAGCACACACCACCGAGACTCTCCAGTGGGATAAGGCTATGTGAGGATATTCTGCTGCATACTGGAGTTTTGTGTAAAACAGATTCAAATATTACATGATTTTAATACATTATTGGAAACCCTTTCTATGATGTGTATAATGCATTGTTAACATACTTATAAAGCATAATATGCGGAAAGATTATATTTTAAAGTACTATAAATGTCTATAATACTTAAACCAATGACAATTACACATTTTACTTACAAATTCAAGTTTCTGTATGAAATGTAAACAATATTTGTAACCCTTTCTATGATGTGTGTATAGGCATTACTATAGTTCAATGTTTAATTATCTGTTTATAGAACTTGAAGTTGTATCTAAAAATCCTATTATTAGCATTCATTATCATGAATTACTTCATGGCTGCTGGTCACCGTTTTTCAAGCAAACATTGACAAGATGGACCTATAATCACATTTGAATGCATTATACAGAGTTATAATCAGATTATTATGTGGTATAACTATATTTGTCATGCATTATAGACATGGAAACATAGGAAATGTTATAAATGTTTTTTTTGTATATCTTTATTTAATGTTAATATTTCTCTATATTTTTATGTTAAAATCGTCTTTTTTTTTTAATCGTCTTTTAGAGTTCTTATATTTGTGAACCTTTTCTTACAATTTATGTTCATTAACTTTGTTTATGTACGCACCATATACACCAAGGCAAAATGCTCGTATGTGTAAACCTACTTGGCACTAAACATGATTCTGATTCTGATGAGCGATGGGCTAGAAGTCGTTTTTTCCCATGAGAGATTTCTGGATTGTTGTGTGTTTTGGTCACTGGTTTGAATTCGCCAAATTTGGAAAAGGGGATGTCATGACATGCACTGACAGTTTAGCCACATTTAAATCAAAACTTGAGGGCAGTTGAGGTTGTCTTTTCATGTTGTCAGGCCAATGCCATTCAAATCTGATCATACTGTACCAACCCCCACACAGTTCAGAGTAATAAAGCTAGGCACTAAAGGCAACATCATGGTTATTTTAATTCGCTGGTACATTTTGAATGTTGGGCTGTCTTGCATTTCTCCTTTTAGACTAGTGGAAAATCAAATAGGTGTTTATTTATTTACGTTCTCTATTTGCATGACTAGATTTATTTTGAAATCACCGCAAGTTAGCATTAGATTATTCCTCACACGCACAATTGACCGAAACTTCTTAACACCAAATAATTGTCTGGGGAAGTGGGGACACAGGAAGTTTCATATTGATACATATTAGTAAAATATGTATTCCCAATGTGTGATTTTGCAAAACATATCTATAAAGGCTGGAAAAAAGAGATGTTCTCATAGTCTGAGACGGAAATCTCCACTTCAGTAGCACACCAGACGTCCACTTCCATTCCTATATTCTGAAGGTTTTGGAGAGTTTCGTTCATAAATAATTCATAGGCTGATTTATAAAACAGGGTGAACATGTGTAATGGCTGTTGACGATTAGATTTATGGAGCGATAAAAAAAGATATCCAACTCTAAAGACGTTTGACTTTAATAAGATACACTTTTTTTACTGAAGAGGATTAGGGCCACATTTGACTTTCTTTATCAGATTTGCCCAAAAGGGATTTTCTTTGTTCATTCTGATATTAAAGTCTCCAAAAAGTTGTTTTAAGTAAAAATGTTTCCTATTCACCTAAAATGGGAACCTTTCATTATTGCACATTTAGACAAAAATGTTTCATATTATAGTGAAATATGTGAGATTTAAAAACGTTTTCACTAGATTGAATCGATAAAACTACACTGAAATTATGAAAACATCAAATTTAATTGCACATAGTGTATGTACAACAAAGCCTTGAACAACATACCACACACTTGAGACAAATGGATCCAGCTGACAGAGGATACAGGCCTATCTGTGGCAAGAGGAAATAGTACAAAACATCAAAAGAATCGCCCTTAACTACACAGTTTGTTCGCCTCGTACTCCGTGTGGTTTGGTTGCCTGGCACTGAAAGCTTGCAGGGCCGTGAGTATCCTGGTCACGTCCGCGCTCGACAGTTTGAGCCTGTGGCGGAGCAGACAGGCGAACAGATCCACGTGTGGGGCCCCTGGGGGCGAGAGCCGGTTAACCCTTAGACGCAGCTCCACGAGCTGCAGCAGGGCCGAGTCCTGTGATCCCTGAGTGTACGGGTAGTCTATCTGCAGAATCAGGTCCTGTATCGCCTCGGGGTCAAAGTGCACACTGTATCCGAACAGCTGCATGCTGTTCACTTTCATGTAGCCGATGTTATTCGACGGCTCGATGGCCTCCAGAGGCTCGTAGTACACCGTGGTGTTCTTGCTGGCTCCCGCGGGGTCCCTGATGCGACTCCTCAGGTAGAAATGTACCGTTTCAAAAAAGCTCTTCCATCTGTTTCCAAGAGTTAAAGTCCAATTATAGCAGTCCAAGGGGATATCCAGTTTGGTTCGCTCCCAGTCAGGGTATCCGTGCTGACCTATAGGCATGGTCCAGCTTTCAGAATGACTGCCCCCGAAAGGATTCACAAACAGAGACAACGCAGGCTCCAGACTGCTGTTTCTGGTGAGGCAAAACTGCAGCGCCAGTCCAAGCAGCACATGGACGCGGTTGGACTTCACCCGGTTGCTCTTGAGGGTGAGCAGCATTCTTTTCCTCCACGACGGGTCGAACCAAGTGTTGACCCGCACGTCGTTGCTCACGAACACGCCGTGCAGAGCAATGCGGGGGTCGCGCCGCTGGAGCAGGAAGCGCAGCTCCAGATCCTGCAGGTCGCGGTCGCTTTCTAACCCCAGGTAGGGGTCCGTAGGGTCGGGCACGGCAGGGCGGCAGGCTCCCTGGGTGAGGGTGAAGCCGAGGTTACAGCTGGAGCATCGGGTCCTGTTCTCCGCAGAGCATGAGGCACAGCGGGTACCGTCGCCCACAGAGCAGGGAATGAGGCCCTGGCATGGGGGGTGGGAGTAGGGGCAGGAGCAGCTGCGGCTCTCATCACTGTAAACACCAACCTGGTGGTTCTCGCTGCAGTATAAAATGGAGAGGGAGTAGCTCAACCAGAAGTGCAGAGGCCTGAGGATGACATGGAATTTTGTCAAACACTTTAGGGATACAGCATGGATTAATTGGCTAATACAAAATACATCACATTGAGTCTTTCATGTTTTGTGAAAGAAAATGTTTAGCCCCGAAAAGATTATCCTAAAAAATGTGTTGTTTTGATGTGCAGGAAAAACACTATTTTCGAACAACTCCAACTCAGATGTCGTTCCAAAAGCAAAATAAGATCAAAATGAATGTTTTAATCACTTGAATTCCCTTTCTGTTGTGCAGAGGGGTAGTGATGACAGACACAAACACACGCATACACACATTCATACATCAGAATTGTCATATTTCATTTGCAGCAGATAATGGTATTTAATAGGCCCTATTATGCTTTTTGTACATAGTGTGTTAGGCTGTTGTGGTTGTAATAGGTCTGCAAAGGCTAAAATCCCTGGGTTCCCTCCAGAGGGAATTTCTCTCCCTCACCCCCCCCCCCCTGCCTGAAACGCCTCCATTGGACTTGTTTACTTCTGTAACATAATGACATCACTCTGCAACACTTGTGCTTCTATTAACTAGAGCTCCAACACATTTTATGGGATAAGCTAAGCAGCGGGACATCTCTAAGCAGTTGACCAATCACAACAGAGCCAGCAAGTTAACCAATCAGAGCAGACTGGGCTCTGGTTTCAGACAGAGGGTGAAAAGAGGTGCTGCAGCACAGGCAGTACGAGAACAATAAAGAGCTTTTTGAACATTAAAGCATGGAGACATGACACTGTAGAGACACTAAATACAGATATGAAGAATTTGAAAAAGCAAAAACACAAAACATGTCTTACCCAGTGACCTTAAACCTCTATTGAATGCTTTTTTACAAGCATAAGGGGTGTGGTAAAGACTTATAATTGGAGTCTGGACTAAGGGGGCAGTACCTGCGTTTAACTAGTGAGTTGATTGATAATGTCATTTAGTTAATTCCCCTGCCAGAAATAGCTATCAACATAGATTTCATGAGAGGCATACATCTGAGTGAAGTAAAGACCACCATGGTCTCTGCTGAAAGAGACTACCAAGGTGGGAGTGCATCTGAGCAAAGAGCAGCCATAACATTAAAAAAAAAGAAGAAGCAATCACATCATTTGATACAAACTGAGCCATTCTACCATACTGAATATTGGATAGAGTAATACAATTACCAGCATGGAAAATAGAAATAAAAAGATACAACTGTCAGCATGTAAATAGTCTAATACTTCCAGAGCAAGTAGTCAATAACACTTTTGGGCGGTCATATTCTATGATGATAGACATATTAGGCAAATGTTCAGGTTCATATTTATATGTTGTGCCTCTACTGTGACATGTCTCCATGCTTTAATGTTCAAAAAGCTCTTTCACAAAACCTATATAACTACAGGAAAGCCCTACAAATCTAAATGGGCCCCTTTAAACTCACCCCCACCACCTTTCACCTCACTCCACAACTGCTCTGCCTCAAGTGCCTTCTAATAAGTAGCGTCCTGCTCTGCTGCTTTCTCACAGTGCCTGGCGCATAAATCATTTTCATAATTATAAGCTTTTGGGGAGCACCTTGGGTTAACAGGCTGTGGTATACCCCCCCCCCTCCCCCACCCCCACTTGTTCTTGTGTCGCCTCTTACCTCGCCCTATGCAGGACTATTTTGGGCTGTTTTCGGCACCTCTTGCTGAGGCTGAAGAGCTTGTTAACGGTGCGGCGGGCTTTGGCCAGGAGCTGGCTGCTGCCGGCCTCCAGCTGCCGGTGGCGCTGCAGCAGGCTGCCCTCCGTCCTCCACATGTGTTCCACCACAGATGTGTTCACAGCGTAATGGGTTGGCAGTTTCCCAACAAAGCTTTGGAACTCCTCTGGTAGAAGGAGGAAAAAAAGAACATGAATAAGTAAAACTCTGCCTGTGGCGATGCGCCGCAGGGTAACAATACCCCCGGAAAATAAACGGTCTACTCCTCATTGTTTGTCCCAGAAAACAGCTCCAGAGGAGAAATAACAGCTGCAACATGCCAGGAAAAGCATGTTTTGTGATTTTCTTTTGAAGCGGGAACGCAGATGTCTCAGAGAACAAATTATCTTTCTGCAAAAAGATATATGGTAATCACCACCTGTTGCCAGCATACACTGCTGCCCACCTTTGAGGCAACTACTGTATACATGAAAGCAATGAAAGAAAAATTCCTGCCTTCAGCAACGCTCACTTAAATCCCATGTGTCAAATAGACCAAAATAAACAGATATCTCTGAAAAGTTCCCTGACATGTTTCAAGAAAGAATTTCACATGTGTGTTACACCTACAGTCCAACAAAGTATTTGCTCACTTGAAAGCAGTGCAGTCACCCCCTTTCTCTTTTTATATTGTTTTATTCTTAGAAACAGACTTAAAGGTGGGGTAGGTAATTCACTTCAGAAACACTTTTTGTTATATTCCATGGAATGCTCTTAACATCCCGATAGCAATGAATAAATTAAATGCTTTGACAATAAATATATACAAATATTTCATCTGTGGAAGCCGTGGCGCTGTAAAAAGCAAGACCAATCATCTGAGCCGGCCCGGCTAAAGTAACTGGATGGCCTACCTGCCTGTCAGCCTTCCATCTGTGCACAAATTTATCTCGTGCCCTCATTGGTCATGTGCGCGTTCGTGTGTGTTGGAGGAGGGGCTTTAATTTAAAACCACAGGGTGTTATTAAAAGTACGCTACTGTGTTTTTCATCTAACATCAAACACCCTACCGTGGAACTATAGTGCTATAAAGTTCCAACAGCAGGTTCTTACTCCTGATTTTTGCTACAAAAAATCAAAGTTGCTGCACATATCTTTGTTGGGCCTTATTCATAATACAAATCCTAGTACAAAGAATTGCTCCCAGTGACGCAATTCAAAGGAAATTCCATAAATTCTTACGTTTTAAAAATGTTTCCCTCACATTTAAGTTTCTGGTAGAGATCAAAGTGTTTTCACAAAGCATCCGCCCTTAAGAGAGCTGCTATGGTAAAAACAGTTCGGAGTAAGGAGGAGGACTTTAAAAAGGCTTAGAGTTTCTTAAGCAGAGGAGAAAATAGCATAAAGGCAAAGAGGTAGGAGGAATATTCTCCAACCGCTGAATGACAGTGAGTTAATGAAACGCTACAGATGAAATTATTACATTTAAATGCAAATCAACGCCGCTACTTATATAGGCCAGCAATCACGGAAATTGATATAAACCGAGACGTTTTCCTATAGTTAATATTGGATAGATTAAGTAATCAAATTAGCAGCACGGAAAATAGAAATTAGGCAAATAAATATAACAACTGTCAGCATGTAAATAGTTTGCAAAGCAAGTAGTCCATAACCCTAACCCCAATTTATTTGACAGACAAACGTTTTCCTGACAGAAAGGAGGATTCAGAAAAATGCCACATCTTAAAAGAGACAACATTTATCAGACAGGGTTTTTTAAAGAGAAAATGTTATGCTCATTTTCAGGTTCATAATTGTATTTTGTGTCTCTACTGTGACATGTCTCCATGCTTTAATGTTCAAAAAGCTCTTTATTTGCTACATATATTGGTTAGCTGGCCGGCTCTGTTATGATTGGTCGACCGCTTAGAGATGTCCGTGCCCTTAGCCTTTCACAATGTGTGGGATCGCCAGCCAATAGGAGTGCAATTGTTACATACTGTAGTGATGTCACTATGTTACAAAAGTAAACGAAGGAGTCCAATGGAGGCGTTTTAGCCCGAGTGTGGGAGAGAAACTCCCTCTGGAAGGAATACAGGGATTTCAGCCTTTACAGACCATACATGTAACCTTACAAAACCTATATAACACCCAAAAAGCATAATAGGGCCGCTTTAGTTTCACTGTCCATTATATGCTGATTATTATAGAAGGCCTCAAACCTAGCAGCAATCAGCGTTGCTGCAAATATATGCTTCATTTTTCGTGTAAAGGCCAGTCGGGCCACTGACTCTCTGGGACAGTATATTCGTAACTGCTGGTTCATTTATGGGTGTAGAAGCCTTTTTAAAGTGCAAAGAGCTGAGGGAGATTACTATAGGAGCCGTGAATGAGGCAAGTAGGCCTACAGTGTGCTTCATATAGCGGGCCTTCAAATCAATGCCACACAATCAATAATAGAGTTACACAGTGGCGGTGAGTTACATTCAGCAACCATGATGAAAATCTCAGTGGTGCTCTAACTGTAATGCAGCTATACACATATCATTATTATTCTCTCTTGGTTCATCTTTTTGATAGAATGTATGTAGAGGTAGCCTTAGTTAGTATAATCAGCAACATTTACTTTGATTATTTAGCATGAAAGTAACCAATGCAGAGACATTATAAATGTACTGTTTAGTCGTTAGGCTAGCTAGGTGGCTGGTCTTTTATAGCAAATCATTATATTCTTAAATAAACGTGTTTCTCCCTTGTTTCTCTTATACTTTGTAGATGTATTAATAACATTGTAAGATAAATGTAGTGAAATAAAAAGTACAGTCTTTCCCTTAGATGTGCAATTCAGTAATATACTTGAGCAAATATACTGATTGACTGTCCACTACAGGAGGATGTATACCACTCTCATGTGACCTGCTAGTTAGCATACCAGCTGGTTAGCAACAACATTTGCAGCTCTTCTTTAATGATTAAGATTTTACATCTTTGGGTGAGGTTTGAGTAATATGCTTTTTTCCCCCTTTTAAATATACTGAAAAAACAATAAATGATTTGCTAAATATTATTTCTACTAGTATTTGAAGGGACTTTTTGTATAACTTTTGTCAAGAAAGCAGGTTATCCTCAACTTTATATTGTGATTCCCAAGAGCACTTTGGTAGGACTAGACTTTTGAAACGATCAGTGGAGTTGATAAGTATAATTTTACATTGACTGAAAGGTCTCATGATTCAGCGTCTGGTAGCTGCCAGAGTTTGACAGCCAAGAATGCACTTAGAACAAAAACCAGACATGTGTTTTTGTGCTAGTAAACTCTTATTTCCTAGTTTAAATGTATAATCTTTTATCAAAATATAGTCTGTACTCCAAAGTCAAGCGTTCTTAAAAGCCGGAAAGCCAATGTTCCACCTGTGGTTAATTAAAAGCACTATTCAAGCTGACATTTTCAGGGCCAATTTTGGTATGTCTTTGTAATTTATAACCCCTGACTCACCGGATTCTTCAAACTCCTGGTAAGTAACCCTCTGATTGTCTCTGATGCGCAGCAGGTTGCTTTCCAAATTTTGCAGGTCAGAGAGAGGACAGTTACACTGGGGGAAGTCCGCGCTGCACTCACACCAGCAGTCGCTGCTTTGGCACACAAAATGGCCCTCAGATTTACAGCCGATGTAGTTGAGAGCCGCCTGAATGAAGCTGCTCTGCAAGTAGCCCGGTAGGATGACCTGCAGCCCTGTGGAAGGTAGAGGACTGGATGAAAATGGGCAACAGTCATGTTCAAAATAAACAATGTCAACATTGTTATTCTTGTCATGTCAAATTAAAGAAAAAAGTGATATTCTATACTTTAGTTTTTTCAGTCCCAAAGTCCATGAAAAGACCAAAAAACCAACAGTGAATTGATCAAGTAGCCAAAACCTGAGTACGTTACCCATATTACATAGAACTCCATAGAGTTGTGCAGGAATGAGTCCTCAAACCCGGAAATAAGTTAGCATTTTGCCACTTCTGGTACCCTTGACTCAAAGTCAACAGTTTTTTTAATTCGTTTTTGGTTAGATGCCTTAATATTGATCTATGCCTAACAAAAACGTATTATAGTTTCATGTTTTGTTCTACGACTTAAAGTAGTCTCATCTCTCCAATAAAAATGTAACTATTGCACTTGGCTTGACAAAATTATATTGTTTTCATTATATTATAAACATTATAAACTACAGCAATGTCTCTTTCCGGATCGATATTCCACAGACCTTGTAGTGAGCATTTTCAACAAGGAACTATTTTATTATTCCGTATCAAGGCTTGTGATTATGTGAGATGAAAATATTAATGGCTACCTACTTGGCTGGATTGTACCATTAGCTAGCTCAGGATAGAGCTCTTCGTTCGATGCTAATAGAACTGTTTCTAGAACGTTTGAACCTAGATACTTCAGACCAGTTTATTACAGATAAACAAAGTGAATTAAACCGTTGTCATGTTTCCCTATTTAGCTAACTTTTACGTTAGAGTCACTTAAAAACTGCTCCGTTCTCCCAAGCTAACATGCTAATATCTTAGCATGGTTTTGGAATGGGTCATTGTACGGTAAAGGAAGTGACAGATAAGGTGGGTTGTAGTAGTGGTCACAATATGCCTGTTAAATTGGCACAAATGTTCCCCATCTTCAAATATGAACCTTTTTCTCAATACATCAGCATTTTATAATTTAAAGAATATATTTGGCAAACACCTGGGAGAACGTGTACTGTATACCTCTTTGGTGGTCTGGATCCCACTTTGAAAATCAATTAAATAACCCAGCACTAATAAATAAGTCCAAAGGAAGAGCTCAGACTCAACAGTGCACTGCTTTGGGTCCTCAGCAATACTGCCGCCAAGTGTGAAGTCGATCGGATGAACATTTGTCAAGGAAATCGAATGACAGTCAGACAGAAACTCCTTCCAATTAAGTTAGATAGATGAGCCAAATAATTGCACTGGGTTAAATGTTCTGTCAGTACCATGATACACACACACACACACACACACACACACACACACACACA
>CALSBZ010046932.1:8751385-8804102 GCA_943591055.1 Gobionotothen gibberifrons
TTCAATGTCAATGTTTATTTATATAGCCCAATATCACAAATGTTATATTTGTTTCTGTGGACTTCACAGTTTGTACAGAATATCAGTATGACAATACGACACCCTCTGTCCTTAGACCCTCACACAGGGGTGAAAGTGGTTTGAATTTCTTGCAGGTACTATAATGCTACCCCGACCTTCATTGGTTCATATTGTTCTCCTCCCGCCCCCAGCTTCATGCATCCCTGAACACAAACTTAGCTAACTTATTATATTCATCATGGCCAGGTTCATGTCCATTCTCTGGGCTAAATAAGCATCATCACCTGTGTCATCTGTGGGCGTTCATTCGGTCTCATTCAGTCCGTAGCTGGCCCAACACACGAAAAAGGACACACTTTAGATTTAGTATTATCGTTTGGACTGTCTGTATCTGTGGATGAAATCTGTGCAACAACGCGTATCTCAGACCATTTACCGGTTTTGTTTACAACCTCGATCCCTTCCGCAGGAGTCGAATCACGTGCTCCTGAGCGTAGTCTGCGTTCGATTAACCCCTTGACTGCCTCACAGTTTTCTGATGTTTTTAATGTCTCCCCGATCTGTAAATTAGATGTGAACTGTGCTTTCAATGCTGATGAGCTTATCTCCATGTTTGACTCGACATGTACACTAATTTTGGATTCTGTTGCTCCTTTTACGATTAGACGCACCAAAGTTCTCACAGAGCCTTGGCTAAATGACTGTACTCGTGCTCTCAGACGCGCTTGCAGGCGCGCAGAGAGAAAATGGAAAAAGGACAAACTCCATGTCTCCTTAGAAATCCTTCGTGCTTGTCTTTCAGATTACCAGACGGCAGTCAAAGCAGCCAAAACAGAGCACATTTCTCTGTTAATCTCCAAAAACAGCCATAAACCTCAGGTTCTTTTTAATGTCCTCAACTCTATTATTAATCCCTGTGATGCTTCTCCTATTGTGCCATCGACCACTCTCTGTGATAAGTTCCTCACGTTTTTTATCGAAAAAGTATCTGCTCTTAGGCTAGCCCACACTAGTGCTACCCCAGATCCTGCTCCCTTTCTGTGCCCTGCTGTCCTCGACCACTTTGAGCCTGTGTCCCTCTCTTCTCTCTCGGATGTGGTCAAGCACCTGCGGCCGACAAACTGCAGCTCAGATAGCATTCCATTGCCTTCTCAGAGATGTTTTTAATTCAGTTGGAGCAAGTATTTTATTACTTTTAAATACCTCTCTTGGCTCAGGATGTGTCCCAGCTGCCTTCAAACATGCCGTGGTAAAGCCACTACTTAAAAAGAAAAATCTCGACCCTTCCATTCTCGCAAATTTTAGGCCCATCTCCCAGCTACCCTTTATATCCAAAGTTCTGGAGCGAGTAGTCTATGCCCAGCTGCAGTCTTTTTTAACTACGCATGGAATCCATGAAAAGTTTCAGTCTGGCTTTAAACCTATGCACAGCACTGAAACAGCCCTTTTAAGAGTTTTTAATGATCTGCTCCTAGCCGCCGACTCAGGTAGCCCAGCTGTCTTGGTGCTGTTAGACCTGACAGCTGCCTTTGACACAGTGGACCATAGCATCTTGTTGTCACGGCTTGAACAGTCCGCTGGCATCACAGGCTCTGCCCTTGCATGGTTCAGGTCCTACCTGACAGACCGTAGCTTTTCAGTGCAACTGGGTGCCTTCTCCTCTGCCAAAGCCCCTCTCACCTGTGGGGTTCCCCAAGGCTCGATTCTGGGCCCCATCCTGTTTTTACTTTACATGCTTCCCCTGGGTTCGATCCTCACAAAACACAATGTCCCCTTCCATTGTTATGCAGATGATGTGCAAATATATCTACCTCTCAATTCCCATGAAAACTCTTTACAGCTACTGATGGACTGCTTGACAGAGGTCAAATCCTGGCTGAGCCAAAATGTCCTCAACCTCAACGAGAGTAAGACTGAGGTCATCTTTTTTGGACCCCAACCTCCAGCCTCCCCAGTTGATACTCTGGGCTCCCTAAAAAAAAACATCCTCCCCTCTGTCAAGAACCTTGGAGTGACCTTCGATAGCACTTTTAAATTTGATAAGCAGGTCAGCAGCGTAGTTCAAACCTGCTTTTTTAAAATACGACTATTGGCTAAGACCAAGTCGTTTTTATCTTTTAAAGACTTGGAAAGGGTCATCAACGCCTTTGTTACCTCAAGGTTGGATTACTGTAATGGTCTGTATGTGGGTATGGACCAGGCCTCAATTAGACGCCTGCAACTAGTGCAGAACGCCGCTGCACGTCTTCTTACTGGCCACAAAAAGCGTGACCACATTACCCCAATTCTGGCCTCACTGCACTGGCTTCCAATTCGGTTCCGAATTGATTTTAAACTCCTTTTATTTGTTTTTAAAGCACTAAATGGGCTGGCTCCGGCCTATATAGCCGAACTCCTCCAGCGCTACACCCCAACCAGAGCCTTAAGGTCTGCTGACCAGCTGCTGCTGGTAGTGCCTAAGACCAGGCTCAAAACCCGAGGGCACCGAGCCTTCGCAGCAGCTGGCCCCAGGCTCTGGAACACTCTGCCCCTCCATGTGAGGTCGGCCCAGACCCTAGGGGTTTTTAAATCCACTCTTAAAACGCACTTCTTCTCTCTGGCCTTCTAGTCAGAGCGGAGCACGACTCCTGACATTTCGCTGTGTGTTATTTTGTATTTGTGCTGTTGTATTTGTTGTAAAGTGTTTTTATTGTAAAGCATTTTTATTGTATGTACAGCACTTTGGGCTCGACCAAAAATCGTTTTAAAATGTGCTCTATAAAACTTGATTTGATTTGACCGCAGTGATAGGTTCAGCCACGACTCGAAGTCCAAGACTTAAATCCAGAACTTAGGATAGAGGATCCAGGACTCAGGACTCAGGGTCCAGGACTCCGGATCCAGGACTCCGGATGCAGGATCCAGGACACATGATTCAGAATCCAGGACACAGGGCCGCAGCAACAGGATCAGCCACGACTCAGGATCCCAGCGTAGATAGACACCAAAAAGAAATTTGGGAGAAGCTGGGTTATTCGGAACATGCGAGTACACAGGTACAGATAGAGAGAAGGAAGAAGTAAGGTGTCCCCCGACAGTCTAAGCCTGACGTGTCGACGTACATGGACTCCCTTAGGATAGGTTGAGGGAAAGGGGTAGCAAGTAAGAAGTAAGGAACAGACGTAGAGAGGCACAACGTGTCTATGTGCATACACTCCCTTAGTATGCACTGACACCAATCAACAGTTGTGCGTCGACTCGGCAGGGATCAAGGCACGTAAATGCCTCTCGCTTCCACCGTCTACACACACAACCAAATGACATACCATCAGTAAGGAAAAAGAGTAGGAACTGAGATGTATAGGTGTCTACGTCACAACGTGTCTACGTCAATGCACTCGTATTAGATTATATTATCAACTATAAGCTTTATCAAAAAGGAAGGTCTTAAGCGTACTCTTAAAAACGGATAGGGTGTCTGCCGCCCGAACACAAACTGGAAGCTGATTCCACAAAAGTGGAGCTTGATAGGAAAAGGCTCTGGCTCCCATTGTACTTTTAGAGACTCTAGGAACAACCAACAACCCTGCATTCTTGGAACGCAATGCCCTAGTAGGACAGTAGGGTATAATGAGTTCTTTAAGGTAAGATAGTGCCTGCCCATTAAGGGCTTTGTAGGCGAGAAGAAGAACTTTAAATGATATCCTGTGTTCTATAGGGAGCCAGTGTAAGGCAGCCAGAACAGGAGTAATGTGGTGATCCCTTCTCCTAACTCTAGTTAGTACACGTGCTGCAGCATTTTGAATCAGCTGAAGCGACTTAACTGAGTTCTTGGTACACCCTGATAATAAAGAGTTACAATAATCCAGCCTAGAAGTAACAAATGCATGGACTAGTTTCTCTGCATCGTTTTGAGGCAAGATATGCCTGGTTTTTGCAATGTTACGTAGATGGAAGTAGGCGGTCCTTGAGATTGATTTTATGTGGGCCAACTAAACACATTCTCCTAAACATGCCACTCTATTTAAGCTGCCAGGTCTTCCTGCCTCTGCCTCGCTATGCTGCTGCTGCCACTGCTGTGTTCACTTGCTATTGCTGCATTCATGTACCTGCTGCTGTGTTTCATGTTGCTGCTGCTCGCCTGCCCCCCCACCACCCCAGCTCCACCCCAGCTTCCACCTGTAGGCTCGGGGGATAGTTATCTAATCATCACTCAATGTTCTTTGTAAATCTGTGGAGTGATGAGGCCCGAGCCTAGACGCCAAACTCAAACTATATGCTGCTTATAATAAACATATTAAGAAACATGTGAGTTGTCTGACTGAACTTCAGTTTTGGTCGTGTTTAACATCAAAAAATGTAAGATCATCCACATTTTTAAGTCCTTGAGGCAGTCTTGAATTTTATTTAGACGATTGGACTCATCAGTCTTGATGGATAAATATAGTTGAGTATCATCCGCATAACAATGGACATTTACAGAATGATTCCTTATAATATTGTCTAACGGAAGCATATATGTGACCGCTCTATCGAAATCAGTCGGAAGTCGCAACGGCTCATTTAAAAATAAACATCGATTTGCGTAAAAAAATAGTTTTTCAGGGTTCGGGTGTTTTGTTTGATTTTAAATAAACAAAGTCTTGGCTTTCAGAATATGAAACTTTTATTTCCAAAATCACACGATAAATACATTTTTGAAGCTTGTAAAGGGAAGAAGACAGCTCTCCCTCGCCACTCCGCTGTTCCGCAGATTATGAATGTAAGGCGTATAGTAATCATAATAACACGGCAGGGTCCGTTACAGTTTGTTTTCATCTGATTTCAAATAAACAAAGTATTGGCTTTCAGAATATTAAATTTGTTTCGGCAAATTCAGATGATAAATACAACTTTGAAAGCTTGTAACGGCATAATTACAAGCGGAGAACGGAGTAACTTGACGTCACAGCAGGCATAACAACAGCCGGTATTTCTTTTGAGTGTTTTCCCCGGGAAACAAACACAATACACACAAAACGCAAAAATACACAAACACACACACACACGTATACACACACACACACTCGCGAGCTTCCCCCAGACCAGTAATCCAAACCAAAATATCTTCCCTCCATACTATTTTGATCATTTGCTCCGCTAATAATCAATCAGATCGATCCAGAGAAGAGGAAACTTTAAAGGCCTTTTTCTCAAAATGATGACTCGGTAACAGTCATTATATAATGTGACATATTTTGCTTAATATTTGGAGTACAAAAACAATCCTGATATCATTAGAAAGCTAGGAATCTCCTCTTACCAACAGTGTATACAACTCAAAATATGTCTTCGCGTCAATGCGACTGATTTCGATGGAGCAGGTCACATATAATGTGAACAAAATAGGTCCAAGCACTGAGCCCTGTGGCACTCCATGTCTCACTTTGGTTTGCATGGAAGATTCATTGTTGACACACACAAACTGAGACCGCTCAGATAGAAAGGACCTAAACCAGCCTAAAGCAGTTCCCTTTATGCCAACTAAGTGCTCTAGTCTTTGCAATAGGATATCATGGTTGATAGTATCAAATGCAGCACTGAGATCGAGCAAGACAAGAATAGAGACAAGTCCTTTGTCTGAGGCTATGAGATGGTCATTTCATTTGTCACTTTAACCAGAGCTGTCTCTGTGCTATGATGTGTTCTTTTAAACTCCCCTGGAACAGAGAGCTAAACCAATGATCAACTTCCCCTAATCATTCTAATAATCCTAATTATTGGCCGAAATGACATTAATAATACAATTATCTTGGATAAATACTGGTAGTTATGGAAAAATTGTGTGGTGAGAGAGTGCACACCTTAGGTCTACTTAAAGGGGCCCAATTATGCCAATTATCTTTGCCGTTTTCCCTTTCCTGTAGCGTGTTATACAGATTTTTGTGAATACAAATGTTCTGCAAAGGTCAACATCCCAACGTTTATGCCAGAGGGTCTCCCACAAACTCCCCGATGCCTGAAACACCTCCATTGGACTCCTTTGTTTTCTCTAGTAACATAGTGACATCACTGTGTAACGCTCTCGCTTCTATTGGCTAGCACTCACATTTTACTTGATTTGTTGAGGGATATCACTAAGCAGTTGACCAATCACAACAGAGCCGGCCAGCTAACCAATCAGAGCAGACTGGACTCTGGTTTCAGACAGAGGGTGAAAAGAGGTGCTGCAGCACATTAAAGCATGATGTAAACATGTCACAGTAGAAGCACAAAACACAAATGTGAACCTGAAAATGAGCATAATAGGGCCCCTTTGAAGAAATGTCTCCTTTTTATTTACAGTCAAGCCATTATTTCCCCGGTAATGTTCTTCTAAATTTGTCCTAAACTGTGAAGAACTTTCTGAAGTCTGGTCCAGCTTTAAATGAATCATTGATCATTCCTCATGACTTTTAATAATGAAGATTGAGATGGTTTACAGGTTTGTGTGATGAATTAGCAATATGGAAGCTATAAATAGCTACAGCCGGGCGGAATGACAGATGTTGGAGAACCTTGGCGATGAAATTGCAATACTTATTTTTCTCATTGACAGGTCTAATGACCAGGGGAGCGGGCAGTATTGATTTGCAAACAGATGTTGAAGATTGCCAAACTACACATTATGTACTCACTTGACAATATATAAAACATTTTCACTATTTAATAACTTATAAACACACTTTCCGTCATTTTGTGATAAATGATGGCATATTGAAGTGGTTGTTACAAGATGCGAGAGCTGCAATATTTTAATGAAAATGTTGTAATTCATGCATTTTGCAGAGGCCATAATGGGTGTCCTCAGCTCTACACTGTCTATTATAAGGACAAATAAGAAATACTGTGCCAAAATATATTTTACTGCACCTTTTTTAATGTCGGTTCAGTGTGATTCATGCTTAAATACATGAAGTAAGCTTTGTAGCTATGATGTTATACTTTATTTTATTTTATTGAAGACATACATTTTGGTTTAGTATTAAAACATTTCATTTTTTGGAAAAAAACATGCAACTTCAAAAGAAAGATTATAACCACTGCAGAATGTGTTAAAATACATTTTAAAATGCGGAAAGGTGTATTACATATTGCGTTCAGACTGTTGATTAAAGCAAACAAAAGATTATGGAAACATTCAAGTATACAATGAAGTGAAAAAATATTACATTTTTTGTAGTTTTGACATAATGTTGTGTTATTAATAATTACTTTGTTACATGGCTAGCTGTGGGAATGGAAAGGAGTCCTATTGTACAGTATGTGCGGCTTTATAAATGAGACTACTTTTTTCTGTCTTTGTGAGGGCAAAATGTATGTGAGTTTTGTGTGTCTAGCCCCGGGACTTTTTTGATGAAGTGATGTAACTTACTTTTTTTGGTGTTATTGCTGACCTTTTTTCTCAAACTGCCTCACTGCTTCTATTGTCAACTTACAATGTGTGTCCCCCGGAGAAAGTGTGTGAAATTGCTATATTCAGCTGTGGGTTATTACTGTACATTTGCAGGTAGAAGCAATAGCATAGCTTCTACACTGTGGCCTACCTCACTAACTGGTCAGTAATAAGCCCAATTATTTTGAATAAAAGGATGAGTTACTGGGAAACACGGCAAATAATTTCGAATTCAATAGACAAATTGTGTTGAGTGCAGTTTAAAGGAGTGAGTGTGCAATCAGTGAGGGCACTTAGCAAACTTTAAGATTACATCTACTGTTAACTCTAACAGCATGGCAAGGCCATTTTGTATATACAGGCTTCATTGGCCAATTTCAAAAACTGGTCCCTTGCCACACTTAGAGGAGATCCAGTTGGTAACTTTGAGATTGTGTCTGTTAATGCCTCACACCAAAAGGTTCAATTGGGCAGATAATATGTTCGGATTAGCAACCACTCATGACAGAAACACCCCTGTGATTGTCATGATGGGCTAATCTACTCCACATTCTGTCCAATTATCTTCCTATAGAGAAGTGCAAAAGGCAATGGGATTTTATTATTGGATTTTGAAATATGGTTCTGTGGCGATTCTTACACCTTTTTCAGATGGAAAAATCACATTTGAACTCCACTTTTATTATGTTTTAAGCGTAAATGCAAACAAACTACATCACGTGGTCACATGACACTAAGCTAAAGGCAGCTAATGTTCGGTGCCATGACATATGGAAGTCTCATTTAATGAATTTAGCAAGGCAATTTTTTAAAGACACACTGAAGCTTCGGACATTCATAAGTGGGGTATTTACTGACATATTTTATGAAAATCTCTTAAACTTGTTTTAACTACAAACCTAATACAGGCATCTGCCCAAAATCACGTTTTAAACCATTCTTGGCATTAAGATTGGGTCAATTATTTAATCACCATCTAAAGTGACACAAGTTCTTTGTGTAACATTGGTTTTTAAACTGTTATGAACTCAGCTAATTCTCGCTGTCTCCAGGGTAGTGAAGTAGAAAGCCTGCAGAAACAGTGCCACTCTGCCATTGCAACTCAAACTGTGTTTGTTTTTGCCATAAAAACTGTTGAAATTATCACTGGCAAAATACCTCCACTAATTTGATCCATGCCCCTCTTTATAAATGCAGTGATAATGGCAAAGCAAGGGACCTATAAGCCTTACAGCAATTAATACATCAGCTCAGTACAATTCACCTGTGTTTCTGACTGCGATAGTTGCCATATTTGGGTTTGTTTTATTACTGTGAACCATATATTATACCGGTGTTTCTGAGTAGTTGTGAGTTGGTTGTGTGACGTAACTACAATATATCATGCATGGCAGGTTTACTGCTCAGTACCATAGCTCAGGATCCAGAACCGCAGTGTTGAATGTGAAGTTGTTTCTAGAAGTGGTTCTTAAGAAATCTGCTTGCAGTGATATCACAGGAGAAGCATTTGGCCCGTTCCAAGACTATCTATTTTTTGGACCGGCTTCTGGGAAGTTACATATCAATCTCAAAGGCTTCCCAGTTTGACCACAAGAATAAATACAGTAAAAACGCCATTGCAAATGTGCACAGGTTCTCCAAACTAATTGATTTAATCACCATCTAAAGTGACACAAGTTCTTTCTGTTGTGTAAGATTGTTTTTTAAACTGCAGTTGTAAAACTTACAAACTGCATGACAGAAACTAAACTTCTTCAAGTTACTTTAATGATATGCCAGAGCTATTGTTGTTTTTTCTTCTTTCTTGACTTTAGGTTTTTTGACTCTTTCCAACAATCAATGCGTTTTTTGTAGCCATGGCTACCACTGTTTTTTACCCTTCACCAAGTAGTTTTGGAGCCGTAACCAACCAAACCTCGATCATAACAGTGTTAGAGCAGAAAATAGTCATAAAAAGAGACCCCATTCGCTTTGTTTTGACAATATTTGTCAGCACTTTCGTAAACTGAGACAAAGTGAGTTTACGGAAATTAGAAAACATTTAAAAACTTGCATCAGACATCTATCTTGGTTGTTTCAAGTTTCACCACCCACACCCTAAGCTCTAGCAGTAGGGTCTTACAGTCTTGTATCAGAGTTTTACTCTGTGTTGCATGGCACTCTGCTAAATCTAAAGTCAGAATAGGCGATTTTTTTTTTGTCTGTTGTTTTGGTGGATTTCTGCCTGAGATATAAATAATTGTTTTGTCTGCACTTGATACACTCACATCCAAACCGTATGTTTACTGTTGATTTTTGGATGGTTATTGTATGTGTGGGAAAAACATAAAAGCGCACCGAACATCAAAATAATCCTGGATTTCATCGCCAATAGCTGTTTTCATCTGAATTGGCATTTGGATAGTTCCATCACATTTGTGTTATTTTTTTTTCATACAGCAAACACTTTCAAACTCAATCTTCTTCAAATAAATTACAATATCTAATGCTGATTTATTAAAAGAGATAAGCCCATTGCATACAAATCGTGTTCTTCCATTCATTTTCACGGCCAAACAGAAATATTAAATCTGCCTTTCACTGCCTTCTCCAATACATTTTTTGTACACTAAACCAGGGTTATTTGATGTATTTTGAGAGCCAAAAAAACACTGATCCAGAAATATTATTATATGTTTTGTTGTTTAGAAGGCAACAGACGGTAAAATCGGTGCCCCATGTGCTGAAAAAAACAACAAATCACATTTGAAGCCGTGTGAAACAGGCTTGCTTTGAAGCTCTGCGTTCTCAACTGTACCTCCGAGAGTGGCGGAGAGGAGGAGGTGGGTGCCATATTTCTTGATTAGACTCTCAGTAATGGTCTGGAGGGTGGGCCGCCTCCCCAGCTGGCGGATGGTGTGCATGAAGTCGGGGTCGAGGGGCAGAGCCAGGCCCCCGCTGCCACCCAAACCATCCCGCTTCTCCACCGCCAGGCTGTTGACCTTCCATCGACCGAACTCCCTGGAGACAGAGCAGCACACACACACACACACACACACACACACACACACACACACACACACACACACACACACACACACACACACTTTGAGACCGGAGACATTTGCTCTCTTGGTTTGGCCTTTAGTGATGTATAAGGCCCCAGGCGGCAGTTTAACAAGCTGTATGGAAAGCAAAGCATTAGGTGAGTGTGTACTATACATAATACTGGACTGACCTTACACACATGCACATGAATCATTAACACACGATGAAGATGTAATGGAACCCCCGGGGAGCTCTACATGCCTCTGATGTATAAAAAAACACTTATTTCTGCAATTTATTTTCTATTTTTAACAATCAGGTTGTGGTTGGTTATTTAGCCATTGTTAGCTTTTAACTTGAACTATTCCCAATTGGAATAACTTCCATTAAATTGATTGGAACTGGATGTTAAAGTTTATTGTTGATTTTTAAGCTTAACAACTTTTTAACAACTATGTATAGTACATTTTGTTCTGCTAATACACTTAGCTTGACATTTCAATCAGTTATCCAGCACTTGATTTTTAATTCATTTAAGTCTGTTTTCTTGCTAGCCTATGACACGTTAGCACATTTCTGCATAATTTGACAATTCTCTCTGTCTGTATTTTGAAAAATGTGACATATTGTTATAGTATTTTGCTATTTTTTTTTTATTGTATTGTCTTTATTGTGGGCCTGAAATTGTAAATAAAGTTTTTATAATTTTCCTTCGTTCTGCATTCAAAAACTAAAACGGGAGATTGTTGTTGACTTCATGAGAACCCACACCCCCACCCACCGACCATCAATGGTGCTGCTGTGGAGCAGGTGAGCAGCACCAGATTCCTGGGGCTGAACATCACAGAGGACCTCTCCTGGAGGAACAACACCACGTCAATCACCAAGAAAGCCCAGCCAACCGAGGAGAGCAGGAGCCCCCACTCCCATCATGCACTCCTTCTACCGAGGCGCCATCGAGAGCATCCTCAGCACCGCTTCCAACCGCAAGACCCTGCAGCGCATAGTGACCACAGCTGAGAGGATCATCGGTGCCTCACTCCCAACACTCCTGGACTCATTTAACACCCGCCTCACCCCCAAAGCACTCAGCACTGTGGGTGACCCCACCCATCCCTCCACCTGCCTATTCACCCTCCTGCCTTCAGGGAGGAGGGTGAGGGTCTGAGGTCGAACTCAACCAGGCTAAAGAACAGTTTTTTCCATCAGGCTGTCAGGAGGCTGAACTCTCTCCCCTTCCTCCAGGCTCTCCCCCCTACCCTCACTTTTGTCTTCTCTACAAGCAGCTTCAACACTGATCGCACTACCTGTAGATATTGCACTGTTTCACTCATTGTCATATAATAATCAGCTTTTTCTGTCTACCAGACTTTTGTTTTTATTCTTATTTTTTATCTGTGTATGTACATATATATTTTAATCTTTGGGACAGTGAGGAAACAGCATTTCTTCCTGTTTGTACAACACTCAGAGATATTGACAATAAAGTTTACTTTGACTTTGAATATCGATGGAAGTTTCCTGAAAAATAAACGGGAATAACAACAGTTTTGCAATCATTATTTAGTTTAGTTGCATCATATCTTCACATCTATCTCTCGTCCAGACTAATGAGCCTATTTTTGAAAATGTCAAAACATTTTAAATTACTGCTTTAGTTATTAAGACCACTCATGTTGAGGTGTTGTCAAATGTAACTGCTAATTGTCCCTCCTCAAGACAACTATGCCTGTAATTATATTTATAGTCTACCTTCTATTTCTTTTCAAATCTGCGTAGCTACTCTGCACGCACCCCACTTGTTGGGAATCTCTATCATCTGTCACTGTTGTCTGAACAAGCTTTTCACAGCTTTAAATAACCCCTGCGCCCATAAAACACAACTTATTGACATGCAGCGCTGCGACTCCCGACTCCCACAGCAACAGAGAGGCGTCAAAACCAAAATAAAGTCACACATTATCAGCTGCCATCATTTGTTATCCTTTGCCCCCTGGACACAATTCTGCTGAACTCTAGCACTTCACAAGCCGTCTGGGAGATACCACTGCTTTCTCTTATTCTCTTCCTCCCTCCTTCCCTCTATGGCAGGGATGGGCAACTTGGATGGTGGTGGGGGCCACATAATTAATGTACTGGCCACCAGGGGGCCGCAGATTCACTTGGAACACACACACACACAAATTCCATGTATTGTATGTAATCATTAACAAATGTACTAAGTCTGACATCTTCATTGACATTTTACAATCTTTCAGGGAACATCCTCTAACAAGCTCACTAAACAAATATCAGTTCACATAAATGTTATTTAATTTTTACAAGTGGCATGTTTGTATTGAACAGGTCATTTAACAGTGGAATAAAACTATTTTAAACTATTGGAAAGCACGGAAAGTGTGTGTGCATTGAGATGAACCATCAAGATGACATAAACATGAAGTCATGAACACTAACCCAGACATTAGTTGTCTAACTTGAACCTAAGACACTTGTAGTCTCTGCACAATAAGGGGAGTGTCAACACAGACACCTGTCAACCACTCTGCTGTTCCTCAGCGCCGCTCCCCCTCCCTCCCGCTGAAATTATGAATGAAAAGCGTATAGTAATCATAGATAACACGGCAGGGTCCGTGACAGTTTGTTTTCATCTGATTTCAAATGAACAAAGTCTTGGTTTTTAGAATATTAAAGGTGGGGTAGATAATTTTGGAGACACCAGCTCGAGTGCGCTAGAATTTGAAAATACACAGCTGGAAAAAATCTGCCACTTCCTTAAAGAGCAAGGAACACACACGAACGCGCACATGACCAATGAGGGCACGAGATAAGTTTGTCCACAGATGGAAGGCTGACAGGCAGGTAGGCCATCCAGTTATTTTAGCCGGGCCTGCTCAGATGATTGGTCGTGCTTTTTACAGTACTACGGCTTCCACAGATGACATTTTGTTATGGATTTTTGTCAAAGCACTTAAGATATTCATTGCTATCGGGATGTTAAGAGCATTCCATGGAATATAACAAAAAGTGTATCTCGAGCCGGTTTCTCAAACTTACCTACGCCACCTTTAAACTTGTTTCGCCAAATTCAGATGATAAATACAACTTTTTAAGCTTGTAAAGGCATAATTACAAGCGGTAACTTAACGTGACAGTTATTTCGCGGGCAGCCTAACTAAATTATGTACACACTCGTGATGTAACTAGGAGTCTAGTGGACGGCATCAGTACTACAAGTACTACAACATTTTTTATTTTATTTTATTAATTACGTTGTTTATAAATTCATCTGAGGGCCGCAAAAAGAGGCCGCCATTTGCCCATCCCTGCTCTATGGCATCACTCTTTCTCTTTCCCTCTCTCCTAACATAGCATCAGTCTACCTCTCCCACCATGCTGCCTAAGGCTCTGTGTACCTTTTCTCCTTCTGGGATGCAATCAAATCGCTGCCTAGAGAAAAAGGATCGGCATTGAAATAATTGGGAACCGGGACAGTGTGGAGAGTGTCATTACAGCCAATCTTCACCATGAGGGGACAGGCTGAGTGTACGTCTCTGGTAGAGAGACAAGCTTTTTGGCCCAGGGTTGAGCCTGAAGCTACTGCATCAGCATGCACATAAGGAGCGATGCTTACTGCAGGAACGTATAGGCTTTTTACAGGCTTAATGTATGCTGTAATCAATCAATAGTGATGAAAAAACAATTCCTAGGAGGGAAAACATTATGCAAGGAGCCTTGAGGAGTGAATTGACATCTTAATCACTTACTGCTTCATGACTGACAGCAATGTGATGCTAATGGTGATGGTTCAGTTATTACAGAGGTCAGAGACGGGCGTAATAGCAGTTTAGCCACCAGGCTATTTTTGAGCACATATCAAATACTGAGCATCTACAACCCTGTAGGGACTGGTCAAAATATGTATGATTTATTATAAGAATAAATGCCTTCTGTTTTCCCACAATGTATCGGTAAAAAAACAGATAGCATCTCTGCAAGAGGTCCAAAAAGGCGAATGAACTGTCAGTTATCTTGTTACAGCAGTTTTCTAAAACCGAAATTGAGTCTCATATTGAGGTCGTTTTTAAAATCCTTAATCCTTAATCCTAAAAACAGCTTTTGGGTTAGAAATGCCGGCAGGGATTTGACAGGGTGCAGGATCGACTGCTCGGGGGTGAAACACCCGTGAGCGGTGAGACGTCAGTGAGCCGATACAGAGGGCCTTCCTTCAGCCTGAAAGATTCTTGAGAGAAGATAACGGTTGATTTATGCACCTAGATATAGCAGACTATAACGTTTCTTCTTCAGAAGAAACTTTGGCCTTGAGACTTTGATAAGTCACCTAAAATATAATGAAAACTGAACCAACTTAATACCATCTTTCTATGGGACCACTCCAGCTACGATGCCAAATTGGTCAATGGGCATAAAAATGGGCCACCAAATGGTCCCTTTGCAACCCCTTACTTCTGGTGCCTTTCCTCTGACCTCACCTGTCTTCAATCTCAGTCTTCATTTGATGACTATATATATATCTGTAAAGATCTGTAAAACTAAATTGATCTGGGGGGCAAAAAGTCGAGGGACCAGAGCCACCCTCGACCCATTGTTCGCATTTCGAACTCATACCCTCGTTTCGTGACTGCGTTTTGCATGGTTGCAACGCTGTCTATGTAACAACATTTGTCCACTGACACATGGGCAGAAATATAACACCTGACAAAGTAATGAAAACTTCCTTTATGGTTGTTCTAGCTACAGTAGGTCTCCAGACACACAACACTCTATGATGACACACACAAGACTCTCAGGGTGAAAACAATACAAGTGTCATGGCTGGTAATAAACTCAAGAACAGACTTCACAAGAATGTCTTCTCCTCAGCAAGAGGGACCTGTTACTAGACCAAGTTTCAAAATACCAATGGACACAGACTTTCAAGAAACCATAAACGTTTATATGTAAAATATCTAATTAAGACCCCAGGGGCGGATCTAGACAAATATTCATGAGGTGGCAAGAGGGTGGCAGGAGATTTTGAGTGGTGGCATCCCCTGGCAGAAGTATATGCTGATTTAATCGCAGTCATATCAATCAATGTTAACTTGGAAAGCCACAATATTAATATTTTATCTCAATAATATAGGTGACATTATTGTGGCACATCAGTAAAGCCTTACATATAAATATATAAGGTGCAGTGTTGGGTGTAACGCGTTACAAAAGTAACGGAGTTACAGTAATATATTACTTTTTGCTGTAACGAAGTAATGTAACGCATTACTAATGAAATGTGGGTAATATATTACCCGTTACAATTAGGGATGTCCCGATCTCATTTTTTAGCTTCCGATCCGATTCCGATATTTTCATATAGGTTCCGATCCGATCCCGATATTCCCCGATACCGGTTTTCCGATACCGATTTCCGATATCACTTTTTGTGTTGGCAAACAGCCTTTAAGAAATAGACAGGCACCCAAGCTGTGCTCAATAGCTTTTATTCTCTCACTATCACAAATAAGAGCATTTTTTTTGCAATAATAATTAAAAAAATCTGATCTTTCAGTTCCCTTTATTCTGTTAAATAGGACTTTGGTTGTTCAAGTTGCCAGTAGTTAGAAACTATAGTATGAATATTCTGCAGGTAAACTTTACTATCCAACATAAAGTACCCTTTTCAACTCAAAAGTATTAACATTCAAAATATAATATTTTGAATGTTAATACTTTTACTTGAGTAACATTTTGAATGCAGGACATTTACTTGTGATCTGGTAGTACAGTACAGTGCAAAAACCTCAAATTTTCCAAAGTATAAGTAGAACATTTTTAGTAAATGTACTTATTCCACCACTGGTGTCTTCTGCAGAACAGGCAGAAGTGACAGCTAGCCTGTTAGCTTTAGCTTAGCTTCCATTCATTGACTGCTGTAGCCGTTAGCGATAAATCCAGCGATCTGATAGTGAGGTCAACAGTTAACGGTAACCAAAGACACACAACCCCGCATTAAACAATCGATGACAGGGCTGAGGAGGCTGTGAATATAATCTTGCGAAATCTCTCGGAGTCTCGAGGAAGTAAATCCTTTCGTTTCAAGCTGTCCCGCAGTGTTTGTTGATGGAGTCCATCAGTCGCAGACGCTGTCGCTTTACAGTAGGTGGCGTGTTCGTCGGGGTGGTGCTTTTTAAGATGTTTTATTAGGTTTGTGGTGTTGTAGGAGACCCTGTTAGCACCACCTCGTGAGACTTCCACACCACAGACTTTGCATGTCGCAGTCGGCAACTCACTTCTAGTTATTTTAAAATGATGCCAAACTGCAGACATTTTAACTAGCTAACGATATGTGTCCGTTCCACTTTTCCAACTCGATAATGGCGGCTGATGCAATAGAACAACAACGACAAACAACGTAACAATGGAATCATGGGAAATATTAAATATGGATCGGCCATGACATTTAATTGGATCTGCCGATCCCGATCCACCTTAAAACCCAGTATCGGGGGCCGATCCGATCTGGGGATCGGGATCGGGACATCTCTAGTTACAATGCTCAGTAACGAAGTTACAACACATTTTAACCCGAAATTAAATGGCGTTTTGTTTTTTAAGAATGTACTAACATAGCGAGACATTCCGACACCAGACATTGTGCGGGTAGATTAGTAAACCTGTGTTTACCCTTCAAGCTTCGCGTCGGGATCTTCGGGGCAGTTGAATCAGTGGCGGAGCCAGGAAATGTTCAGTGGGGTGGCCAGGATGGAACCAGTGCTCATTTTGGGGTGGCATTGTAATCACTATTATATGAACATAAAAATACATCTCACTAGAAAATAAGGGGTTATTTAAGGCACCTACAACACACCTCTACATTATTTGGGATTAAGTGGTGGAATAGATCAAATAATATTCAGTATATCTAACAATTTTTTTCGTATTCCCACAGGCAAAGTATCAACGAAGCTTACATTATACAAATGTAGTGCAATATACAGACTGTTTAGCAGCCCTATGAGCTAATTCTCTCAGTGTATCATCAGGAATACAGAGACACACACACATCATTTAAATAAGAGTTTTTAAATTCAATGATAGGTTAAGAATAAACATCTTAAAAGTAAATAACAATAAACAATAGCCCTTAACCCTGTAAGGTCCCCAGTTGTAATTTTACAACATTACTTAAGCTATCCTAAAAAAGTCAGTAAATGTTTTGTTTTTTTAAAAGACTACATTTCGGTCCTTTTGTTCAGCCTCACAATGCTATTGGGTAGTAAATGTGTGTATAGGTCCTGCCCTCTGGCCATACACTCAGGGGCGCCGCCAGGGATTTTGGGCCCCATGAAAATATATCACATTGGGCGTACTAATCTGTTTTTCCAACACCCCTTACATACATTCAATGTATATTTTTCCGCTTCCGGGGTCCCATGAGCTCCCTTGGAAGGGGAGGGACTTCGCCTCTCTATACGACGACCATTATAGGTGATTAAATAACATGCACCATTAGCTTGATTAAATTATAGTTCTACTTGGGCGGAACATTGTTTTGAACATTTGGGATTATGTGAGTATACAACTCAACAACATATGTGTAAGGGCTAGTCGTTTTTTAGACATTTAAATGGAGGAATGTTATAGCTTTAAACCCTGACTGAAATGCATCAATTAACATAATGGACTCCTAAGAGTTGCAGTATATTGCCACTTCAAACTACTTGTGAGGAACATTTAGATAAAGGCAGCAGCAGTGGAGTGTGGCTCAGGGACACTGCAGGAAGTCACTCAGAGGAAGTAATTCTCCACACACTGTCAAAGGAATTAACTCCTACTCTATAATCAAATGTCACACCCTGAAGCAAAAAGCGAAAGAAAGGCATAAATCAATATTTGGTGCTATTCACATGACTGATCAGCTCTCGGTCAGCAAAGGGCACTCTTCTACAGTAGCTTTTCAGATTTGATCATTTACTTGCAAATACGGTGCAGGTGTTTGATACCTGTGAGGCCAAATTCTAGAGTGTCCAGGTTTGAATTCTAAACTCCACAGCTGCTGCTTCCACTGATTAGTTCATTTCTGGCTCAAAGTCAATAGCTGGAATTACTGGAGGTATTTCAGCTGGAATGAATGGCTGCAAACATTCAAACCCCCAAAAGGTAACACCAATACACATAAAGCCAGAAGTGGAAGAAGTACTCACACCATTTACTGAAGGTCAAGTTCTAATAGTGTGAAAATATATCAACATATCCATTTTTTCAGTGTGACAGTCATGTCACATGTGTCTTCATCTATTAAGAAGATAGATTAAGATACAGTATATCATAATTCAAAATTGTGGTTATATTTTGTGTTAATACAAAAGGCTGTAAAATGTATTATCTCTTCGATTTACACACCGCATTTCTTGCACGTCTGTCCGTCCTGAGAGAGGGATCCCTCCTCTGTTGCTCTCCCTGAGGTTTCTCCCATTTTTTCCCCTTTAAAACTGTGGGTTTTGCCTTGTACGATGTGAGGGTCTAAGGACAGAGGGTGTCGTTTTTCTCATATTGATATTCTGAATAATCTGTGCTGTTGTATTTGCTGTAAAGTGTCCCTACTGTAGGCTATTTTTATTATATGTACAGCACTTTGGCTCGATCAAAAATCGTTTATAAATGTGCTATATAAATAAAACTTGATTTGATTTGATTTGATAATAGTTTGAAGACTTGAGTAAATAATACTTAGTTTCTTTGCACCACTGCATAAAGCCCACTCATTCCACCTCACCTGTAGATCTTGTATCGGGTGCTGAAGCCCTGCTGGTACCTCTCCGCAGCCTCCGTGAACTCCACCGCCTGCTGGAAGGGCCCTTTATCGGACAGCAGCCAGCCCAGGGGCCCGGGGCCACCGTCTCCTGGCCCAGCGGCGGCCCCGGAGCTCCAGCAGCAGCAGAGCAAGAGGCTGAGAGCCCCCGCCCATAGCAGAGACAGCCGCTTATGACTGGTCCTCTGACAGCTCATGCTTCACCCAGCGACACCTCATCCTCTCCGGACTGCAAGAGGACACACAGTTCACACATTTTAGTGGTGAATAAAAAAGTAGTGAGTCGCGCACATTTGGAGAATCCCTTTTAAATCCAGTATTTATAGTAGATAGTGCGATGTTCTTTATTATAACACACTTACCCGATTTTGCAAAAAAGGAATGAGTGAACTCTATTTGGTGAGAGCCCCGAATAAAACCTCTCCAGTCCAGTGATCCGACCCAATGCTCTCATCCGTGATGTTCCGCTACTCCAACTTGGTCTCTGCTCGCGCTCAACTTTATTTTGGATGACGATCCTCCTGCATCCGTGCACGCACACGCTCCTTAAACACAGAGGAGTTCATTATGGTGATGTCCGTGCCCAGGATATGGCAATATGCAAAATATAGATGTCCCCATCCTGTGAAGAATCCGTTCGTTCCGTACGATCCTTAAAGTTGCGGTTTTTCCTGTGGATTCTCGTTAGTGTTGCGAGCTGTTATCCCTCCCCCTCCGCGCAGAGAGCTGCTGGATGAATGAGGCTGAGCTGCTGCTCCACACAGAGAGCTCTTTCTTCCCCTGCTTTTTTTTTACAAGTGAGATAGCAAGAGGGCGAGCAAGTGCATCATAATGAGGGTGAAATATACAGTGTGTGTATACAACACAGGTGGGAAGTAAAACGAAGTACAATGGCTCTAGTAGGCTACTGCACTTAAGTACGATGTGTAAGTACTCGTGTAATCTCTTTACTTGATTATTTCCATGTTATGCTACTTTATACTTCTACTCGACTACATTTAAAAGGGACATAATGTAATTTTACTCTTTACTTAACAGCAGTAGCCTAGCTACTTTTAACAAAATGCATCTCAATAGATGTGTTGGTACTTTTACTCGAGTAAAGTATCTGAATACTTCAAGTAAGTACAGTACGTTTTGGATGGCAGGATGATAAAGCTGCTGATGGTGATGATGATCATCTACCATTTTACCTAATTTATCCTCATTATTTGCCATCATAGTGTTTGCACTCAGTGTGAACGTGGGACATTAAAAGTGTTAAAAGGAGCTTGATAATAGACTAATTATCTCCCAGCAGTGTTTTTTTTTTTTCTTCTCCTCTTTTGTATTGTCCTGTGCCTGGAAACCTTCGGCTTGCAAGACTAAATGGTCCCAATCAACCTCTCCTATGGTGACATGCACATTGCTGGAGTGAGACTAATTACAGCCCATTATCATAGAACATGTTTTTCGGATGATACGATTCAAGTTCAGGAGAGCATCTTCATTTTTGCCAACTCCAGGCATCGTAAATTGTTTTTCAGCTGAGGCGCAGGGGAAATGAACGTTTTTTTCATGCACTATATAATTTAGAATGTGATCTTTCATACTCATGCAAAGAAAATGTGTTTTTTCGTGTCTGATTTCTCCTTAATTCACAAAAATGTAGCATTTGATATTTCTTCATTTGCATATTTAACCTTAGATGCACGAGTGACTGGACCCATACACTTGGGTCAAAAAGGACCCGTATTAGAATAATGTGTTTTTATGCCATTTTTGTCATTTTGGTTAAGATCTCTTGTGTAATATTTAGTATTATATTTTGGTTCACTCTAGAAATATTTTATATTGAATTTTTCACTATTTATAATTTGAGACTTTTTTTTAACATTTAGAAAAAAAACGTTTTGAACATATTGATGCAAAGATCTCCGCTATTCTGAGACCCTCGCAGTATTCCAGTCCCTTTTCAAAAACTCATCTCTTCTCTTGTCTACTCATAGCCCACCCCCCATCAATCCATGCCGGTTGATCAAGTTTGATAGTCCTATACCCCCCACCATAACCTTCCCTTATATTGTAAAGCGATTTTGAGTCCTTGAAAAGCCCTATAAAAAAATATAATGTATTATACTGTATATTGTACTGTAGTCTGTGTGGTCTACAGTGACTGTGGCTGCAAGGGAGTGCGGTTGTCTTTCAACCAGAAGGTTGTGGGTTCTATCCCAGCCCATGCAGTCAAGATGTCGATGTATCCTTGGGCAAGATACTTAACCCTGAGTTTCTCCCGATGGCATGGCCAACGGTGTGTGAATGTGTATGCATGTTAGTTCCTAGAGTAACATACACTGAATGGGTGTGAATGGGTGAACGACATGTATGTAAAGCGCTTTGAGGGGTCTTAAAGACTGGATAAAGCGCTTTATAAGTACAGTCCATTTACCATTTTACAGTGAATGTATTCCTGACAGCCACAGGTGATAAGAATCAAAGGTTCCCATAGGATTCCATAGAAAATGCATGCGGGTCATTTTTGACCCACTTATGGAAGCTTGGGGTAGTAATACAAAAACTACAATTTCTTAAAATGTATAGAATTTTTATTTAAAATTTGAATGGCATGATATCCAAAACATGTTTTTTGAGGAATAGCTGGAATATGAAATGATAAAAAAATGTGATTACAAAGATACTTCAAGAAAACCACCTCACCGGTTCAGAAAAGACCCACTTATGCATCTAAGGGTTAAACAATTTCTACCAGGGAAGTTCCACCGTTCCCTATCCCTATTCACCTTTCTTGTAAAATCTATGGAACTATACATATACATATCTCTTAAGGCGTTTTTTAAATGAATTGTTCTCTTCTCCTGAGCCATACATCTTTACTTCACTTACAAACACCAAACATGTATTTTTCCATTCCTATCTATATTCTGAAGGTTTTTACAGAGAGTTTGTCCATATATTATTCATAATGTAATTTATAAACAATTTTCTCCCCCAGAAACATGGCAAAGATAGTTTTTATGGCTGTTGACATTTTTTTCTGATCCATCAAAAATTCTTAAAATCTTTGGTTGTTATAAGGCAAAAAAAAACATGACTTTTGGACCTGGCTTTATAAAATGTTCTAGATTTCAGTTAGAAAAATGTGCAAATATGCACCTATTCAATAAGATAATGCCTTATTTGTATATTTAAACATCAGATTTCTTAAGACATGTAATATAAACAAATAATTGTCTTAATTAAACTTGGGAAGAATCATGGTGATATCTATTAGTTAAATGTTTTACCCTATGTTTTACCCTATTTGCATCCAGTGGTGCAGGAATTACGTATTTACCCGGAAGTAAGCTGCGCATGGGTTCCCTCGACAAAAAAGCAATGGGATTTCTCCATAGGATTTGGGAAAATAGCTCGAAATAAGGTCTGTGGAAAACAAACCTGTTTGATAAATGCACGTTTTGTTCAGCCGGATAATATCCACATTTATACCCTACTTTTATAATTTTCGAATCAGAAATCTAATCGCCAGAAGCAAAACGCTAAAGTTATGCTATAAACGAACTACAGTACGACTTCAACTTCACGCCAACTTGATAGATATTCAAAAATACAGATTCAAAATGTTACAAATTGAAGTGTTTGTTTTAACAGTTTGCAGGAGGCAGGTACTTGCTTTCAAGCAGAACAGGGGCAAACTAACTTAGCGGGAGTGTTTATGTGTTCGGCGTAATGACGTACAACGTCCTCGACAACTTCTGTAGTCCTATTCAGCCAGCTGTTAACAACTATCGTTTTTCAAACACATAAACTCTTCAAAAATCAAGTTCAAATGTATTTAATGTCGTAGAAGAAAACGTGATCCGTCTCTTAAATTTGTGTCAACCACAGACCTTATTTCCAGCTATTTTCCAAAATCCTATGGAGAAATCCCATTGACTCTGAGACGAGGGAACCGGAGGTGGTAACATGCTAACTCACTGTCCCTTTAAGAAAACAATTTTTCCATAAAATAATGCTTAAATTCACTTTAATGCAAAAAGAAAGTTTTTCCTGTTACTTATTCAAACCCTGTACGCTCATAATGATTTAGGGTGGATTTACTTTGCTAATGATGTGATGTTTCTCAGACAGTGATGGGTGAGACGGGTGAACAGATGCTGATGGGGATGATTCCCCCCCACCCCACCTGCCTTCCTTGCAGCACGACCATAACTACTTGACGTGCCGTCGACACATCTTTCAGACAAGTTGAAGTTGGATGACGTTTAAGGAAATGTAGCTGTCACAAGCCTTCAAATGATGGCGGATGAGGTAGCTGCGACAAAATGTGTGTGTTTGTTTTTCTATCCTGATGGGGTCAACAATCTGAAATATCTAAGTAAATTCTGGTTTAAATTGTATGAAAAAATAGTTGTGAAGTGATTTCCATGTTCACATATATTGAAGGTGGTATTTAAAATGATGCCTATATACCCTTAACAAAGGGTGTACCCCATTACACTGCTCCCAATCATTGGTCCTCACTGTGTGGTAAAAACAGGAATGTATGTTTGGTGATGGGGTCGGCAGGTAAAGCAAATTAATCTCTAATTAGACTCCTGTGCTCTCAGGGGACTGCAACAATGATGGAAAGCTACATTCCTGGGCCAGAAGTTGTTGAGGCAATTATACTTTATGTTTGCCAGGAGAGTCCTTTGTCCCAAGTCATTTATGTCTTGCAAGTCATCTCGTCATTATGCTTGTCATTCACACGGAAAAGCTGATTGACAAAGGCCTCCCTGTGTTAAATGGGCTGCGAGGGGATGTCAGTTATCCATGATGGGGTTGAATCAATACCGCGCTTCCATTGATTCCCTTTTGCTTTAATGTTATTTGGCAAGCGCCCGCCGGGATGCCAGGGGACATGTTTTTTCTTTTCCTTTTTCAACCTCAAATTAAGACAGTCAGTTCAATAACTGGGAATCAGATCCTCAAAGCCTAAATAGCCATAGTCACCGTCAGTGCTGCTGACCGTCTCAATCAACTGAATCACTTTGAAATTTAAAAGCACAGGGACAGTTTTTCTTGTAATCCTCCAACAGGAGAATCTGCCTCCCTAAGGTGATCCTGGCATTGGGGACATCTATACTGATAAAAGAAGGCTGCTTGTGCAACAATAGAAACACATTAAATATTCTAACTTGTAATTTGTGTAGAGAAAGGAAAGGAGAAATGAAGGAGGCTAAATGAGCTTTTCCCGACGGGCTGCAGACTGTTATAGTCTCTTGGAATCTGGGTCTTTGTTGTCTGCTATAATTGAAAAGTTCCAGCCCCCCGTTTTTCTATTCCTTTCTTTGCTTTCCCTTACGCTCTCTCTATCCTAGTTTCCCAGTATGACTTCCCTTACTTCCCCTTCCACCACACAAACCGGCACTCTTTCTCTTTGAATTCTCTGTCTCGTTTGAGTCCCCCCCGCCCCCCTCCTCGGCCGCCTGCTGAGCTTTAGGACGAATGTAGCTGATTTTGATCATTTGTGTCCCAATGTTCCGGCTGAATCAACCGGCGAAGAGCAAAGGGCAGAGAAACTCAGAAACGTCCAGGAAGATGATGTGAGAGGGCTTGACGTGGCAGTGGTGTCAATTCACCCGAACACTAACGCCTCCAGAACACCAACATGCAATGTGCCAAACTAATCACAAGTCAAGAATGACGCACTAGAAAGTCAGTGGAACGAGATACAGCTGCACTTTCTGACATGAAGGCCCTGGCATAAAACATGCCTGTGTGTCTGTTGAAATGACAGAAAAATGACTAATTCTTCTCAAGAGCTTTAGCTTCTCCTGAAAGAAGTCCTCACACGTCCTTCTGTTTCAACTGATAACACGCCGCAGCTCCCACCCCGTACTACAAATGTGTTTTTGCCGAGTAATTACTTCTCCTTGCTCCTTTTATTGTGAAAGAATGAATGGCGGTTGATGAACACAGTGTGAAACAGATCGTGGACACACTGTGTGCCGTGTGCCCATTGTTCTTTGAAGGTCTCTCCACAATGGAAAGGCAATGTAACTTGGCAGATGGTGACTGTGAGAGCACGGGCAAAATGGAACGGATGATGATGAGGTCTCGGCTTAGCTAATTCCATTTAACCCCGAAAGTGAAGAGAGCGATTGGACCAAAACCTCTCTGGTGTGAGTAATTGGACAAGCGTCGCAGAAAACAGCTAATGCTCCCGCGCTTTTATGTGAGCGTGAGGAGGGGGGGCCGGGACACAGTAGAGATTGTCTCAGCACATTAAACATGATCTCAACGCTGAGATATATTAAAATAAATGAATGATTTCCTCTCTTTTGTTGAAGAAACAAGTATCTGCTGTTACAGTGACTTGGGCGAACAAATGAAAAGAGTCGATGGATGTGAAAGAAAAGTCGTGTTGTTTTTCCGTCCGGGGCCTACCTGGTTGAGCGCTCCGCAGCTCTTTTGGTTATTCAGGTCAGGAAACACACATGTCCGAGGCTTTGTCAAAGCATTGGCTTCTGTGGCCCAGCTGCTATTTTTGCTTTTTCCCTGTACATGCCCTTTCATTCTTGAGTCACACTAGAGCATTGGAGGGATGACCTAGAATAATGAAAGCCTGTCACACAACAGGACAGGAACATCTGTGCACGGAAAAGGTACCAGAAGACATAAAACTTGCCCATTAATATCTCCAATTAAAAGGCCCAGCTAATGAAGATGACCTTTGAATAACTGCACATATGTTGCAAAAATGCACTTTCCTTTCATCGCTGGATAATTATTGAGTGCTATCAAGTTCAATCCATTGTTTTTAAGGACTCTGATGAAGTAGTAGCACTTCTCATAAACTCTTAATAGCTTATGTTTCTCCAGAAATGTCGCAAAAAAACAAACAAACCCACTATAGGCCTAACCTGCATATGCAAATCAGAGGAAACATGTTTTTTTAAACACTCCTGGTACTGCTTAATCAACTGAGATGCTTTGTCACTGTGAAGTTGTGGAACATAACCCATATACAACTTTTTTAATAGAAAAAAACCAGCGACCATAATGTATTAATGTGTAAGCTTTAGACATGCTGTTAAATAAAGTGTTGAAGTAATGAGTCCTAAAACCCGAAAAATACTTTTTACAACTTCTGGTTCCCAAGTCAATATTTTTTCAATGTGTTTGTGGTTAGAAAGGTGAAATGAGGTCTGTGGTTAGCACGCTAACAAGATTTTCATATTTTTTCAACATAAAATATGTCAGTAGGTACCACACACATGAATGTCCGAAGCTTCTATGTGTCATAAAAACAGAGGTTGCAAAAAAGTGACTGAATGAGACTACTAAACGTCATCACGCCAACACGTGACCGCCTTTAGCTTAGTGGTGACACGCAACTATGCTTTCGTGTGTTTATAGCATTGAGTTTGCTTTTTATTTCTGCCTACTGAGTTTAAGCTTCAAAAATCATAACGTGGTGTTAATATGTGGAGATTATTCTGCTGAACAAAACGTGTTAAGTATTATCAACGTGTGTTGGCCACAAACCTTATTTCTGAAATATAACTAAATCCAATGGGGAACATTTGTTTTTTGTCAATGCCCCTAGCAATACTTACTTCTGGTCGGCCTACACACAAATGTCATCTCTGTACCACTCTATGGCATTTGTTTCCTTAGAACAGAGCCTAAGCGGCTGGCTCCATATTTAACTTAAGTACATTCCCAAATGTCAAACTATTCCTGCGACATCCTTTCATTATCTTGTATTTTTTATGTCGATTTAACTTTTTGCTTGGAGGCATACCAATCATTTATGCAGAGGTAACCTTTGCCTAATGTGAGAGCTTTGAATAACTGACAAACATTTAAGTTCCAACTCACTTTGAAAGTTATAGTGCATCGAAATAAATACTTTTTGAGAAAGGAAAAACTAATGCTGACTGAATGCATGCGAGTTCTAGAGTGTTTGTTTCTGTTCCTTATACAGTATCTCTTTCAATGTTATCAATACAGGGGAAATAACTTGGTTATTTTACAGCATTTAAAGAATAATCATCTTATTAAAAGGCTATTGAATTCTTCCTTTCCCGTTAATATATATCCGACAGTAACCTTGGGTGGAATAAATCAAGTTTTATTTATAAAGCACATTTCAAAACGATTTTTGGTCGAGCCCAAAGTGCTGTACATACAATAAAAATGCTTTACAATAAAAACACTTTACAACAAATAAGACAGCACAAATACAAAATAACACACAGGGAAATATCAGGAGTCGTGCTCCGCTCTGACTCGAAGGCCAGAGAGTAGAAGTGAGTCTTTAGGGTTGATTTAAAAAAAAAAAACAGGGTCTGGGCCGACCTCACATGGAGGGGCAGAGTGTTCCAGAGCCTGGGGCCAGCTGCTGCGAAGGCTCGGTGCCCTCGGGCTTTGAGCCTGGTCTTAGGCACTACCAGCAGCAGCTGGTCAGCAGACCTTAAAGCTCTGGTTGGGGTGTAGCGCTGGAGGAGTTCGGCTATATAGGCCGGAGCCAGCCCATTTAGTGCTTTAAAAACAAATAAAAGGAGTTTAAAATCAATTCTGAACCGAATTGGAAGCCAGTGCAGTGAGGCCAGAATTGGGGTGATGTGGTCACGCTTTTGTGGCCAGTAAGAAGACGTGCAGCTGCATTCTGCACTAGCTGCAGGCGTCTAAATGTAAAGTAATTTACAGTTTTCTGAAAAAAACCAATAAAAAAACCTTTAGTTTTGGCCTATTTAGTTAATTTTGATATATTGCTTAAAATAGCACAAGTTTGAAAGAATACATTTGAGCTCTATTTTTATTAGAATCCGAGCAGTCACCATTACCTTAGACTCAAGGTAGATTGTTTTTATTGTTTGCTTTATCAAAGAAGTTCTGCACACTTGTTTATTCCAATCTTTTACAATGCAACAAATTATATTTATCTATTTCCTTTCGGGGAGACATCTTTTGACACTGAGGCACTTAGTAATCAGCAATTGATGATGTTAATCAGTTAACAAAAAGTATATTCAGTAAACACAAAACAGCAGAAGAATTGTGCATAAATACACACAGAGGATGCAATAACAGGATTAAAGCCGACAGACTGTGTAGAGAGAGAAGTTAAAAGCTTTTAATATTAGCCAAACACACAGACAGGAAGACAAATATAATTCGACAAACAAATGATACACTGAACTGTATGTTTAGGAAAGCATGGCCACTAAGATAGAAACATTTAATGTAGAAAGATAAAGCCCAGATAGAACATTAACACCCCAGATCAAAGCTGTACTGTTAGCATAAAACGGTTTTGTTAGGCTCCTTATTGGACAACTATTACATCATTTTACAATGATAAATACCTACAAAAGTTGTTTGGGTCTTTTCTGTACTCGAAATACGTATCTACATATAAGAAAACAAGTAGAAGCAAACATCACGAAAAAAAAGTAATAAATCTATTACTACACGACATATTTAAAAAAATGAATGCGATTTTAGTTTTTTGTTACTTTGTTCTGAAAGCTGAACCTGCTGCTCCTCACAGAGAGAAGAGGGAAGAGGCTGTGTGAATTACTTTACATTGTGGATAAGGGTGGATAGCCCCCATTGTTCTGTGTGTCAAAATGAAAGAGAGCCCACACACCTATCAATCATCAAACCGTGGGGTCTTATTTCATTACGTGTTGATTTCTATCAACACGTAATATCAGGCGCAGACTGGGGGGAAAAAGTGGCCCGGGGATGAATTGACAGACAGGCCCACTTAATGCGCGGCATGTATCGGCCGGCCGGCGACGAAAGTATGTTATTTAACAAAAAAAACTATGTATTTAGTGTTATTTTGGACCATTATTCATATAGTCATCACATTACCTGAGCCCTTGAGTTGCCTAGAGCAAAATAGTTACAGCATATATTTAGTGATTTTAATGTTAACAGATCATTGATGCAATAACATTTGGACCCAATTTGCCTGACTTGACACATGGAATAAATATGGGCGTAGGAAGCATCCTCAATGTGGGTGAGACAATTTAACAGGGGGTGTGGGCAGGTGGTGGACCTAACCTCCTCTAGGGGGGTCCGGGAATTTTTTTTTTTAAATGTTGAAGTTAAATGCATCAATCTGGTGCACACACTCCAGGGAGTGGCCGGAACACTTACAAATGTGGGCCGGTAGGATTTAGGCAAAAAAAAAGAAAAGAGCTCCCGGTATTCCCAATGGCCAGTCCGCCCCTGCGTAATGTTATGTATCCATGGATGTATAAAGAGAAGTTCTACCACAAAATTATTTTCCGGCGGGACTTCCTGCAACAACACCACGCCGTTATCGTGATTCTGATTAGCAAAGATGTTTTATTGAGACGACGATCACTACGTGACAAAAGTTTTTCAAAACCGTTTCTAGTCTTCGGCATTTCCAGACAAGTGGCTACTGAAATCAATCTTACTAACTGCTGTCCGTGCAATTTACTCAGCGCTAGTTGGCGGACTTTTTTTTGCTTACTTTAACATAATTGTTCATGGTTGGGCTAAGGTGGGGCTAAGCCATTTCTTGGTATGGCATTAGCCTACCCCAGCCATACCCTGGAGCCGCCACTGGATGCGTGCGCATCTCGATACGTTGCCAACAATACGATACATTAACGATACATTTGAAACACCAGGCGATGCGCACACTGTAAAATATTACCATGATTTCACAATATTTAGCTGTAATATTTTACAATAAATTACTGTTTTACCACTTTACAGTCTTTACCTGTAATGTTCACAATATAATACTGTAATTTTGAATTTCACAGTTAAATCAATACATTCACAGTTAATTACTGTAAATGTACAGGATACATTATTACCCGGATTTCACAACATGTTTCTGTATTATTTCATAGTAAAATACTGTATTCAGACCATCCTCTGTGATAACACAACAAATTAAGTGATTTTCTTGCTTTTATCGCTATTGCTTGGCTTTAAATACTAATTTCTTTCTTTGGTGCAGGTTTTACTTAAATTAAAAGGGGCACCGCTGCATGTGCCTTAAAATAAAGGCACATGTATTTAGTTCGAATCAAATCAAATCAATTTTTATTTATAGAGCACATTTTTAAACGATTTTTGGTCGAGCCCAACGTGCTGTACATACAATAAAAATGCTTTACAATAAAAACACTTCACAACAAAAACAACAGCACAAATACAAAATAACACACAGCGAAATGTCAGGAGTCGTACTTTTACTCTAATTTACTGTAAAATATCTACAGCAAATTACTGTGAAATAATTACAGTCAATTATTGTGAAATATTTACAGTAAATTACTGTGAAATATTTACAGTAAATTACTGTGAAATCCATGCAACTAGTAGCCAGTAATTTACTGTAATTTTACAGCCAAACATTTTACAGTGCACCCATGAGTTGGGTGTAACGCGTTACAATTTTTCAGTAATCACACTACAGTTACTAACATTGCCCCGACACGCGTTACTCCGTTACTTTTATAAAATCAGTCATAATCACACTGACAGACAAGAGGGGTTTCCGCCGCAGGTTTATATGTACATAATCTGCGTGACTTGCACGTCCACATCTCCACGTGCAGTGCTGCATAAACATGGCTGAGTCAGCGATAACTTTCGAGGGGTGGAGGTATGCCCATTATTTTGAGTTTGTCCGAAGAATAGACAGGAATGTGACGGTGAGGTGCAAACTGTGTCCAGGCCAGAAGCTGTTATCCACTGCTGTAAACACCAACAAACCTCAACAAACACCTGCAAAGAACACATGCTAAGGTGAAGCTAATAGCTAAGGACCCCCGAACCCAGAGTGAGGATGTTGTGAGTGCGCCGCCGCCGACTCCGAAGCAGCAAAAATTAGAATTTGGAGGACCGGTAACCAAAGCAGAGATGGACAGGCTTGTAGCATCCTTCATAGTAGAGGAAATGTTGCCCATTTGCAAAGTGGAATCACCATCGTTCAGAGATATACTGTGCAAAATACAGATAGCAGGAGACAGAGGACACATACTATACAGAGATGCTGTATGAGAAACCAATGTGAGTTTGGAACATTGAACAATGTAAATATACAATGTAAATATATTCTAGTAGACCTCAACAATGGAATTATGATCAGTAGAAATGGCCATGACATGGGACCTTTAAGTTGGAAGAAGGGCCATATTCTCATAGACGTCATCGCAAGCTTGCTTTTTTGTGACCAGCGGAATGACCACCTGCTGGCTATTACAGCAATTACAAGTGAAGTAATTTTGCATTTGCTTCTCATTTCAGAGCCTTGGGTTGCCGATTGGTGCTTTTAGGTTTGTTGCATTACCATCATGAGTAAGTCCCTTAACCTTGAAAAAAGCAACTTAGGTATCTCTGCTAGTTCTTATTCCAAAGTAAAAAGAGTGCAATTATGTGGCTCTCTAGAAGGAAGTTAAAAGCACAAAGACACCCACTATAACCCGTTGACTTAGGAATCACCAAAAATAAAAATAAACACTGGTTTAGCCCTGAAACTGTTTTGCTAGCTCCATGGTAATATAATGGTCAATGTTACAGTGCAGATTCTTATTTCTTTCTTTGAATCTTTTCAGATCATTATTTTTCTCTGCTGCATTTGTGAAACACTAATGAACTTGCACTCTCCATGCTGTGCCGCTCCATCGATTGACACCGTTGACCTCAGAATCAGTCGAGGTCTCCGGGGGGGGGGGGGGGGTAGGGTTTACTCCATGGACTATACGGAAGAACAAAGTCATCATTTGATTATTATTTAAAGATTAAAGTTACGAGGGCTCTATCCGACAGCCTTACGATGCTCCTCGTGCATCATAATTGCTCATAATGCATTTTTGTGAGCCTTGAGAGCTTTAGTGAATATGTAATGATTCCTCGGTCAGTGGCGCATTAACACGTGGGAAGAAAACATCATGAGCCCTTTGCTAGGACCCTGCCATTTGAATACATCACATTATCTAATTCAAACAATTGCTAATATATCCCTCCTCGCTGTGTGTACACGTTCTGAAACCTGTCGCACCCTTTCCAAATAAACCGTCTCTCTTGAGCACCTCCAAACGTATTCAAACAGTAGCTAACAGGTGGAAGTTTTCTGAAACAAAGCCTGACCTTCGGTTCTCATTATATTACATTGAGTTAGTCATTTGCTCGAAATGGAAATGTAGTTGCCAACAACACTTCTGCAGGAGACACTGGCTCATTACACTACAATATATAATAATGTATTCTAGCAGAAAGGTCACACTTATCGTGCTCCGTTTGGTCAGAAGAGACAGATAAACAATTGTTTCGCCTATCATGGTTTCATAACGCCCCTCTTAGTGTTGTTTTAATGATGTTGTGATGCTTTGTTGGCATTGTCAGAAGTGCTTAACAGCATGGAAGGACCGTTGTATGTAACCATGTTAATGGTATGGCTCTATTGGGATGAATATTAACATCATGAGGCATATATTGGATTGATTGTGAGGAAGTGTTGTGCAGACATTCATGGTCCCCTGAGGAAGTACCCAAATGACATTGGGGACCCCCTGAAGTTTCCACTCGCGACACCATGATATTCTTAAATGCGGTTTACACTGGAATGTCTCCAAATGTATTGAAAGTATTGTCAGGACATTTGAAAAAGTAATGTCCTCCCCACAATAAATGTTACCAACTTAATAACCATCAACTTAGCGTTAGATTTTAATTTTTACAATGCTCTCAGGCTCCATTCCTTAGTACCTACAAAATTACTTTAGCAAATGCTATTTAGGTATGTGGTAAACAAACAAGAGATACAAGTTACTTTTCAATAATATGATATAGATTTCGGAAATGATGTTTTGACAAGGGTTTATATTTATTTGTGTTAACTTGCTAAAGACCTATTTCCTTTTTATTTGATATCATGTTGTGAAAAATACTTTCCCCCCCCATATTTCTGATCATCTCTCTCCATACAAATCTGTTGGATATGTAGTTTATGTTGCAGTGATGTATGTCATATGTATGCTTCAGTAGTGAATGAATCACACACATTAGCAATGAAAATGTAAGCATTCAGTAAGTACAACTATTCTGGTGAGCCTTTTTTTCCCATTGTAGCAAATAGCAGTTGTATTGATGTATTGTTATTTATAGGACAGAGATAGAGAGTGATGCAGTATGGATGTATTTGCATGTGTATTGATTGAAAAGGTTATTTTAATGTGGCGTATTAAGTTTATGGAAAGCTTTTAGTGATTCCTTTAGGGTTACTAAATAGCTTTATTCTCTTTCTTTTCATGTGCTATACATCCAAGCACTGTGAGCTTGTTATCCTGCTAATGTTAGCATACAAGGAGCCGCTGGCCTAATAGAGTGGCAAAGTCATGCCCATCTACTTCCGACCCATGGGACCTTATTTCTGAAAAAGTATGCATTGAAGTCAATGGAGAGAGAAAGATTATCTTTCGATCCCGTTTGTGCCACGAATTACACATATCATGTTTGTCAATCTTAAAAAATCATTTCCATGTCAAAAAAGTCACAGTTTGTCTTAAAACTGTTGAAATATAAGACTATGAAAAATACGCAACTAGAAAGACTACAAATCCCAGAGTCGCGTAAGTGAATTTAGCTAGCTGACATTAACGTTACACTTTACACTCGTGTTATTCACCGAAACCTTGTAAAGCCGGTCCTGCATGCTGGAACCGACTAACTCCCCTTTTGTGTATGGACAGTTCTCAACATGGCCAGACTTGTAGTGATTTTCACCTCTTTTAATACTTTTTGCTTCATTCTGAAAGAAAGAGGTGAAATGTGCCAATGTGACGGCCATCTTGGTGTTGGTGACGTATGCAAGGCCAGAGTTGTAGTTCATTGAGCGCTTCACACAAAAAAGCAGTTTTACAGCACATTTATTTATTTTTGACTTGCAAAATTATCTTTTAAATTGACAAACATCATAATTCGTGGCACAATACAAACGGGATCAAAAGATAATCTTTCTCTCTCCATTGACTTCAATACATGATTTTTCCAAAATAAGGTCCCATGGAGGTCCACCGGAAAGGGAGGGACTTCGCCTCTCTATACGTTTATTCTTTTTCTGGCATGGAATTTTTAATGGTGCAAAGAAGACGGAAAGCAGGTTACCATACATATCTTTTTTATATATGTGAATTATTGAGTCTCTCTTTTTTTTCATGCTTTACAGCAGATCACGCAGACTGGGTGGGGCCTCATCTCGCGGAAATGCAGCGCAATTAAGCGCACCGCTGTGAGGCTCCGGCGCTCGCAGTTCACACGCGTGTTCCACTAGCTTGAAACTCGTTACACAGAGGGCCTCATCACATAACTTTGCGTGGGGCCACAAGTTGGCCAGGGGCAGCCCTGCTTTACAGGCATGTAAAGCTGATATTATTATAGCATTCTTTTTTTGTTGGTGTGTCATGTTCGGGTTGCCAACGTGACAGAAAGCAGTTTATCATAGATTGTTTTTTATATCTGTTACTTTTTTCGTCTTTCTTTGAGTTAATGAGTGTTGGAAATTCTTCCTCATTTCACTGTGTAACCTTAACACGGGTCGAATACAGTTTTTCTTTAGAAAAGGGACAACAATTAAATCAACACCTTGTTGCATCGTTTCCATTACTGCCTACAGACAGCAGGCAGATGTTAGTGGGTATGTGTGGGCTTTTTATCCATTGGGCTTTAGTCTTGTTTGTATTTTATTCCAAGCGCCTGTTTTGCCTCTAGAACAACTTCTTGTCACGGAACAAAAAAGTTGGGCACATTTACAGGGGCTTTATGCTTCATTTTATATTACGCCATAGTGGACCATGTTATTGATGTGAGGAATTGTTGAGTTTTGTACTCAAAGACAGACGTGACATTCACTCTGACCCCCATGCTGTCAGGATAATCTGCCCTGTCAGCTTTCATAAAGAACCAAAGGACACCGAGAAGGGTCTTTTGACTAAAACTAAGCCTCTTACTTGAACTTTAAGTCTTGTGCTCTTTTCATGTGCTCTTCCTCTCCAATTCCCCGTCTCCGTGCATATTAGTCTGGCTCCTTATCTATTAATCTCTGCCTCCAACCCCTTGCACTCAAACCTGTCTGAGGCTTGTTTGAGGAGCAAGCTGATTTAGTTAAAACTCTCCTGCGTTACACTTTTCTTTGATTAGTTAAAATTCAGGAAGAACATATGCTTACTGATGTTTTCCTTCCCTCGGTGCTCCTCTGCAGCACACCTGTAATTATATGGAAATCACTTCCTCCCTGTCACTGTAACCTGTGTAGGAGCTATTGCTTCTCATTAACCTCTTTAACTGCAGTCGTCTGGCTGTCATGACAACTCTTGCACCACGAGTAGCATACATGACATCCCTGCTTTCATGTACTAAATTCTCAGTGAGTTGAAGACAGCGGCTGTGAGATTATGCTGTTCAGTGGATAAAGTGTGTCCAATCCCCCGCCTGGAAAAGAGATCAAGAACAAAAAGAGATAGACAGTGTGTATATGTGTGTTTGTGTGTTTGTGCTTGTGTATGTGTGTGTGTGTTTGTGTGTGTGTTTGCGTGTGTGTGTTTGCAGACAAGTTTTGTTTTGCTTAGGAGTGACATTTTGAGCTTTGGAGTTTTGGGGGGAGTGAGATCATTTTAGCCAGTCCTCGCTTCACCCAGTCCATTTGGTAGTTGAGGATAAGGATTTTGGATTAGGGATTAATTTTGAAGTTTTGGCAAGAATAAACTCAAATAAATCACTTTTAACACCTGCTCTTTGCGATAGTTTGCACACATAAGCAGATGTCCTCATCCCCTACTGGAGGTGTAGAGAGACTTCTTTATGTGTATCTGTCTGGGTATCTGTTTGATCAGCACATTTTTCGTTTTTTTTAGTAATGGACCACGAATCAAGGGGGGAAAATTACATTTAATTTCTATGTGGTGTCCTTTTCATGAGGTTGCCAGACACTCACATTACAGTATGAGCCTTTTGGTGGCAAAAACATGCACATTTAGTTACAAACATTGACTATATGGAATTACTCTCAGCAATAACATTGCAGCCATTTTGCATCTTCAGTGTTCTCGCTCAATACTGAACCAATACAAAAAAAGGTTTCCCCATTGGTCGCCTAGACACAATAGATTGGTGCAGTAATGTGTGTTAAATCCGGATGCGCTGTCTCTCTCTCCCAACCTTGGAGTAAGCAAAGAGAAAATCACTACAAGTGCACTTGGCAAGTGCTCCAACTGTACGCGACAGGCTAAGGGGCGGGATATCTCTAAGCGGTTGACCAATCACAACAGAGCCGGCCAGCTAACCAATCAGACCAGACTGGGCTCTGGTTTGGGTGAAAAGAGGTGCTGCAGCACAGCCACTATGAGAACAATTTTTTTTAACATTAAAGCATGTTTATATGTCACAGTAGAGGCACAAAATACAAGTATGAAACCAAAAAACTGAGCATAATAGGGAACTTTTAACTTTTAGTCGAGGGACCCATTACAATGTGAACTTCATACAAAAATACAACATCACTGCTGCACACATTTTTTAAATTAAAAAGACGTAATGTAATTTAGAATATTATTTTGTATCAGACAGAGTTGTGTAAGAGTCCTATTTTGTTGCACAGTCTGTTTGGGTTAATGAGTCATGATAGTCCACGCTGGATTTGCATCAGCTGGACTGTGTCCGCTCTGCAGCCTCCTTCATTTAATAGACAGCCAGGTTCACTGTAGGACAGATTTTAAGAGACTCCAGTCTACATACCTGTCTGTTTGAAGCATCCGGTGACACATTCATTTGGGCTATTATTAGTCACTTTTGATCACAAAGGAAAAACATCTTCCCTTGCAATGTTTTTAATGACTGACCTGAGATCACTGATTTCCAAAGGACACACACTGACACATCATTATACTTCTAAAAGCATCGAGTCACACAGTGTTCTGTGATTTATTTACTGTAATGTCGGACTCACCAAAGGTCTCTTTGACGGCTCCTTGTCAGTTGTTGCTGTTGATGTTTACTTTAGTCGAGCAGCATACAAATCCCAGTCAAGTCGGGAGGTAATGGCGCGGCAGGTGTGAGACTGCCGATGTGGCACTTGTGGAAATGAAATGAGAAACAATCCTCAGCTTTTGACAGGGATTACATAAAATGACACATGGCTGTATTTCCCCCTTTTGTACGTATACCGGAATCTCAATCACTTGCGGTTTTGGAGAGATGAAATGCACACTTTCACTTGAAAGAAGACTTTTTAATCATTTCAATAGCATGCGATGGCTCATATCCAGCAGCTCTGTGATCAAAAGGATTCTAATTTCTTACAGCTTTAGTCATTAAGATTAACAAAAGTGTAGAAATGAAGTTAGGGTAGAAATAGAAGAGGATCAAAGTGTTGTGTTTTTGTTCTTTGTTTTGAAGTGGGATGCTTTCATGACCCCCCCTGGGTATTTAATATCACCTACACAAGTTTCATTTTATTTCCCCTGTGTGTTTTTTTGCAACTGTATTTTAATTGTTTCTTCCAACTAAGCCCACATTACTGCAATACAATGAATTAAAGTTGTTATCCTTGGCAGAGTACTCTTTAGAAGCACTGATGTGACAGAACTTCACACGCAGCTAAAACCCAACAAAGTTTAGCAGCACTTCAAGTTAAATTTCCTACCCGTCCCTTTCAACCTTTTGTTTAAGATGGCACTCTTGTAAGTGGATTTCAAGGACCTTTGGTGGCATTGAGTGCAGAAAGCCGCAGACATTTTTCACAGCGACTATCTCATTTCATGGTGAGTTTGTTCTGCGTGTTTTTTTTATATAAAGCCTCTTGGCTGTTAGAGGCTGGAAGAGAAGTTGCAGTGACTCGGAGCTGGGGTCGGGAGGTGAGGACAGCATCATCGATCCCTCTCAGCTGGAACCCCGGGAGCTCTGAGAGTACATCTGAGGGGAGCGTGCAAGTGGGTGTGAGCATTTACAATATGGCTGTCTCTGTGTGAGTATTATGAGAAGTATGTGGCTGCAGCCTCACTTGTGGCCCCTCAGAATGAAGTGAAATTCCTTCTGGGGCGTTAGAACACAGTGGTGTATTTATGAGTCCTCAAACCAGGGAATGAGTTAGCATTTTGCCACTCCCAGTTCCCTTGTCTAGAAGTCAACAATTTCTTGAACGTGTTCATGGTTAGATGCACTGAAGAGATCTGTTGTTATCACAAACTTAATAGATTTTCACATTTTGTTCTATGACATAAAATAGGTCAGTAAATATCTCACTTGTAAATGTCCTCAACTTCTGTGTTATAAAAACAGCATTTGCTTACAAGTGGCTTGATTAAACAACTAAACGCCATCACACCTAACATTAGCCGCCTTGATCTTAGCAATGGTAATGCATAGCCATGTACCAGTGATGTAGTTTGTTTATAGCCCGCATCTAACAGTGGTTGACTTAACAAAATTCAAGTGACTTAGTAAGACTTACCCCCTGATCCCACCGGGCGCTTCTACGCCACGCCACGCTACGTTCCGTCTGCTGGGTTTTTAGCGTTCGCGGCCACTCTAGTCAATGGGTGCTATTCCACCAGACCCGCTGCGCCACGCTACGCCGCGACTCGAAGCGTCCCAGAAGCTCCTCGCCGCAAGGAATTTCTAAAATATAGGATGAATCCTATTTTTGACGCGGCGCAGCCGTAAGGTAATGTCGGGCAGGCAGGAAGTGGAACGTTCAGACCATATATAGCATATATACACACACACTTTTGCAGCCCCTATCCCTCCGTAGTCTTTCAAGTAGGAGGAGAAATGCCAGCGTTCTCCTCCGGTTTACAGGCACTGTGTAAATTATATATATAGAACAATTATGATGATGAATACATTGTTTTACCACTAAAATACAGCAACATATCTTTGATTCATGTCGTTTATAACTGGGATATTACAATTATTCTTAACTTTGTCTGTAGTCTACAACACAACAAAATAGGAAATAAACAATAAACACGATTTAAACAGACACAAACATAAACCATGTAACTACGTAGCCTACTTGTAGAAGTACAAATGTCCAGGAAATATTCCAAAATCAACAACAACTGCGAGGCTGCACATATGACGCTCCGCTTCCACAACGTTTTGAAACGCGCCTGGTGGGTTACGACGCAGGAGGAGGTCGCAGCAGGGCTCAGCCACAACGTAACGTAGCGCAGACGCTCGCAGTGGGATCAGGGGGTTAGTTTCACCCCGGCGAACATTAACTGATTTTAGCTTAGCTGTGTTTGCATCATGTGACCGTCATGGAGCCAGTATATAGGCCTATCTTAAGTGCTTTGACAAAAAATCCATAAAAAAATTCATCTGTGGAAGCCGTAGTACTGTAAAAAGCACGACCAATCATAAAATAACTGGATGGCCTACCTGCCTGTTCCATCTGTGCACACATTTATCTCGTGCCCTCATTGGTCATGAGCGCCTTCGTGTGTGTTGGAGGAGGGGCTCTGTAAGGAAGTGGCAGATTTTTTCCGGTTGTGTATTTTCTAATTCTAGCGCACTCGAGCCGGTTTCTCAAACTTACCTACACCACCTTTAATGTTAGCTTTTTACTTCTGGCGATAGCAATTACGTTCCAAATATTAGAAAAAGTGGTGATGTGGAGATTATCCTGTTAAACAAAACAATTAAGAGTAATAAACATGTGTTTGCCAAATAATATGATTTAAAAAATATGTAACCACTGCACCACTCTATTAGAACAGAGGGATGTGACACAGATATTCAAGAGCAAGTGAGGCAACAGTTGAACTGTGGAATATCTACCCTGAAGGAATCACAAGTGCACTTATCACAGCACTATCACACCCTAATGACAAGATCTCTCTCTGTATGAGGGAATCTCCTGTCTGAGCTTATTAAGGTTACCCTGTTCTGTGTCAACATATTTCAGTGTCTCGCCTCTAAGCACCATATCTGGTGAAATAGAAACCCATTTACTGATACCTCATTAAGACTAAACCAAACAGCAAGGGCTAAAATACCAGCAGTGGAGCTCATCTCCATTCCAAATGTGCAATACAAATGAGAGATACGCGGGCACAAGGCGTGAGTCCCCATGCTTCACTTAGCTAAATTAAAGATTTATTTTATATACACACACACACACATTACACCCCGTCTAACAAAAATGCATGACACACAAACACGAGCCGCACTCGCATTTTGTCTGCAGCTTCAAAAGAAACCCATCAACATGTTGTATAGCCGTGGAAGATGCACGATCAATATTGAAAGAGGTGGAGCGCAAAACTACGAGAAAGAAATGCAATTCAGAGGAGGGATGTTTTTGTTTTTTAACGCTTTTTTTTTTTGCTGCTCTATTGACAGTTTCAGCTTTGGTGTGGAAGGAATCTGTGACTCGCATCTGAGTATTGATCAGAGCTGTAATCATTTGGGTTTCATATCATGAGAGTTCTCATCTCATTATTTATTTAGTCTGAAGATCCCCGGAGCCTCCGGAGGCATCAGATCTGAATGCAGACACCGGTTCTGGGTTATTGTTACACAAACTCTTGTTATGACTGGTCTTTATGAGTTGTAGAAGTTCCAGCAAAGGTTGATTTTACCCTTAAACTTCTCTGTTGGTTTCAATCAAATAACGGCTTGAGGCCCAGAGAGGTGAAATAATGTTATAGTTTACAACAAAATACAAAAAACAACCTTGGCAACTACTGAACTAAACTGCAAATTGAACTCAAAAGATTAAATGGGTTACAAGATACTTGACTCTTTGATAAAAAGCAGAATGCACATTTTTGACAAAAAAACATTACGACACTTAGAAATAAATGCTTGTAACAATTTCTATGCATGTCTGTAGTGCACTATGATGCACAATGACTTATAATGTGATTGTAGCTCTGTATTTTTATAGTTTTAAGAACTCCTAAAGATTCATAATGCTTTAAATATAATAATCTAACTCTATATATCATAATACTCATAATGGCTGGTGACTAACTGACATGTACCTGTTGCAAAGTTAATAGTGAATTATGAGTCTCATAGTTGTGATACATTTTAATATTTGTGTAATGTATTAAATCACTGTTATAACTATATTGAGATTTTTTACAAATTTGGCACAAACGTGCACTTACCCAAAGGGAACAACTGATTCAGCTTTTGGGGTCAAAGGTCACAGCAACCTCACATTGCTTCGAATTTCTAATTTTCACTCATTCAACATCTCAAGAACGCCTCGAAGAAATAACTTTGAATTTGGCAGAAAACAACCATTTGGACTGAATGAACTGAATAGGATTTGGTGGTCAAATGCCAAGGTTTGCCAATAATTCAGTGAGATCATTTTGAAAAGTGCAACTTAACTGGTGGGTGGAAACATACAACAGCAAGGCGGTAATTGTAGTTTATCCTGGGGAGGACTTCTGGTGGATGAATGTGAACAACTTTCATCTGCATATAAACACAAGTTATGTACACTGTTGATAGAAATGCTGCCGGAACAGTCCGGAAGCCATTGATAGAAACGTTGTTATCAGATGTATCCAAGGTGCAGCCATGTTTATTTCAAGCACAATAACTACACTCTAGATATTCCGTGTAACTCCTATTCAGATTACCCATACAACAGCGCAAGAATAATTGTAGTTAATCCTGTGAAAGACTTATGGTGGATGAATGTGAGCAACCTTCATCTGCATACAAACATGAGTCATTTCCACGGATTAGGAGCCATTGCATATTTGAGCCATGTAAACATTTACGGTTTGACATCTTCATTGTGTGGCAGGCAGCATCAAGGTCCACAAGTCTTCATAGGTGCAGCAAATCCTTTCAGCATTAACCGCTTCAAGCAAGGCAGAAGCACTCAGGTTCTTTTCTTTGCCAAACTTTTCTAGTTTTAGAAAAAGTTATCTCTCATTCCCTGTTGATAATCTCAGCAAAGACATGTCAGTTTCCTTACATGCAAACACTATAGCTTACAGTGATTGTGATTAACAAAGCATGCGGAAATGAATTTGAAATTGAATGGAATATAATTCAGAATTTCTTTTATAATTTTCACGAGGACAAAAACCCCTTTCTCCCTTTCAAAGAGATATATTTTGACCAACGGCATTTAAACCTATTCAACAGCAACAAATGGTGCTCAAACGTTAATTACATGTTTTCAACGCTGAATCAAATGGCATACGTGATGAATACCCCTTGTATAAATTATCATGGCTTTGTTGCCCGAAGGCCGAAAGAGCTCTTTTCACCTTGAAAAACATCTTGTTCGATTTTCATGTTTGTTTATTTTGGAGCAAACTGACACCTCAACTGTCCTTTGTAATTCATTATGAATCCATAGCCTGAAGGGATGAAAAGTAAGTAGCTGCAAATAATTTATTTAAAGCAAGAGAAAATCCCATCTCTGTTGTGGCTCAGTGCTAGCAACAAAGGCGGAGATAACGACCTGATGGCAGCGATTATAAAGCATGTGCAGTACAGAGGGGAGAGAGGAGCTCAGACAGAATCCTGTCTTCAGATCAATGTCAAACATCTCTCTGTGTCATTCTTACAAATTACAATAACTTGGCCATTACAACCCTTCACATCGTATAATTTAGCAGTTTTTTTTTTCATCAAGTACGGGGGTTACAAAGAACATTTAGTCCATAAGTGACTATTAGGATAAAGAATGTGAAAGCATCCAATTAGGTCTGACTCTCGCAATTTGCATTTATTATTTATTAGATCGTAAATGCAGCTAGTGTACAATTTTAATGACTGCAAAAGTCAGCTCTTCATGTGACTTGTGTTCTGTGGCAAAGGGAAAAGCACACTTTTAATGTGATTGATGTCAAAGTTTCACCATTCGTTCGTCTATTGTTGATTTTATAGCTTTAGTGGCTTGGAAACTATTTAGTTCATAGTACCTTATGTTCAGCACTGAGATCTCATAATGACTTTAATGTTCTGAGTGCAACTTGGAAGGATTATTATAGTTATAAATGGTTGAAGTGCCTTGAAAATACACAATGAAGGATGCCTGGGTACCCTTTGGTTTGTTCAGTGAGTTTGTCATAGTTAAAGTCGCATAGAAAATGTATTTTTCTCCTCCAACAGAGAGAATGATCGACTGATGATCACTGATGTTTGTGTGATTTCTCAAAGATTCAGAAAGGTTCTGGTTTCCATTTCTAGTCTGTGTTGTGCCAATCATGTGTAAGGCTTTGGTTGAATGCAGGTAAACAGTTGGTGAAGAGAAAAAAGAGGCAGAGCGCATTGGCCAAAGCTCATTTTCAGAACTTACTGGAAGAAATCGGACAACAATTTAGCTTTAATCAGCTTAACAATTAGCTAGGTCTTTAAGACCCCTCAAAACGCTTTGACATACTACAAGTAATTCACCCTGTCAGACCTCATTCAAACAGAGCATAGCCACTTGATCCAGGAAACTAACAGAATATATAGAATCGGAGCGATGAAACGGGGGGTTACGTATTGTAACCAGAGATGGGGTCGTTACTAAAAAAAAGTAATATATTACATATTACTTTTTTTTTTAAAGTAATATATTACACTATATTACTCTCTACATAAAGTAACTCGTTACTTTACTCGTTACTTTACTCGTTACTTTACTCGTTACTTTACTCGTTACTTTACTCGTTACTTTACTCGTTACTTTGCTCGCAGGGCCGGCCCGCCCCTCCCTACAGGCAGATCACGCAGACTGCTAAAGTTTCAAATGTTCTCTTTAGTTCAGTTTCCATTGTCGCTTAAGACTGATCCAGATAGCTCCTGAATGTTTTCCTATCTGACCATGGCTGTCCTCTGTCTCCTGCTCTCTGTATTGTGCGCAGTATATCTCTGAACGATGGTGATTCCACTGTGGGCAACATTTCCTCTACTATGAAGGATGCTACAAGCCTGTCCATCTCTGCTTTGGTTACCGGTCCTCCAAATTCTAATTGTTGCTGTTTCGGAGTCGGCGGCGGCGCACTCACAACATCCTCACTCTGGGTTCGGGGGTCCTTAGCTATTAGCTTCACCTTAGCATGTGTTCTTTGCAGGTGTTTGTTGAGGTTTGACGTGGTGTTTACAGCAGTGGATAACAGCTTCTGGCCTGGACACAGTTTGCACCTCACCGTCACATTCCTGTCTATTCTTCGGACAAACTCAAAATAATGGGCATACCTCCACCCCTCGAAAGTTATCGCTGACTCAGACATGTTTATGCAGCACTGCACGTGGAGATGTGGACGTGAAAGTCACGCAGATTATGTACATATAAACCTGCGGCGGAAACCCCTCTTGTCTGTCAGTGTGATTATGACTGGTGATTTTAGTAAGTAGCGAAGTAACGCGTGGCGGGGCAATGTTAGTAACTGTAGTGTGATTACTGAATTATAAAAGTAGCGCGTTACACTACTCCGTTACCGACAAAAGTAATATTATTACAGTACTCAACTCTGATTGTAACCCTAGTTATATAAGCACAGGCACTACCTTTTAACCATACTATGCGAGCATTCACCTACTGAGATATCTATAAACGTAGCCAGCCCCTCAGGGCGGGCCTACCGGAATGCGTGCGCAAGCCCACCATGCATAAGGCGGCCACGCCTCCTGACTGTCATCCTACACCCTCTTCAGCAAGCGGCATAGGACAGACAGGGCCCCAAGTAGAGGGCTCCGCCTGTGCTTATATAACTAGGGTTACAATACGTAAACCCCCGTTATATCTTATACAGGCTCTGCCCTCTACTGGACTCTATGGGTACAGTGGGTGGAGCCCTGATGCATAAACGCCCTGTCGTCCAACAACATCGACCCATCACACTGCCCCCGACCAGCCTTTGGTTAACAGTCACCGCACCGCAACTTCTTCTCCTCCGGCTGTGACCGTGGAGAAGTCTGGGCCGCAGTTTACTTGGCTGGTAGAGCACACTCAGACACGCTTACCTCGTGAAGAGTGTGCATGGAAAATAGTGAGGAGGGCTCTCCCCATGCAGTCCTCCAGCCCTGCATGTGGCTTACCGTGCACCATGTCTCCCGGGTCCCTAAGGATCATGGGGAGAACGTAAGTGCACCATGTCCCCCACACTCACACGTGCCTCGCGTAGAGTGTGCATGGCCGATAGTGGGGAAGGCTCTCCCCGCCTGCCCATAGGCCCCTGCATGGGGCTTACTGAGCACCATGTTTCCCGGGTCCCTAAGGAGCATGGGAAAACATAAGTGCATTATGTGGGTCAGATACCTACTGACCCACAGCCCCCCCCCCCTCACCAGTACTGTGTTGCCCCAGCAAGCACAGACGATGAAAATGGGGGGGGGAAGATGGGGCCTGGTGTAGACCAAGACGCCGCCGTGCATATGCCCTCCACACTCACGCCGTTGAACAAGGCTGTTGATACAGCCATACCACGTGTAGAGTGTGTATGGACCCCAGTGGGGAAAGCTCTCTCCGCCTGTCCATAGGCATGTGAAATGCACTCGCAGAGCCATCATGTCAGACGTTTCTTGGACAGAGTTTACCGGCCACACCATCCCAAAAGCCCACAAACAGCTGTTCAGTGCGCCTAATAACACGCCTAATAACACGCCAGCGCACGCACTGGGCAGAGGAGGTGCAATTTAGCCTCCCTGTCCCCAATATGGGGTGGAAGATTAAAGCCGTTTAACTGTATAGCCCTCGACCTGAACGAACTCCTTAGGCTCTTGGGAACAAAGGGGGGGTTCGGTCTGAGTGTCGCCCCGCTACGGTCACCCCGGATCAAAAAGCAACTTGGGTGCACCGACACCGGCTGCTGCATACACTTTAATTGTGGAATGAGCAAGCCCCCTGTCCACCAGTATCTGTAAAAAGGACAGAATAGAGCCCAACATACACGATAGAGGCTCTAGACTCCTTTCTTCACACCATCGCTGGTATCCCGCCCACTTCGGCCTGAAACAGGCTGTGGTGGATCCTGCTCTTGCTGCCTGGATAGTCTGAGTAACTTTGTCAGACAGTCCCTCCCGTCTCAGCCTGTCCGTCTCAGGAGCCAAGCCTGGAGAGGTTGGCCCAGAGTGGGTAACGCCCCTATTGCACCTGCTTCCTGAGACAACGCCCCCCAGACCTAAGGAACGGTCCAGGGCTGGGCGACTAGGATGACTGACAGACGTTCTCACCCTCTCCAGGAGGGGGGGAATGAGACGCAGCGTTGGAAATGTGTAGAGCAGCTCTCTTGGCCATGGCTTGTGTGCAAACGTGTCCACCCCCAAGGGCCAGGGAGAACCACAATTCACCTGGCAGGGGCCCGCCTCTTGACATGAGGCCGGCCGCCCTGTTCTCCAGTCCCGGAATGTGGGTTCAGACTTGAACGTTTGCCATATTGCTGATTGTAAGTCATTCACAGAGACTGAATGGGTTTGCTGTGTAGTCAACTAACCTATATCCCTTTCTCAATCATTGAAGTCTACAGTTTTGAAGGCTGATGTGATGTCTATGTTCTTTACCACAAACCTTTTTAAGAAAAACACTTTTGTATCCTATTTTTTGATCAACACATCACCGTGTTACACAAAGACATGGTTAGCACCTATTTACAAAAAGCTTTATTTTGTCCGCTTTCTTAGAATTCGTAATAGTTTCACCTTGCTTTGTTGCTGTTGACTTTAAAGAATGTATACAATATAAAATACATAAGCAGTGTTGTTCCAACTAGGTGTACTTGTAAGTCATATGTGAAAGGGTATATCTCTTGCCATTCCATTAAGTGGAAAGATTGTAGAATAGAGCAACAATTCTTTTTAAAAAGGTGCTGGGCAGCCAAATTCAGTCGGCACCAACGGCCCATTCCCCAAATGTAACCCCCCTACTTACATTAATTTAAGCTCTGAAGCTCTAGGTACCCATATACTGCTGTTTTCTTCTTCACTGGTTAATCTCAGTGCCATTCAAAAGTGTTTCTTGAAAAAGTTTTGTTTTAGGCAACAAAAATAATCGAAAAAGACTATGTTTCACTTTAATTCCAGTTATAAACTAGACTAATACATGACGAACAACTTGCATAACAAAACATTAATGTTGATTTTTTGTTTCAAACCATACACACGTCTTCCTGGTGAACTGTGTTTGACCCATCTACCCATCCGTGCGTTTAGTAATGGCGCGAGTATCTTAAAATTAGTTAGTTGAAAGCCTGAAGCGTCACATACAGCTGATAAAGCATCCGAAAGTTTAGTTAGAAAAAAGGAAACAAATAGCTGGAATAAGTAAAGAACACATGGTCAAAGCCAGTCTGGTTGAAGAACAAGTTTAAACTTGATTAACCACATATTTCTCGACAGTTAAACTTTACAATCAACTAACCCTAACCCTAAATATTAAAGGTTTTTCACACGGCCTAGTTGAATACTCGATAATGATTGGTCAATTTTGACATTCCACCTTGACAGGTTGTTATTTTTCGTTAACAGACTGCTGCTTAGGAGAACAGACTGTTGCTTAGGAGGATTAATTGACTATGTGCACTAATATCAATCCGCAGAAAGAAGTCTGGTCAATTAAAGTCAGCTGTGGCCTGCTAAAAAACACTATGAAATACTTTCTGAATATTCATTATTTTATATATATTTGGCAGTACACCAAACTTTGGATTCATGGTAGCTAAACTGTCCCCTGTAGAGAAAAGAAAAACAGAGCAATAGAAGGAAAGAGGTTAAAGACAGAGAGCTGGACCTCAGAGATATCAGTAGAAGACAGACAGGAACAAACACTAACAGGAACAGCAGAAGAAGACAGACAGGAAGTAAACACCAGCTGAAACACGGTATGGGCTCTGGTCATGTTTAATTTGTGAATGAAAAAGAAGATGTGAACAGACTTGGACAGTTACAGAAAACCTTGATCGGTGTTGCTGTCAGTTTATGTTACATTGCAGTCAACAGCAGTTCCAGCCGTTGGTACAGAATGGAAGGGACCATTTATTGTTCTAGGTTTTCTTAAAGCCAGATAAAAAAATGTCCTCACCTTGTGGTAAACCTGAGAGAGAAAAAGCTTTTAAAGGTCCCATGTCATGCTTTTACGTTTATTAACCATCCCCTTGTGCGTTATGTATCTTTTTATGCATGTAAACGGTCTGCAGAGTCCAACCCGGTATCACGGCAAGACGTGAACATGTGACGGTTTACCATGCTGGGAGACGTGAATATGTCACGGTTTCGTCCCTTCAAACGTGACAGTTACACGGTATTGTTAACATGGTCCAACCATTGGAGAAATACCCGGAAGTGCCAAGGAAAGGCTCTATCGCGGCTATTGGTCGGTTTTTATTGTCAAAATTAGATGTTTTTAATTTATTTTTTAATCCTCACACTCGATTTCGCCGATTTTCTTGTTGCCCTAGCTGGTCGACACCTCTTTTAGCAGAAACAAAGGCTACATTCATGTATTAAATCGATGTTAATCCATGTGTGTGGATCAGAGACTGAACGGACGTGACGTTTTGCGATTGCGTTGCCAGGCAACGCAATGTACAAACTCTTCAACTACACCCCTAATTATATTTTAAAACATGTTTAGAAGGCCTCACGGAATACTTTAATATAAATTCAAATGTAAATATGAAGGGATGTGTGTAATGCTGTTGAGATTGACATTATTCACCCACGGATCTATGGGTTGGGGGGTATTGTTTCGCACGGACATTTTAGTTAACCGGACTCCTGTTGATGTGAAATCCATGGTGAAATCCAAAACATTTTTTTTAAATAAAATAATGTACAAACTCTTCAACTACAATTTAATTATATTTTAAAACATGTTTAGAAGGCCTCACGAAATACTTTAATATAAATTAAAATGTAAATGTGAAGGGATGTGTGTAATGTGGTGACATTATTCACCCACGGATCTATGGGTTGGGGGGGTATTGTTCCGCACGGACATTTTAGTTAACCGGACTCCTGTTGATGTGACGTCCGAAAACATTTTTTAAAAATAAAATAATTCTTTATTCCGAGTTTGCTTGCTTTTCTCGTTGGAGCTAATCACATAACGGCATTGTAATACACAGTTCGGCTGCATTACATATTACATATTTGCCGTAGTTCTGTATTTATAGAGCCCTGCTGAGAAGACGTCTGGACAAACAGGAAGCACTGCCGCCAAAACTGAATGTGACGTGGATCATAAATATCTCCGCAATTAAACAACATCTTACATTTATTTTTCACACAATACGTCTCCTTGCAGTATCAATACTAATTCGGCTGACTTTTATATTTGATCCAATTGGTAGATAGGCTGTATTTACACCATAACGGTGCACAGCTGATATAATGGCACATCTAGTGGTTAAAGCATGTTATTGAATTATATTATTTTATTATTTTTCACAAAAATGAAACCATCAATAGCAAAAACAGAATTAACTGTCATTAGTAAACCACTCAAATAAAAAGATCATAAGTGGTTTTGTTTTACATATATTTTAAGGATAATAATAGCAATGTAACACTGTCTATGACACTTACTGTAGCCTATAACACTGATTTGAAAAACATATAGAAAAAACGAATTCACCGCCCTTAATACAGTATTTAAATATACATTTCAGGTGTGCTGTTTTGTTTAGATCATTAACATCTGGAGCTCTTTTAATGTCCCTTTTCATTACTGTTACACCAGGTCTTGTCAAAACCTTTATTCCATATTCAATCCATTACTAAACAAAACAGCAATTCTACTCCACTACAATTCAGAGGTTAACCTGGTATTTTTACTCCACTACATTTATTTTAGTTACTTTGCAGATTCTGATGTGAAATATAAACAACCCTTAAATCAGGCTTTAGTTACACCTGAGTACAATTCAGGGAAAGGTGACTAAACATTTATCTGCAGATCCCTATAAAGTAAATTCATTACTCGTTATGCTCTACTAATAGTTAATTAAAGAATGTATATAATGGCTATTTTGCATATCCCTTTCAAGATTTTCTAAGGTTCATTGACATATCATATACACAACTAATTCAATAACGTGCTTTAACCACTAGGCACACAAGGTGCACACAGCCATAATAACTTTGTATTATATAGGACACTTGTGTATGTATAACATCTGAAGATGTGTAGTTTTACTCATGTTTTCACATAATTGTACAGGATATTGGTATATTATTTCACATGTTTTACTTCTAATATCTGATTTGTAAAACATCACAGACAGAAAGGTATATCTGTCATTTAACAGTAAGCTATTGAAATTCTGAATCCATAGATGTGTCTCCCATCACCCAAATCCCCTGACTATTCTCTCTCATTTACATTCTTTTATTCAAAGAAAATCAGTAATATCTTTAAAAACTGAAAATGGATTGAATATGGAATAAAGGTTTTGACAAGACCTGGTGTAACAGTAATGAAAAAGGACATTAAAAGAGCTCCAGATGTTAATGATGAATATAATTCAATAACATGCTTTAACCACTAGATGTGCCATTCTATCAGCTGTGCACCGTTATGGTGTAAATACAGCCTATCTACCAATTGGATCAAATATAAAAGTCAGCCGAATTAGTATTGATACTGCAAGGAGACGTATTGTGTGAAAAATAAATGTAAGATGTTGTTTAATTGCGGAGATATTTATGATCCACGTCACATTCAGTTTTGGCGGCAGTGCTTCCTGTTTGTCCAGACGTCTTCTCAGCAGGGCTCTATAAATACAGAACTACGGCAAATATGTAATATGTAATGCAGCCGAACTGTGTATTACAATGCCGTTATGTGATTAGCTCCAAAGAGAAAAGCAAGCAAACTCGGAATAAAGAATTATTTTATTTTTAAAAAATGTTTTCGGACGTCACATCAACAGGAGTCCGGTTAACTAAAATGTCCGTGTGGAACAATACCCCCCCAACCCATAGATCCGTGGGTGAATCTCTGCCCCCAACGATCCATGGGTGAATAATGTCAATCTCAACAGCATTACACACATCCCTTCATATTTACATTTGAATTTATATTAAAGTATTCCGTGAGGCCTTCTAAACATGTTTTAAAATATAATTAGGGGTGTAGTTGAAGAGTTTGTACATTGCGTTGCCTGGCAACGCAATCGCAAAACGTCACGTCCGTTCAGTCTCTGATCCACACACATGGATTAACATCGATTTAATACATGAATGTAGCCTTTGTTTCTGCTAAAAGAGGTGTCTAGGGCAACAAGAAAATCGGCAAATCGAGTGTGAGGATTAAAAATTAAAAACATCTAATTTTGACAATAAAAACCGACCAATAGCCACGATAGAGCCTTTCCTTGGCACTTCCGGGTATTTCTCCAATGGTTGGACCATGTTAACAATACCGTGTAACTGTCACGTTTGAAGGGACGAAACCGTGACATATTCACGTCTCCCAGCATGGTAAACCGTCACATGTTCACGTCTTGCCGTGATACCGGGTTGGCAGAGTCACAAACCCTCAAAGTACACCCTGTAGCAAGTAAAACTCTAACAAAGAAAATACCTGTCTATGCTGCCCCAGAATGCCTCGTTGGAGATTTTTCTTTTTCCATTGTTTTCTTCTTATAGTGTAGTAAGTACAGTGACGTATTGGGTATAGTGACGTAACGTAATCCGGCAGGAGCTCCAACAAGCCGTTTAGGACAGAGAGTGAATACACATACTATACAGAGATGCTGTATGAGAAACCAATGTGAGTTTGGAACATTGCACAATGTAAATCTATTCTAGTAGAACTCAACAATGGAATTATGATCAGTAGAAATGGCCATGACATGGAAGCTTTAAATAATCCTTGATGTGGTTTGGAACTGAATATGGCGCTTAATCACGGCAGCATTTAGCTGAGAATCTGGGTAGAAACTTCTCTCTTCACTGAGGAGAGCTCATGCATGCTCCAAAGGGGCGTGGCCAGCAGCAGCTCCAAAGGGGCGTGGCCAGCAGCAGCTCAGCAACATTTAAAGTTAAGGACCCAGAATCAGCACTTCTCTAACAGGGCTGAAATAGAGGGGTATGAGGCATGGTGAGAATGGGTGATCTGTTTTATCAAAACACTTGATAGACTTTTTTTATATATATCTGAGACCTATAATATATGCATAAAAATGTATAATAGGAGACCTTTAATATTAACTTACCAGAACCTTAACGTTGATTATGAGTGCTAAATACCACATTAAGATCAATTAGCTTGAATTCTTTTTTCATCTGACAGGGCTGTGGGTGTACTTTGTGTATGATCTTCACAGAGGAAATGTGGACCCACTCAAACGTTATCTTTTGTCTCTTTTTTCACCTGAATATTAAAAGGGACAGCAAAATATGCAGAGACCAAGGTCTGTTTAAAACCAACTCTGCTATTATTTCACAAGCAAAATACACACTCACACACACACACACACACACACACACACACACACACACACACACAC
>CALSBZ010046932.1:8804112-8823656 GCA_943591055.1 Gobionotothen gibberifrons
ACACACACACACACACACACACACACACACACACACACACACACACATTTCCTTCCTCTCTGCCCGCTAATTCATTATTCTGAATTGAATGAAAAAACATTTGTAAATAAAGAAATATCTCGCTTTGAGAAGTGAGGCCCAGCTGCATTATAACTCCTGTCTCTTTCTGTTGAACTCCTAGCTTTTAATCTTGCATACTTTCATTGACAATGCCGCACGGTACACCTCAAGGCTGCAGAGTGGTCATTAGGAATCTTTTATGCAGAGTTAGTTGATTCTTTCTATGTCTATGTTTTTCTCCATTTCTCTTCACGGGCACATCTAGCGTTGTGTAATATTTAGGAATAGTCAAATGTAAGTGACAACCTTTACCCATGGAGACTGATTAAGTCAGGGTCATATTTAGATGTAGATTGATGCAGTAATTGTTAATACCTTAAAAAATAAACCAGAAAGAAATGTGTATTTTGGGAAATAGAAACTGATACAACGCTCGTGTCAAAACAGTAAATATGAAGATGCTAGAAACTAGCTAACTAATATTGGCAGAAGAACTGGGATTAGTTTATTGTTCTCTTTTTTATATACAGATACAAAATCAAATACTGTACACCATACTCGTAGTTTAAGACGTTCTGGTAAGTGGAGTATACACCCTTTATGAATTTGTGTTACATGTTTCCTGTTTTATTTTTGAAATGCCTTTTCTCGTTGTGTCTTGTCCTGTTTTACTTCCTGTGTTTTCCAGCCTGTTTCTGGCCCATTCCCAAACCGCCCCCTACACCCTACCCCTACACCCTACCCCTCCGTTTGCGCGTTCACGCGGAGGGTCCGCCATATTGAGGGCTGTTCCAAAGCAACGAGTGTGGCGCGGTGTGGAGGGGGAGTGGGCTATCAAGCCCTCAAACAGCGAGTCTGCATCGCTGCTGACTTGAGACCGGTCTCTACTTGACCGGAGTCACGCTGTGTGTGTCCGTCAGGAAACACGCTGTTTACAAGTTCCAGCAAACATCCACTGATAAACTGCGATGTTAACAACCTCATGATAACCTCATATGTTTTTAACTTAGGATCATACATGTGTTTAGTCTAGAAAAAGGTAAATGTGTGCATTTTATTATAAAGTTGTGTATAAATACAGACCATTGCAAAAACTAAGAAGCTTATAAACATCAGGTTTAAAACTAAAAGAGCTTTGAAACACCAGGAATCCAAAGTACAACATATAATAAGTACCCTGTATCAAGATTGATGCAAAACAAGTGACATTTGACCTTTTTAGAGAGGTTTAGCAAAAAGAACTCCACCTCTGAGGTGATTTGGGTGGAAATGGCCGTTTTTACCGTTTCTCTGGAACCCATTGGTCGATTTTGGTGATTGACATCTCTTTTTGACCGTTAGAGCCAATATAATCGAAGGGGGATTTCCACATACACACACACGTTACCATTGAGAAATGAGAGCTATGCGCACGCAGTTTTGCATGAGAGCGAACCTATCTCTTGCTCTGACATCTGGAAACGGAAAAGCAGGTTCATTGCTTATGGATTATCAGAAATCATTTCAAAGTGACACAGACACATTGGATTAACCTATGGATTAACCTTCAGCAGCGTTTTTATCGTTTTAAAGCCATTGAAGACCACTTTTGACCAGACAACGACAAAGGTAAGCCATTTTGCCGTTTTTAGCTACCTAGCGCCACATGTTTTGATGTCTGTTCTTGTTTATATCTTTGCGAGTTCTTATCATAGAGTGATGATGTACCTATCGATTCTGTGTCATCTCACGAGGCTAGTCGATATGTTGGATGTGCAGTTAAGATAAGTAATAAGGGTGTTATGAGTGAATTTCACATTAATGACACATTAAACATTTAATGACTGATCCTCTGTGTTACGTGCCATAGTCTTTGGCCCATTCCCAAACCGCCCCCTACACCCTACCCCTCCGTTTGCGCGTTCACGCGGAGGTTCCGCCATATTGAGGGCTGTTCCAAAGCAACGAGTGTGGAGCGGTGTGGAGGGGGAGTGGGCTATCAAGCCCTCAAACAGCGAGTCTGCAGCGGTCCTGACTTGAGACCGGTCTCTACCTGACCGGTCTCAACGCTGTGTGTGTCCGTCAGGAAACACGCTGTTAACAAGTAGTTCCAGCAAACATCCACTGATAAACGGCGATGTTAACAATCTCATGATAACCTCATATGTTTTTAACTTAGGATCATACCTGTGTTTAGTCTAGAAAAAGGTAAATGTGTGCATTTTATTATAAAGTTTATTTACAGACTGTTGCAAAAACTAAGAAGCTTATAAACATCAGGTTTAAAACTAAAAGAGCTTTACAAAAAAGTAACACAATGAAAGATGTTTGGAGTTTTATTTGAGTTATTCATTTACATTTTTTGTCAAAGAGATGCTGATTTTAAACTGTGGTTACATTGAGTTACGGCATTTCCTGTTTCTGCCGGAGAGAGGGGAGGCCGTCCCAAAGCTTGCTGCTGTATTTACTCCCTCCATCTGACAGGAGGGAGCCTCGTTGAGCTACGAGTGTGGCTACAGACGGAGTTCACTCCGTCACGGAGGGGTAGGGTCGAGGGGGTGATTTGGGATTGGGCCTGAGTGTGGGTGTGGGTGTGTCTTTCTCTCTCTCCCTCTGATTCCCCAGGTGCAGCCTGATTGTCCCCAGGTGCAGCCTCTCCCCAGGTGCTACTAATTCCCAATCAGGGCCTCCATATAGGACCGGAGGAAGACTGCAGTGAGGCCCCATTTTCCTCCTCTGGCTGCATGCGTACAACCTGTGTTCTGTAGATCAATAAGAGATGTTCTCCTGGGTATGGGACACTAGTTTAATGTGCAAGTTAGCTGGTGAGCAGCCCGTGTTCTTTTTTTTTTACTATTAAAAGGCCTGTATTTAGGCCTATCTCCCTGTTCTCTGTCAGATTTGTCACAAACGAGCTGAGAACCAAAGTGCAACACAAGGGAAACCAGGGATAGTCGGTAACCAGCTTTATTATAGGCAATAGGCTGGTAGGAGACAAAACGGCAGATAGTAGGCAAAGGGCTGGTCGGGGACAGGCGAGGGGTCCAGGAGATGGCAAGACGGGAGTCGCAGGTACAGAACAGGTCAGGGAGCAGGCGAGGCAGAATAATCTGAGTACAGGCAGGGTCAGGAAACAGACGAGGCAGGATGGTCTGGGACAGGCAGGGTCGAAACCGGGAGAGCAATCTGGAGGTAAATGCGGGAAAGACTGGCATAGTGCAAAGTACGATCTGGCACTGAGGTGAAAGTGAAGTGGGCCTAAATACTAAATGGAGCTGATGGGTGTAACAGAGTGAGAGAGAGAGACAAGGTGTGGCTACCAGGTGACTCAGGGATGTAAATGCAGAAAATAGGTGAGCAGAACTGTGACAAGATTGTCGTCATTATTTCCTTGATTTGGTTCCTGGTTTCCTGTCTGTATTATTCTGGATTTCCCTCGTTTGCCCCTCCAGTTTATTTTATCTGAAACATCTTTGATTTAATTAAGTTTGCCTTTTGTTTATACTTTTATACCCTTTAATTCTGCATTTAGGTCCTGATTCCCTTCCCCCATGAGAACCCTAAATCCAGGCCAGCTGTTTTTCTGTTTCTCGACTTAAAGGGGAGATACTACAGGTGAATTTGGTTGAAAAAGTAATAGATATAACCATTAAACTTCCTGAGGTTGATTACTTACATTAAGACTATGTTTTGGTTTTAAAGTTTTCTGAAATGTCATGTCTGACTAAATGACTAAATGTTTAAATGTTCCCTTTCCTGTAGTATTAAATAGGTTTGTTTTTGCATAGTCTGCAAAGGCCAAAACCCCCAAATTCCCTCTAAAAATGTGATAAAGCCAGGTTCTGTTGTTTAAATATGACCGACAAATGTTTTTCACAGGAAATCCTTGATACCTTTTTGTATCAGTCCATGAATCAGAAAGTACTATCAACAGCCATAGAGCATTCTGTTTTCACCATGTTTTTTTGGTACAAAATATTAAAAATAAATCAAGCTTTAAATTATATATGAAAAAAGCCCTTTGTAAAGACAGACTTCAGGTTACAAAAAGAAAGTTAGTGAAATAAACACCTAAATATGTATTTTGGATGGGCATATTTTCCCCAAAAACAACAACTATTCCTCTAGAATTACTCATCTATTTTATTTCCAATCACCACATCCTAACCAGATTTTCTTAAAGGTCACCTATCATGCTATTTTTAGGCAATAGCATAGGTCTCAGATATATACAAATATATAAAAAACATGTCTATGTAGTGTTTTGCTCAAAATACCAAACAGATCACCCATTCTAGCCATGCCTCATATCCCTCTATTTCACTTCCTGTTTGAAAAGTGCTGATTTTATGTATAAAGCTTTAAAAAAAAAAAGGAAATGATAAAAAAGAGGGGGCGGAGCTTATGCCTGCTCATGCGGGACCCGGCAGATACTGTCTAAAATAAATGCTGCTGTGATGAAACGCCATATCATGGATTATCAAGGATTCTCTCTGAAACAGTATGGAGCTTGTTATGGCAATTATGGTACTAAAGCTTAATAAAGTGTAATCCTAATGAAATATAACTGCTGCATCCTGGAAATGGTCAATCAATGTAAGTGTGATAACAGAGGTGTCTGCTTGCAAGCATTAAAAGAAGATCTCAAAATACTTTATATCGATATTGTGTTCCTTTGCATATTTGCCTAACTCATCTTTTACTCTAAGACCGCAGCTTTAAGTTGCTACAACAAGCTCAAAGGCTTTCTCTCTTGCCGGTTATACCACAAGGTGAGTTCCTTTTTATTTCCTGCTTCTTCACACACATGCTCTCTCCAGCACAAGTTAGCTCTGAGTGTTACGGCCCGTCCACACTACAGCTTCAAAAAAAGCTTGGAGCTGGGCGTGTCTGAAGCTTGGGGATTTTATTCGAGCACCGCGACCAACAACCTATCACATGAATCTCCCGCCCCCCGACATACAAAGCAATAGCAATGTTAAAACGAAGTAAACTGGATATAAAATCCCCAAACAGGCGAAAGCCTACCAGTTTCACCCACTGTCTCTGCCACCTCCCTCCATGCCTGGTTCCTCCGGTTGTATCCCGGTAAGTTAATAGGGACTGGTCATACAAAACCGGGTGATTTGATACGGCGATAATTAGTTTCTCCTCCATCTTTTTTTGAAATATAGAAATGAACGGCGGGATATCTCTCCCAGCTTAGACGCGGTTTGATTGGCTAGGGCTTGAGCTGTCAGATTTTCAGAAACGGGATTTGATTGGCTGGCGCTGGCTACTCCGGCGGCTGCAGAAGTTGAACATTCAACTTCTGCAGCCGGAGACGGCGGAGACGGACCGCTATGCTACCCAAAATTCAGTTCGCGAAAAGCGAGGCAACGTGACGTCACCCCATTCAAAGTGAATGGGCAGACGCGTTGGAAACCGTTTTTGAAGCTGTCGAAGCTGTAGTGTGGATGGGCCGTTAGCGATGCTACTGTAATGTAAACACCGACCATATTACGTCCAAAACAGTCGTGCATTGTTTCTGATAGCAACGTTTCTAATAGTGCTGTGGGTCCGCCGCCGATATGACTTCATATCGGCCACAAATCTGGATCAGCTCCGTTGTACCCCCGTTTTTAGAGATTTGGATACAGAGGAAAAGAGAGAGGGTTTTATTTTCTGACGCTGCGTGAGTTCCCTGACACACCGGGGACACATATTTATGTATAAAATACATCAAAAAGTGCATTTTGCATGATAGGTCCCCTTTAAATAAATTCCAGCTAGAATGCCAACGCATTAATTCTTAGACTTTATGCAGTCAAATATTTGCGTGACAGCAGTGCAAAGACATGAAAGAAAAATATCATTACTCATTAGATTTAAAACCATTCCATCCAAAGTCCAATCAACGTGAAACCGAATACAACAAACTACACATAAGTCTGCTTTTCATCAAGTTCAGACACATGGACAGGAAGTAGACATTCACTACAAAGACTGGCCTCCCACTGCGGTATGAAAACGCTCTGATCATATTTCTTGAGGCCCTGGTAATATCTTTCCTTCAAAGAAATGTCACTGGAGGTTTACACAGTAACCAGTTTATTGCCAAGCATGTAAAATGAGTTTTCGGATTCCTTGCCTCAACCTGATTCCTCCCAATAACGAGATTTATTAAGGGTGTAAATAGTATACAAGTTTTATCGAAGATGCTGGTATGTTAGGTGGTATAATTCAAAATTAGACACAAAAGCATTGTAAAAAGCAAAACCATTTTTCAGGCCATTACTCCTCTTTTTTGAAGCATTGTTGTCAATAAGACATCTCCACTTTATACGTAGTGCTCTCACACGTATACACACACAACATTAATATGTAAGCGAGTAGGTTTTATTACCATCTGCTACAATTTCATGGGCATATTAAAAGTGGCAGCAACCCCTCATACATATAAACATTTCCTCATCTGCTATTCCTCCGATACAGGATTATGTGTTAACTTTCAAAACCCTGCGGTGAATTCCACCTTTGCCGTCTCTGCTCGTGGGTTCGCCCGTTTAATGTTAATTTAGTTATTGGCTGACATTAACTCCAGTGCTGCTGTGATTTGTCACGGGGTGTAGAGCCAAAACTAAACTTCAAGTGCCACCCTCCCATATATCAAATCTTTCCACTTCCCAACTTCTTCTTTTGACCCACTTTTCCCTACTTGATGTCTTTTAAATAATGACATTGAAGTGATGGATGCAGCCATCAGTCACACGCTAACATTCAAGTAGGCCACTGCCCACATACACCCTGCATTCATCAATAGCCTCATGTTGCCATGTTAGGCCAAACCAACATGAGAGGAATTTTGGATCATAGTTCTCACAATTCATCACTTGTTGGTGATGAGGTTCAAGTGAGGTGAAGGCCACTTTCTCCAATCCATAGCTGGGCGTGCGCTAAAGGAGCCGTGATGGATGGATGTAGATCAAAAACCAAGGTCTGGCGCTATGTATTCTCAAACACTCTGCGCAGTGTTACAGCATGTGGTCATGTTGACGCAGCGGCAGGTAACACCTCTTGCAAATGACAAATGACACTGTCAATGTTGAAGGGCAAAACTGCCATCACTCATCGTGTTAATTGAACAGTTTGACACTGATATCCATCAGCTCCTCATGCGGGGAAATCTGTGACATGGATTACAATGTAACATTTTAATCAGTTTCACAAGTAAAACAAGGTTAGCGAATGGAAATGGAAGCATATGTCGGGGTAACACATAAAGTAGTTCAGTTGATGTCAATTAATCTATGGCTCTGTTATTCATTTACTAATTTAGGTTCAGTTTAAAGTTATATAGCATGCCTATAATCAGGTTCTTAATTGGGTTGGGATGCTTTATTGTTCAGAAAACAGATTGTGATACTGTCTGTATGAATAGACCTGTATTCACCTGCTGTCAGAAACACTCCAGAGCTTAAAAATAAAGTAATGGCTAGAGACTGGCCACAATGTTTTAAATTAAGAAAGTGAAACAAAAAAATATATATGTTATTTTTAGGGCGCAAAGGCCACATGCCAGGGCACATGCCATCATCAGTGTCTGCCCCGCCCCTGATTGTTTCCACCTGTTCCCACCATGTTTAAATAGTCCTGTCTCTCCCCTGTCCTGTGTCAGTTCGTCTTATTTGTTTCTCCGAATGGTCGTGCCAAGCCTCAGCTCAGAAAGGATTGCTTTCACTCATGTCAGGTTTTGTTTATTTTGTTAATTTTGTAGGCTTAAGTTTTTCTCAAGTTCTCCTTTTGTTATGCCTAGTTTTTTCCTCCTTGTGAGCGCCTTTTGTTATTTCCAGTACCTACTCTGTTAAGAGGGATTACCTGATCTGAGAAATTAAAATTACATTTTTTTACATTCAAGACTTTGTCTCTGGGTCATGCATTTGGGTTCATCAGTGTCGAGATCCTGACAAACAAACGAATGACATGCAAAACAAATCACTTTTTTAATATCAATAATGTCAAACATTATATCATCATATAGGCCAGGGGTGCCCAACCTTTTTTGAACCGAGAGCTACTTTTAAAGTTGCCAGTCTGCCGAGATCTACCAGTCCAAATAGAGAGGCGTAGCCATTAGTGACAGCCTACTACCAGGTAAATACACACTTCTACTTGTATACAACTGGCCTTTGTACGATTAATACTTCATAAAATACTGCAGATCCTTTATCTTACCTCTTTCTAATCTACACACATACAAGTATTTAACTGAAGTTACACAACAGTGTTGTTGATACAGAGTTGGAGGTTATTCACACGTCACATACTACAGTGGGTAATGTTTTCAAGAAACATTGAACAGTGCTGCCACATATGACACAGGAAAAAAAGACTGAACCCTTTCTTTGCCATTATATAACAATAGTGTTGCTACAAAAGTATAAATTAGGCTTACTAATAAGACAACTCAGACCTGAAGCTACACAGGAATCTGCTGCCAAAGTGCAATAAAAAAGACAAAATTAATAGAATCAAACCCTTTTTGTTGCATTTTAGGATAAAAAGAAATGCCTTTAAAATAGGATGCAAGCAACACTAGTTTCTTATCCTCAATTGATAATAGACTATAATCAATTTAAGTTTGCATTCTTACCATTTTGTACAATAATTATAATGAATAAGTTCAAACAAACTAACACTTACAGCTGATTAATAACGGTATCTAACTTGAGTTTGTATTATATCAAAAACCTGTTGAAATGCTACAACGCTTCTGCCCATTCACTTTGAATGGGGTGACGTCACGAGTCGCTGAACTGCATTCTGGGAGCGACGCGTAGTTTCTCCCGCGGTGCTCGCTGCAAGTAGAGCAATGTTCTACTTTTCTCGACGGAGGCGTCAGCCAATCGAATCATAAGCCAGTACAAGCTCTAGCCAATCAAACCGCGTGCTTGTGTGTCTGGGGCGGGAGATTCATGTGATTGGTTATTGGTCGAGTTTCAGCCCAGCCCTCCGGCAAGCGATAACGCCGGATAACGCCCGCGGCCGTGTGTAGGGGCCGTTAGGAGGGAATTCCGTCTTGGAGCGTTTGTGCACTGTTTTGAAATGCCGCTCCTAAATTACCCTTCTTCGGTAAAGCCACGCTCGCATTGCAGATGAGACAGATAGACTTTGAATTGGAATAGATACAAAAATAATCATCCTCCCACTCGGAGTGAATATTATATATTTTGGGCTTTTTTGTTGTTTTGCATCTGCCATAATTGCGGTCTTGTGTGTGTGCGGACTGTCACTCCTGGCTGTTACACGGACTGCGGACAACGTCAGCTAACTGTGCCCACTGCCCACTAGCCACACCCCGACACATGGGGTCCCGCCAGCCAATCACAAAGCTTTGATGCGTTCAAGTGCATTATTCTGGCACAGGAATATTATGTTATAGGACATTAACGATACAACAGAATATTGTTGTTCTATTTTTAGACACATCTCGCGATCGACTGGGAATCTCCCAGCGATCGACCGGTCGATCGCGATCGACTGGTTGGGCACCCCTGATATAGGCCTATGCCTCCTTAGTATTACCGCATATACAATGAAATACTCATTTCATTTATTCACACTTTGAATAATTAGTGTTTGGTATGTTTTCCATCTACTACTTCTCCCAATCAAACATCCGAAATCAAATAAAAAATTCTATTAATATGTCGCACATATATTCAATTTCAGAGCAGAAGAAACAGCCTTCAAGGGTCAAACTCTGCACATAAATCAGTCAGCAGTGCACAGTGAAGCTCAAACAATCAACTGTATGAACAAGCAATACTTTGAAATGCAAATGTGTGTGTGTCTCTTTAATAAAAAAATTCCACTCGAGCTTCAAATTCGCCTGACGTGTTCTCGCGGTAACCAATCCGCGGTGAGGATCTCAGCCTGCCGTCCCGTCACTGACGTTGAATCAGAAAACCAAAACATCAGCCGTTAGCTGTTAGCACTCAGAGCTCACAGCTCCTCATATCTGTTCAGAAACTGGACAAAAGATAAACATAAACAAACCACAGACTGTCTGTGTAATGGCGAATACAGTCGCTGATTTATTTCTGTCTTTAGGACGTTGTGAGTCCGGACGGAGCAGCTACACGTTAGCTTAGCCTGATCGATCCGATCTCCATTCAGAAAACACGGATTTTAAAAGGTTTTTCGCCTGCCGTCTTGTCTGCACACTTTTACTAACCGGTATCAGTAAGTATGTTGTTACTTCGGCATCATTTTGAAACGTACATTACAATTAAATCACGGTAAAATGTCAATTTTTTTGCAGTTTCTACCACAGTATTTAAATGAATATAAGCCCCGTCCCCTCTCCAGCGTGTCCTGTTTGAATGACAGGAGTAAACACAGCTGACAGCCGCAGTGAAACTCCAGTGATTATTCGCATCGCGTCCGTGTGAACGCAGCATAATCATAGCCGTGGGAAGTAGGGGTGCTGGAGGTGCTGCAGCACCCCCTGTTGGCGAATGGTGTACATTTGAAAAACAGATTTTTCTTTATAAATATGTGGATTTAGTGCACCAATTGAAATGCCACTGTCAATGTGGTTTGTCATTATTGATGGGGCTTTTCTCCCGGTTACTATTATGTTCATGCAGGCTCGGACTGGCCATCGGGAGACTTATCCCCCCGTTGACAATCTCCCCACTTTTAAAAGTAAAATGACTTCCCGCGGCTATGAGCATATTGCAGTTCAGAGACCAGACCACTGCTCTGACGCTTTTAAAGCAACTTCGATATTTTAACTGTGTGAGGGGCACAAAGGCCATGGTGGCCGTAGGACATACAATTATTTTCGGGGCATCACGGCCAGACCAAGGGGCAACGACGGCCATGGCCGTCATGGCCGCCGTGAAATTCCTACCCTGCAAATACCCCTTTTCCACCAAACCAGTTCCAGTTCTAGCTCTGTGCTCGCGCTCTTCTGGTTCCGAACTGGTTATTCTTTTTAGCCCCAGTTGTGTTTCCACCCCCCCAGAGCCCGACCGGTGCTGCGTCATGACATCACCGTTTACGTCGTTGATTTTTGCCTCCGACGTAAGCGTGACATATTTGGTTCTTGGTTTCTGGACGGGCAGTCGAGCTGGGCCAGATAAGAACCGTTTTTTTGCTGCAGTGGAAACAGGAAGAACCGGTGCTTGATTGGGCACTAACTCCAAACTGGCCCTGGAACAACTTTGACGGGAAAGGGGCATTAGAGTAATATGTGATATCTTCTTTTTCAGTCCCAATCTCATTTTCAAGCACTTAATGTAGGTTTCATGATTAGATTTTTTTGGTGGGTGTGTGTGTTGTCAATTAATATAATGTTTTCTTTATAAATGCTTTCAAATATGACAATATGACAAATTCTATTTAGAGGTTCCAAAAATTAAGTGATACTTTCAAACTATTTCCAAAAATATATAATTCACAAACAGATAAACAGAAGAGGATCCTCATATTAGAGAGCTGTTAACAGATAATGTTCCTAATGTACTGCTTCCCTGGGATCAATTGTTAGGATTTTGACAAACTGCTATAATGTAACAATAATGTGTTGCATCATTTCCCAAGGCCATACTGCAGTTTTGAAAAGCATCATTTCCCCATGTTTCTGGAATATCAAACAGAGATGTTGTATGTGATGGACAGAAGGGGAAATTGGGCAACGACCCTCCCATGGATCACAAAGTTCCCGATTAACAAGCATGTTTGATTGATGCCCGCCGAATCTGTATGCAAGTAATTACACAAACATTACGTTGCCTGAAGGATTGCTGCAGTAAAAGTCTCTTGGTCTCTATATATCTTTCTCTCTGTCTGAGGCAAAACAGTTATGTCACAGCTACAATTAACTGTTTGATTTATGATGTATGGAGTTTTTCTGCCGGTTCTAGTGCAGACGACTTAGAGCCTGTAAAAAGTGGCAGCTGTCACAGCGAGGATGAAAGCTGAACACCTACGCCTTCACACGGCAGATCAGTCTGGGTGTCTAGCGGTTCACACTTGCCAGGAAATTAAGTGAGATTGATCACAAGAATAAAACTCTGAACAGCGTTGTAGTGTGAACACAAGGAGATCCGTGTAGGACAGGTTAACTCTTTTTCTATGCTGTGTTAATTGTTTTATGACAACGTTTCGATGTCTCATGTGCTCACATTATTGTTTACTTACTGTCCTTCCTCTGTACATAATGTGCTCGTGTACACATGAATATGACGGTTGGTTGTAAATACACTCCCTTCTTGCTGAGAGTTAGTTGAGACGTTTTAATCTTCGTGTTTAGAGGCCCTTGCAAACCAAGTCACAGGGATGCAAACTCATCAGGTATGAAAAAGGTGACAGGGATCCAAGCCCCCCGAGCCCCCCATCCCACGGAATATCGGCATTACAATTAGGAATAACAGAGGATTTTAGCAGTCAGAACAACTAAAGCAGCAGTGGTAATAATAACAGAAACGCCAAATCAAATCAAATCAAATCAAGTTTTATTTATATAGCACATTTATAAACGATTTTTGGTCGAGCCAAAGTGCTGTACATATAATAAAAATAGCCTACAGTAGGGACACTTTACAGCAAATACAACAGCACAGATAGTTCAGAATATCAATATGCGAAAAACGACACCCTCTATCCTTAGAGTCACATCTAATAGATATATATAAAAGCATTTATTTTAATTGTGTAGCAGTCAGTTTATAATTTTGGCAGCATTGTTGAGCATTTTGAAAAATGTTCATGCCTCTGTGCAAGGCTTAGTCTTTCTATCTTTAAAGCCAGTGGTGTAAAGTAAGTAAGTTCATAAACTCAAGTACTATACTTGGGTACAATTTTGAGATACTTGTACTTTACTTAAGTGTTTCAATGTTGTTCTACTTTGTACTTGTACTCCTCTACAATTCAGAGGTAAATTGTGTACTTTTAATCCACTACATTTATTTCATACCTTTAGTTACTTTTCAGAATTAGAATCAGACCAAGCATCCCTTTATTCGTCCAACAAAGGAGAAATTTACGTTTTAACAAGAAAGTATAGATAGAGACGAAGAAAATAGAACCCTATTATATAGAAGAATGCATGCATATACTATTTGAGGAGCTCTTTTCCAAAACGCTATATATCCATTTTAATAGTTGTCAGGAAAATGACATTTTTTACCTAGACCCACACATTTTGTTAATATTAAATTTATATATTTATAGGATATATAGCGATTTGGCATGAAACGTTGATAGAGCAGTGAATAGGTTCAGTACACAGCAAAAATGGCACAACAAACTCAATTTTCAATTTGGCTTTTATAGCGTTTTGGAAAAGAGCTCCTCATTTATAAAATAGATGTATCATTGTAGAATTAAGTGTGGTAAACAGTAAGGATAAAGAGTAAAGTAAAGAATACAGATCCTTCAATGCAGAAAAACACAACAGTGTGGAATTAGGCATGCTGATCACAAAGATAAAGGTCTAAAAAAGATTAGAAAGACGTGTTTGTGATCTGGTCAGCTTAACAATGGCTTCTTGCCAAGTTGTTTCATTCATTAGCCTGATTTTGGACTGCAATTTTGGCAATGGATCAAATAATGAACGCATAGGTTTTTATGCGTAACAATTCTGATGGGATGAAATGGTTTCTTTTAAAGCAGTATTAATGATATGTTATATTAAATAAGTACAAAGCAAGTTTGATTATTCAAATCTGATATATTCTCCATTGTTGATTTTTATTTAAATAATCCAATATTTTTTTTAAAGAATGGGTAATATGTTGTTTGGTAGACAGAACAGATATGTTCATACAAACAGACAACATTTAAACAAAAAATGCAGTTCTTGGTTTATTCCAGTAGATAATTCGAAATTATCTCAGTTGATACGTACAACACAGCTAAGACGGGAGTAAACAATGGCCTGTCACTTGTTATAACTGCTTCTCGAGACAGATGACTTGGTCACCGTCTGTTAAAGACAAAGCGGTGTCATCCAGGCAAACATTTTTAATGAGACACAAACAGAGATGTGGTTGAGAGGTGACTGAATGCTGCCGATGCCGATGTGTAGCAGAAAGGTTCTCACAACATCTGTGTTCATCTGTGCGTCGATGTGTGTTCCTGATTCATTAGCAATAAAACCTTTTTTTAGCTCTACCTGCAGATGACCAAAACATAATCAAAAACTAAAAGAAATATCATATTTCTGTTTGTAATTTGCATCCACTGGTTTTCTGAAAAAAATGTGGCATCGACTGGAGACACAGATGCTGAAGATTTGACAAGTGTGACATTTACAAATAAACCTCTGGGGGCTGGGAGAATGCACAGGCACATTTTTCTTTCGTGACAAACTCTGATGAAAGCCAAGAAGACACAATTGATTTTCTCCCGTTGCGTGTCTTGGCGTCAGAGTCGGCATCTGTTTTCCGTGTCAGTTAGCGCCTTGTCACTCGGCGTCTCTACTCGTCTGATGCTCACCTTCAAGCTGGTGGACTGATCTCTGTCCATTTGAACTCTCTTACTTCCAATCTGCCCGAGCAGCTGAGGACAAGGTCCTGATTGCTTGTGCTCTTTCCAGACCATGTTCTCTCCAGATGGCTCCCTCCCTATTTTATCAGTAGCTCCCTGTTAAGTGCTTTCTATTGTAATAACGTGGATGAGATGCAGTACAACTTTTACATTTTAGTGGTGTCAATCATTTAAAAAATGGAATAGCAATAATCTAAATAATGTCTTAATAGTCATGATTTGTCCAAGGTTTAAAGTATTTAGTCGGATTTTGAGAAAAACAAATAAACACGTGGTGTATTAAGGCAGGAAGTCTGTCAATTTTCCGAAACTTAGCTAAAGAAGACCCTGCAGTTTCAAAAAACATTAAAACAATGTGCCAAAACACACACAAATGAAGAAACCTCTTTACCAACTTGACAACACCGGCGCAGCTTTAAAAAACATTCATCAACTTACAAAAAATGTGCAGCGTTTACTAAAAGCGATGCATAATTCAAACGCTGAAAATAAAAAAGCGCTGCAGGAAGCTCAAAACACAACTGAAAAGGGGAAACTTAAAAGTGATGCAAAAGTGATGCACACAGCTTGTCGATGTTCGGACCCTGCGAGTTACAGTTCGCCAGCTCTATATTCCCCGAACATCAACAAGCGTTCTGGTACCAGCTGTGTGCATCACTTTTTAGCGTCCCCGTTTCCGTTGTGTTCTGAGCTTCACGCTGCACATTTGTTGTCAAGTTGGTGAAGATGTCTCTTCATTTGCATGTCTTTTGGCACATTTCAGTTTTTATATTTGAATGTTTTTTGAAAGTGCAGTGTGTTTCTCCTATTGGAAGTGTGTTGGGCCGTTGTAGCCAATTTGGTCAGCCAATGTAATTATGTGATTGATTTGAAACATATTAGGGTTTCAAGATTAATCACGAGCCTAACATTGACAGCCCATACATGTTGTTTGCAATCCTATTACAGTTTGTTCTAATATTCTGGTACATTTGGTCAACATATCCCTTTGTTTTACTCCAGTGCTTGACATGCAACGTTTACTGAGTGCTATTTCTACTAAGAACGGTTATTTCCCACAACAGAACACTAATGGGGCGAAGCCTGCGAGCTAGTTCAGGCAGTCAACTCGAGCACCAATGATACATTAACACGTGACGCACTCGTCCCTCTTACAACCAACCAAAAATATTCTCCTAAACATGCCGCTCTATTTAAGCTGCCAGGTCTTTCTGCCTCTGCCTCGCTATGCTGCTGCTGCCACTGCTGTGTTACATTACATTACATTACATTACATTTAGCTGACGCTTTTATCCAAAGCGACTTACAATAAGTGCGTTCGACCAACAAAATACAAACTTGAAGAAAACAGAATCATATAAGTACATCAGGTTTCATAGAGCTAAAACATTTCAAGTGCTACTCAACTGGCTTTAGATAAGCCAGTCCTTTATTAGTATATAAGTGCTTTGTTAATAATTATATCGCTCGAAGTGGAGTCGAAAGAGATGAGTTTTCAGTCTGCGCCGGAAGATGTGCAAGCTATCTGCTGTCCTGATTTCAATGAGGAGCTCATTCCACAATTTTGGAGCCAGGATAGCAAACCCACGTGTTTTTGCTGATGGGAACTTGGGTCCCCCTCGCAGCGAGGGTGCAGCGAGCCGTTTGGCTGATGCAGAGCGGAGTGCACGTGCTGGGGTGTACAGTTTAACCATGTCCTGGATATAGGAAGGGCCAGATCCATTCGCAGGATGGTACGCAAGTACCATTGTCTTGAAGTGGATTCTAGCAGTTACTGGATGGCACATGCAGGTAGACCAGCCAGGAGGGAGTTGCAGTAGTCTAGGCGTGAGATGACGAGAGCCTGGACCAGAACCTGCGTCGCTTTCTGGGTCAGCTGGGGACGTATCCTCCTGATGTTGTATCTGTGTATCTGCAGCAGCGGGTTGTTGCAGCGATGTTTGCAGTGAAGGACAGTTTGTTATCTAGGGTCACACCCAGATTCCTTGCAGTCTGAGTCGGGGAAACAATAGAGGTGCCGATGTTGATTGTTAGGTCAACAGTGGGACAATCTTTCCGAGCGAGTTTGTGTACTGGGAGAAGAGGAGGGGACCAAGAACAGAGCCCTGAGGGACACCTGTAGTTAATTGACAAGGGTCGGACTCCGACCCTCTCCAAGTAACCCTGTAGGTGCGGTCTTTGAGGTATGAGGTGAGGAGGGAAAGTGCAGAGCCTGAAACTCCAAGTTCTTGGAGAGTGCGAAGGAGGATCTGATGATTCACCGTGTCGAATGCAGCAGACAGGTCCAGAAGGATGATGACAGAGGAGAGGGAGGCTGCTTTAGCAGTGTGCAGTTCCTCAATGACAGCAAGGAGGAGAGCAGTTTCTGTTGAGTGACCTGCCTTGAAACCAGACTGGTGCGGATCCAGAAGGTTGTTCTGATGGAGATAGCAGGAGAGTTGTTTAAAGACAGCGCGTTCAAGTGTTTTAGACAGGAACGGGAGGAGAGAGACAGGCCTGTAGTTTATAACATCAAAAGGTTTTTAACACAAGTTATAGGTTGCCATCAACAATAGAATATAAAACAGCATTCATGGTAGGTATCATTCAGGCTGAAATATTCTGATAAAATGTAGCCCTTTCAATGCCAAAGTACCCTTGAGGACATGTCTTCTATTCAGACTTTCCTCTAAAATACACACACACTTAGGAGCCTGTTGTGCTTTCCTCACTCGTGTACCCTGTAATTTCTTTAAAAACAAGCTTCTATCTTCTTCTATACACATGAGGAGCCCTGCTGAGTTCACTGTCATAATGACGGCAGTGTAGAAAGTGTTAAAATGTCTTGGAAAAGACCAGCAGTCCATCAAATTAATCAATTCAAGAACTGAACAAAATTATATATAGAGATGTGAAGGAGCAATATTCTCTCATGAGACCCTTATGAATATAATTATACAGAGCAGTCGCGACTTTATATATGTGTTATGATTCTGTAATTCTTAAATATGTAATTTCTATAAGTAACACCCTACAGGCATCCGTGTAATCAATGAATCTTTTGGTCTTTAAAATATCAGTAAACTATAAAAATGGTGATCCATTAAATGTCTTGTTTTGTCATTCCCGACATTACTCCGTGTGACATAAAACAAAAAAAAGCATGAATTTAGTTTATGCAGAAAAATGAACTTTAACAATGCATTGCTTCTGATAAAACAACGTTTCTGACAGGGACGATAGGTTGGGCCGTGGGCGGAACGTTGCCAGGAGTTCGACGTTAAGCCAGCCCACATTTTAGTCGTGTCGTCATGACCGCAGCAAGTCTGGATGATGATAAGGAGGAAAAGGGAGAGGGTTGTATTTTCTGACACTTTGTGAGTTTCCTTACACACCGGGAACACATATTTATGTATAAAAGACATCAAAAAGTGTATTTTGCACAATAGGTGACCTTTAAGTTTCATTTTTTAAATGTTTATTTCAATTCCAGCCTTGGTAGTAAAGTATATATGTTTCACTGTTGTCCACATTTATAAAGCCTGCATGAAACAACACCATAAGAATGCATAGGGCAAAGTGCCTAGATGCGTGTTTAGTCTACCACCTATTGCAAATTGCAGTTTCCCCACGGCCAACGCACATCAATAACATCCGCATAATTACATTGCCCAGTGTCAGTGCAGTCAGATTCTTTTAGCACCATGGTAGTCTTTTCCTGATGAATTCTTCTTCGCAACTTGACTTAATCCCATTCTTCTCTGAGTCTAACGAAAAGTTGTCAGGATTGACCTGAATTTTTTTTTGACTATTCGAACGAAGGACCGGTGATTGCAGTGATTGCAGGACTAATAGGAAGCAGGTGAAACTAATAGGGCCAGGGCAGACAATCAAAGAGGTGGGAAACATGGGAAGTAAAAACATACATGATACAGATAGAGAAAACTTCAGAATTATACAGGAAACACATAATCTAAAACTGGGATGGGGACGAATCTAATAAATCTAAATTGTTGCAGCTCTTCTCCAGTTTAAACTGCAGCAGCATAAATTGCATTCACCATGATGATTCGGAAGCTTTAAATGTAGATTTAGCTTTAACATTTTACATGGATGACAAAGAGAGAACATATTTTGGACCCCAAACATGGGATTTGGTTCATTTCAGATATTTGTACTTTATTTAGACAGGCTTGTTCTCCAGCAAGCTGTCACTGCAGACATCATCCGGACTGCCATCGTCCTCGCAGCTGAAGGATGCGGTCATGTGGTCGTGTCCTCGTGCCTTCTGCCATCTGGAGACACTGTCAAACACAGACTGAGTCCAGTGATTAGAGTTGGATCTGCGGCCAAACAGCCATATCTTAATTTGTTCTTATTGTACTGCGTGGGATGGCCATGATGTTCGCCCGATGTTCAGAGTTCATGAGGAGGAGCGACCTTGAACCAATCTGCCTGTTCCTCAGTCCCCAGGAGCTCAACCCTTTCATTTCTCCTGTCAGGCTGTCAGCGCAGGGTGCAAAGTAAGGCCGAACAAGGTGAGAGAACATGAGATGTCCCAGGTGGCCTTCTGTTTGTTGAGTTGCTAGGTTTTTCCACGTTAACGCCAAAGCGCACTGACACGAGGCACAACTAATCATCGCTTTCTAGGGAGAGTCACCAGAGGGGCAATTTAAAGTGGTGGAAAAATACAAACAAGGCAGGGAGGATAGTCAATTCTGTGTGTATGAAAGGAGCAATAGCAGGAAACAGGTTAAACACTCATTACCCAATAACACTTATTAAAACCTTGTATTACCATGCATCAAGTAGATCAGTTTGTATGTGTCTTCAGTGTTTCTCCACATTTGCTCGTGTCCACTTGTGATCGAATCTCACCTAATACACACAAATTCTGTTTGCAAAGATGAAATACAATGTTGTGTTTAACCTGCGAGAGGGCATAGCACTGCCCTAGTCAGGAAATTAACAGAAGACATAATAATAAT
>CALSBZ010046932.1:8824056-8932198 GCA_943591055.1 Gobionotothen gibberifrons
TACTGAAAATGGCTAGCCAGTAGTTAGCACTGGTGTCCTAGTTAGCTTGAGCGAGCGTGAGGCGGGAGAGTAAAACAATGAGCCCGGACTGCTCGTATAGTTAATAGATAAATAAATAAGTTAAAAGAGATACATAATTGATTTGGTTAATGTGACAATGTTCAATAGACATGATCATTGTTTGGATGTTGATGCAGATGTTTATTATGTTTCTGTGTTAGTATAGTGAATACGTTCAGAGAACGTAAACACAGTGAAGTCACGTTGTGTGTGTGTGGCGAACTGTGATGATAATATTTTGCTCTTTGCAGAACAAAATAAAATACTTTCAAATTAAATGTGTAGTGGAGGACTACTTAACTCTGTACCACGCTACAATAACTCGAAATGATTGAGGCACTCCTATTTCACTATACATTCTAAAATCAATGTGCTTTCTAATTAGTTATGAGGCCCACTGAAAAAGCAGTTTCTATAGCTGAACCTTCCCAAACATTTCCACTCAACCTATAGGCTACTATTGTCGTGACGTCACAGATTTTCCTCAGATAGAAAAAGAGATTTACTATTATAAAACCTAAAAGGAATAGACACAATTGAACTTCTTTGAAGTTTGGGGTTGCTTGCTAGCAGTTTTAAAGACATCTCTTTTGCGTAGTCCAAGTAAGGGGCATTTTTCGAGGCATTTTCGCGCAATTGGAGGTGAGGCTCTAGGTTGCATGATTGCAACTAACATTTAACATGTTATTAGGCCTCTAGCTTATTTCAGTTAACAGCGTTAAGTAGGGCTGCACGGTTTTGAAAAAAACTGACATTGCGATTTTTTTCCCCCTGTGGTATATATTGCGGTTTTTAGTTTTTTTGTGACCAACTTTTTATTGTTGTTTTTTTTTTTTTGCCCTCACAAAAGGGATTTATACAGATACACATTATATAGACAATACAAAAAGAAAAAGAAAAGACAAAGAAAAAAATATAGGGAATCCCTTTCCCATGCCACCCGTCCCTCCCTCTTCCCACCCATCTTGCCATTTCACAGAAAATCCTACCTGATGTTTTTTAGCAATCGTCTGAGTTCATCTATATATTATATATATTATAGCATAACAATTTATAGCATAACAATTTATCCACATAAGATACATTCATACCTTTTTTTTTTATATTGCGTTTTTTTTAACTATATTTAACCGGATGAAGGATTTTAGTCACGGACGTCTGGATCTTAACTGGTTGACTCATCATACCTTAAGTCATGATCTAACATGTCATGATAATGCAGGTTGCTTACCCTCAAATAAGGGGGTTCATCTGTGAATGAAGAAGAGTGGTGTCTAGAAGGGATCCAAGAGATTAAACGTATTACATTCAACTATAGGAAGCTTCATTATCACATTAGGGAATTAACATACGTGACAAAATAGGTCATTTAACTTTTTATTCCACAATTAAAACCTTTTTTGTGCAAATAGCAGCAAAGTAGTGGACATCTTTTAAACAACATTATAAAAATAAAATGAAGAACAGCTATACACCAGCTCCTTTATGCCGTTTTGAACCTTTCTCATATGGTGTAACACCGGCAAAGGCATCAGAAATAGTTTGTTGCTGTGCATGCAGAGCCTGCATGTCACTCCACTCAAGGACCCCTGACATGAGAGCCGCGCAGGTTTTCCTTTTGTAGCAAGCAGCAAAATAATTGTAACATGACGTGTTTGAGTTAATTTACCTACTAAATATCGAACAGCCCAAAAATAAAAAAAGAATTAAAAAAATTAATACAAACATTTTAATTAAAAAAAACGCACGTCCCTGCGGTGTGAATACTGCGCATGCGCATATCGCGGTTATCGCCATGACACGGTATATCGTTCAGCCCTAGCGTTAAGTGCTTTAACGCTCCCCTTTGAATCGGTGGACCCTGATTTGCACATTTGGATTGTTTTCCGAAATATGGTTTTGAAATAATCTCACTAAAGATATGTCACAACAATCTACATCTCTGTTTACTCTGTTAATTGATAACCATCCTGCCTATACTATACTATAAGTAGGTTTTCCATTAACCTTTTGTTTGTTGTTGTGATTCTGATTCTCTGCTGGCCCCGCACCCTTTTGGGCACGCAGGCAAGCTGCAGAGGGAAGAGAGCAATTTCTACCGGCAGATGCAGCTAAATGCTGCCATGATTAAATGCCATATCATGTTCCGAAACCACATCAAGGATTATTTCTGAGACAGTATGGAGCTCAAAAGCTTTTTTCTCGCAGGTTTACCGCAAGGGTTAGAGTTCCTTTCTTTATTTCCTGCTTTTTTACACATACTCTCTCCAGTACAGGTTAGCTCTGAGTGTTAGCGATGCTTGCTAATGTAAACAAAGACCTTATGAGGTCCATAACACGTGGCGCATTGTTTCTGATAGTGACGTTTCTGATAGGGCTGTGGGTGTAAAGCCAGCCCACATTTCCGATATTACGTTATATCGGCATCAAATCTGGATCAGCTCCGTTGTGCCCCCGTTTTTAGAGATTTGTGTACGGAGGAAAAGAGAGAGGGTTTTGTTTACTGACTATTCGTGAGTTCCCTGACACACCGGGGACACATATTTATGTATAAAAGACATACAAAAGTGCATTTTGCAAGATAGGAGCCCTTTAAGTATACGTCTAGAAGTAACTACATCTGTGCTAATTTGATGTCAAATCCGGATCCTTTTACGGACTCAAGGTCTTCTGAGTCAGTCATTGAAGGGATCCGGATCACACGAGTCCTTTGAGTCATATGAGTCCCAATAGTGTAGAAATCCTACTGGTGAAACAGGAGCACATAGTCTCCAACTTCAAATCAATTCAAATTTTAGAGCTACTAGTGAAGGCGGCAGTCCACTGTTTGTGAATTTGTCACTTGAGATTTGCATTTCACGAGCATATTGAATTAACTACAACGTTTGTGTCTTAACCTCTTCTTCAACGCAGCTGAAGTTCATCCATAGGTTAATCCAATGTGTCTGTGTCCCTTTGAAATGATTTCTGATAATCCATAAGCAATAAACCTGCTTTTCAGATGTCAGAGCGAGAGATAGGTTCACTCTGATGCAAACCTGCATTTCGCAAAGCCCCCCATCTTCTTTTTCTACCATGTGTATGTATGGGGAAATTCCCCTTTGATTCTATTGGCTCTAACGGTCAAAAAGAGATGTCAATCACCAAAATCGACCAATGGGTTCCAGAGAAACGGTAAAAACGGCCATTTCCACCCAAATCACCTCAGAGGTGGAGTTGTTTTTGCTAAACCTCTCTAAAAAGGTCAAATGTCACTTGTTTTGCATCAATCTTGATACAGGGTACTTATTATATGTTGTACTTTGGATTCCTAATGCTTTTAGTCTACTTTACCATCATCCAAGGGCAGTTTTCACTATAAGTAAACGGACGGACACTATCATTTACAGTTTTTTACTATGTTCAATCTGAATTTTCTTTAAAATAAAAAACATCTATATTGATTCTGAATTTTCTACATCCAACTCACAGGTTTATCATTACTTTGAGAAAAAAGATTATTAATTTTCCCCTTTTAGAAGGGAATATATGGTCATTTGTTCTGGGAATGTCATTTTCGAGCCTGAGACCTGAAAAACAGGCTCAGGGCTTAACAGGTTAATGCTTGTTTATTGCAGTATTTGGCTTCTTACTCTTGACTGGGTGAAGTCGTCAAATTATCTGTGCTCAGTATGCATCTACGTTATCACAAACAGAGCTGACACTCACTGAGTCTGAAAACCATGACGAGTACGAAACCGTTTGCTGTGCGGAGTAATCCACTCATTCAGTCCGCTCACCGAATCTGTGTCTGCTGTTGACTCGTGCATGATGAGTCTGGATCTCTGGATCTGCTATACGGTTACGGCTCCCCACGAGTCTGCAGGAAGTTTCACTGATCCGCGTGCCCTGAGCCAAACGATAATAATAATAATAATAAATTCGATTTTTAAAGCACCTTTCATTGCTAACAGCAATCCCAAGGTGCTAAACGATCACTTCTGGCAGCTATCCTACTTGCTAAAGGCTAGGCAGATGGACTGGGGTACGTTGTAATGTGATTTTACATGTTATAAGGAGAGTAGCTAGTGAAGCAATTTATAGTTTTAATGTGTACGTCACCAGGTGTAGGACTCAAAGGACTCGGGTTAATGGAGAGGGGAGACTCGTCCATCCCAGGTCATTACTAGGATCCGGGTTAATGTGAGATGTGAGGGTCTAAGGATAGAGGGTGTCGTTTTTTCTCATACTGATATTCTGAACAATCTGTGCTGTTGTATTAGCTGTAAAGTGTCTCTACTGTAGGCTATTTTTATTATATGTACAGCACTTTGGCTCGATCAAAAATCGTTTATAAATGTGCTATATAAATAAAACTTGATTTGATTTGAATGATCCGGATGAATCAGGACTCACCCATCTCTACTTAAAATATCTGTAACCCTGTATTACCTCACCACTTCCATTATATTGGAAGTATTCTTCCATTGTACTCACATATTTGAACATTGAACTGACACACTAATATTTAGAATTCATATAACACTATATTTGGCAGGCATTACTAAAAGTTTCCTCTTGTCTTTGATCAACTTTATTTTCCATTTTTGGCCCTCTGGTTTCATAACATTTCAAAAATATCTCAAAGGATATACCCTATATCGGAGTAGCTTCAGCAATCACATGTACAGTGGTGAAAAAAGGACAAATGGTTTCTTACAATCTCACAGATTTGCGACACAAAAAAAGCATGTTTTGGTTCCAGCTGTGTTGGCATCATTTAAAACCAGCATGCCTCTGAAGTAAACATGAGCGGTGCGTAATGAACATCAGCTCCAGTCTGCAGGAGTTAACAAGGGGAATAATTACAGTTCAGGTGTGTGCATTTGAGAGCGCGTGGGAGATAATGAGCGGGTATAAAGACGGATGACAGAATATAAATAAACATGTACTGCAGGTATCATGAGTCCTCCATGAAGCACCACCAGGGAGATGAAAAAATAGAAAATATAGTGGCATCTCCTGATCCGCTCTTTGAGGACTATTGACAGAACCCAAGTCTATAAATAGATAAAGGTTAGGGTTCAGGAGTACTCCGCTCTGTCTCTCTCTGTGCCTTCAGGTCTTGTTCAGCCCAGAGGCTCAGATGTTTGAGTCTAAATCAGGGCAAATTACGATAAGCCCGGGGCTAATTTTGTATATGCAGATTTTCTTGTCTCATTGTGGCTTTTATACTGTGTTTTCCCATTTATAATGGGAGACTGTGAAATGCAGATAGTGGGATTTTAATCCCTCCCAATAGCTGTTCATTTTTATTATAAGGCAGGACTTCATTTTAGGTGGCCATCTGCACTGCGCTAATTAGTCCTTTTATTTTATCTTGCTGAAGAAGGAAGACAATTGAGTCATCTTAGGTTACAGTGATTATGTATGCATTTTTATGCTTGTCCGAGATCCTTTAGGTCCTTTAAATATGAACATCAGAAAGCTGTTTACCCTACAGACAATTGCTGAATGGCACCTATCTACAGAAGCCTTCTGTACGTAATTTCCCAAGGCATGTTTTCCCTGTTCTAGAGCCGCACCATGTCATTTGATAGCTTATCTATCCTGCACAACATAGCGAAAATCAAATTGGATTGGGTTTTATTGTTTGCACACAGTCCACCTGCTACACAAACAATACCGTATAATTTGGCACAGCCATATGATCCCAGTTGATTGAGTGAACATCTGAGCCCTTGTATTTGAGCAGCTCCAACTTTGTGAAACTTTTAACATGATAAGCCTCACTGCTCTGGGAAGAACAGATTCATCTCTGATCTAAAGAAATTATTTCTAAAAAGAAAAAAGTAATGAAAAACGTTGAGCTTATTTTGCCTTACAGTATTTATGTGCAGGGTTTGTATTAGGATTTAGTTGCTCTGGCTTACAAGAGGCTGCCAAGAGTTCAACACACTGTAACTTGACAAACACAAGGCAATAAAAGAAACATCTTCCACCCTTTGACAACACATAAACAACAAAGTGCACAGTGACTACAAAATACTACCAAGAAACATTGCAAATGTGTACACAAAACAACACAAATGAAACAGGAACGTTTTTTCTTGGCCGGGATTGATTGTCCACCAATTAGAGGCTGGTGGATAAAGTGTCCTGGACAAGATTAGAAAAAACAACAAATAGTTCCCAATGCCATGGCCAATGGTGTGTACATGTGTGTGAAAAAAGCACCATATACAGTCAATTAAAACCCCCCAAAACGTGAAGCTTATAGAGTGGTTCAGTTATGAGTCCTAAAACCCGGAAAAATAATCATTTTTAGCCCTTCCGGTTCCCTTGTCTCCAAGTCAATCGTTTTTTAAATATGTTTGTATTTAGAAGCCTGTAATAAGGTCTGTAGTTGAAACAAGCTTACCAGAGTTTCACATTTTTGTTCTATGACACAAAATATGTCAATCGACCCGCTCATGAATATCCGAAGCTTCTGTGTCACAAAAACTGAGGTTGCCAACATGTGACAATATAAACTACTAAATGTCATCATGCCTTCGTAAGTCCACCTTTAGCTAAGCGGTGTTGATACGCAGCCATGTGATGGTGATGTAGTTCATTTACAGCTTTAATTTATTATTTCTGCCAATTTGATAAGTGGTGTTAATATATGGAGATTATCCTTCTGTGTTAAGCATCAAACGTGTGTTGGCCACAGAGCTTATCTTCTGTACTATACCAATATACCATGGGGGACTCTTATTGCTATTTGTTGAGTGAGCCATTACTTTCTAACTTCGTGGCCAGCCTTCAAAAATACCTCATCAGTAAACCACTCTATTACAACCGATATTTAGGTTTGTTGTTAAACGACAACTTCACATAGTAATTACTTAAAGGAGGTAGTTAAGCAAAAATTACAAATAGCGCCAAAGTCCGCTTAAGGTCATGGTGGACGGTTGGTTTAAAGAAACAGAACATTTTGACTTTGTCATCTTCTACATCACATACGTAACGGTTTGACCATATTATGTATTTTGTTGGACCCAACCCTTAATGTTCCCCTAACCCTAACCCTACTTCCCTTATTTACAATGAATAATAAAATGGTTTGTCTTGTGTGAAAAACTTCTGCCCTGTGACTGTTATATCTCTCACAGGCTCCGCCCTCTACTGGACTCTATGGGTACTACCTTATCTTGCGAGCATTCTCTCACTGAAACTCTTTATAGACGTGGCCGGCCAAGGGCGGGCCTACCTGAATGCGCGCGCATCACACCCTATAAAAGGAGGCCTCGCCTCCTGACTGTCATCCCTTTCTCTTCAGCGGCGGAAGTGTTTGTTTCACGGAAACTAAAAGACGTTCTTTGAGAGCATGGAGAGTTTTGACCACAGGGCTTGCCCAAAATGCCCCGAACCTGATCGCGGGAGCAGATCCTCACCCCTTCTGCTACCTGTGTATGGGACCTGACCATGCCGTGAGCGGTATGGGCCCGGCACCGGCGTGTGCAGCCTGCCAGGTGCTTCCTCGGCTCACGCGGGAACATCGCGGGCAGCACTTTTTGTCGGCGGAGGCTCCGCAGGAGGAGGTGGAGGGCTCGGATCTCGAGGTCGTCGAGATGGGCGAGTCAGGAGAGGAGGAAGTACCGTTCCGGTTCTCCCTTCCATGGGGCCAGTCGACACCGACTCCGGAAGAGAAGGACGAGAACGCCTCAGGGTCTGGAGGACCAACTCTCAGGTCTGCGCGGATGGATTTCCCGGCGGTGATGACCCTGGCAGCGGAGCGTGTAGGCCTACCGCTCCCCCCACCGCTGCCACCGAAGCCGATAAGCCGCCTGAGACAGGGGAATTACGGCCCGGCGCATCCAGCGCAACCGACCTTCGTTTCGCCCCAGCTGCCTGATATATAGCGGTGTGTGGAGGCGACATGGCAGCAGCCATTAAAAACGAAGGCCCCAGTAGCCGCTATGGCCGGCATCATCAAGGTGGAGGGACGTGCGGACACTTCGGGTTCGGGTGTGCCCCCCCTTGATGAGGCCCTAGCGGCCCATCTGCTTCCGAGGGCGGCTGGTTGGGCGGAGGGTAAGCGACCCCTGCCCCCGCTGCCCCGGGACCGAGACGCTCTAGAATATTTAGACAAAATGTTCAAGCTCGGTACGCAGATGGCGGCTGCAGCAAATAATCTCGGCGTGTTGGGCGTTTCCCTGATTACCCCCCAGGCAGACGCCCCCGCCCTCCTGCCGGAAGACGGGAGTGATTACCAGGATCGCGCCATAGGTCAGATGAACAATCTGATCCATGGCGTGGCCGCTGCAGCAGGGCGAGTGATTTCCCTGGCCACGGTGGCGTCACGACACATCTGGCTGGGACTCACTACCCTACAGATGAAGCACTTAATTTCGGACTCCAGCTTACCTGTTCCTGCCTACGCCCAGTTTCGAGGAAGGTCAAGCCCTCCCACTATTTTCCAAGAGGGCGTTGCCAGATTTTCAATTTCAGGTTTTCAATGATCCATTGCAGCTGGCTTCATTATAATTACATTTATTTATAACGGGGGCGGTCTCAAGTCAAGCTGGAGGCTTTCCCTTGAGCGAGGGCAGACCACTTACCAATCACTGCCCTTGCGTTTCAAACTGTCCGAAATTAAGTGCTTCATCTGTATCTAAAAAGGACCGAGATGATCTCCTTGGAGCCCCCGTGTCTACGGAGGGGCTTTTTGGGTCGATCTCGGCGGTCACTCAGCGCTTCAGTCGCCTGGAGGAGGAGAGGATTCAGTTTAGCCGGATGCTAATGCTGGCTCCTCCTCAGGTTCCATTACACGCTCCTCACGCTTCTATGCAGGTGAGGGAGTGTAGTGCAACGGTGAAGCGGAGGGAGAGGCGCCGGCAGGGGAGTTCCATGGCTGCGGCGCCTTCTACCTCTACGACCCGTCCCGGGGTACCGGAACACCGGCAGCCGCGGGGACGGGCTACCCGACCTCGGCATGCTCCGCAACAGCAAAGAGCAGCCGGGTGGGGCGCGCCGTCGGCCCGAAGCTGACGGGCGGAGGGAGGTAGCGCCTCGGCGGGGAGAGATGATCTCTTCACCGGGGACGCTAGGGCGAATCCCGCCTCCTCCCTGTTTAATGCACAGATTCCCTTGTCATCTTTCAAAAATAAAGAAAAGGTTAATCTGTATCCAAGTCTAAGTGTCCTTTGTTTCCACAATGATACACTTACACATGATGTCTGTACTGATTACCCACTCGCCGCCCCAGCTTTTGCTCCTGTAAAGGAGGAGGCTAGTGGGAGTGCGCAGATGAGAGTGATGAAACGTAGGCAATGTTTTCATAGTGCTACACATGTACAGAGGCATTATGGCCGCCGTATTGCTGTTAGGGAACACACTAAGCCTGGAGCTAAGACTCCGATTAATGCAGGTTACCATAGGGGTAAAAGTGGCATTATGGCAGCGCCCGCTTTCTCAGAAGAGAGCGTGGCGGTGCGTTCAGGGACCTCAGTAAAACACACGACTCCTATAAGGACTCCGATTAATGCTGTTCACCGTAAGGAGAGCAGCATTATGAGGGAGCGCGCGCTCAGTCATGAGCAGGCGGCGGTGCGTTCAGGGTCCTCAGTAAGCAGTCGGCCCTTTCTGTGTCGACCCTCCATGGGCAAACCTTCCCTTCACGGGGAGTTTTGCGGCGGGACGGGTCGCCAGGGAGTATCGCAGTTTTATCGCTGCGGCCCCACAGCTGAGGGCATGCCCGTTAACACAGTGTTATGGGGAATGGAAACTCAGTTGTGTACTATCAAAGTGGATGGACAGGACGCTGAGACGGGGTTATTCACTCCAGTTTTGCAGCGTCCCACCTCCTTTTATGGGCATACGGGAGGGGAACCTATCCTCGCAGGTGAGGACGGGTTTCCTCTCAGCAGAGATTCAGGCGCTGGTGCAGAATCAGGCTGTGTCTGTTGTGCACCCCCAGCGCAGGGAAGAGGGTCATTATTCCATGTATTTCCTGGTTCCCAAGAAAACAGGGGAATTCAGACCCATTCTAGATCTCCGCGGCCTGAATCTCTATATTTCCCGCAGGAAATTTCGCATGTTAACTATAAAACAGTTACTGGGGCTTGTGCAACCGGGCGATTGGTTCACCACCATCGACCTGAAAGACGCATATTTTCATGTGGAAATTGTTCAGGAACACAGAAAGTATCTGCGCTTTGCCTTCCAGGGGATAGCCTACGAATACAACAGGCTGCCGTTCGGCTATTCCCTATCCCCACGCACATTCAGCAGTTGTGTGGCCACAGCGCTTCAACCGCTGCGCGCACAAGGCATGAGAGTTTTCTTTTACATAGACGACCTCATAGTCATGGCTGGGTCACGGGAACAGGCAATGTTTTGCACAGCACAATTGATCACACACCTGACCAAATTGGGCTTTGCGATCAATTGGAAAAAGAGCGCCCCCATACCTCACCAACGGGCGTTGTATTTGGGTGTGGTGCTCGATGCAGGCGCGTTGCGCGCCACCCTGTCAGAGAGCAGACGTGCGTCCCTTCTTCAGGGGGTACGCAGGCTGCGACAGGGGGCGACAGTGACAGCTTTGACTGTCATGCAGACACTGGGTCTCATGGCGGCTGCTCACATGGTGGTCCCGTTAGGGCTGCTACATATGCGCCGCCGCCGCAGAGGTGGTTTTCCAGCCTGCGCTTGGATCCCAAGAGGCACAAGCGGCGGCTGGTAACCATCCCCCCCTCAGTGGAGGGCAACCTCCGGTTCTGGGGGTCTCCGGATTACCTTCGGAGGGGGTCTCCACTGGGACGGGTGACCTCCTACACCACAGTGTTCACGGATGCGTCCGGAACAGGGTGGGGAGGGACCTGCCTGAAGAGGGCTATAGGTGGGCGCTGGGCTCTAACAGAGTCTCGACACAGCAACCTCCTAGAGCTACGGGCAGTAGTGTTAGTCCTCCGGCATTTCAGGCCCCTGATTCAGGGGAAACATGTAATGATCAGGAGCGACAACAGCACCACAGTGGCTTATATCAACAATCAGGGAGGAGTTCGCTCTGCCGCCCTGTTGACCACAGCGGAGGGGCTGTGGTTATGGGCTTCGGAGGTGGTGTTATCTCTGGAAGCCCTCCATATCCCGGGACTGGAGAACGGAGGGGCCGACCTCATGTCGAGGGGCGGCCCCCGGCCAGGCGAGTGGGTGCTTCACCCGGAGGTGGTGAAGCAGATCTGGGCCCAGTTCGGGGAAGTAGAAGTGGACCTGTTCGCCAGCCGGCAAAACAGCCACTGTGCCCTGTGGTTTTCCATGGCCCGGAGCGACGACCCGCCTTTAGGGGTGGACGCGTTTGCACACGAGCCATGGCCAAAGAAGCTGCTCTACGCCTTTCCACCGGTGCGTCTCATTCTCCCCCTTCTGGGGAGGGTGAGGCAAGAACGTCTGTCAGTCATCCTAGTGGCTCCGGACCGCGTCGGGGCGACGTGGTACTCAGAGGTGACACAGATGAAGGTGGGCCAGCCCTGGGCGGTCCCCCAGTTCTGGGGGGCGATGTCCCAAGAGGCAGGTGCAATCGGGGCGTTACCCTCACTCGGCCAGCCTCTCCAGGTTTGGCTCCTGAGAGGGACAGGCTGAGACGGGGTGGATTGTCTGACAGTGTTATTCAGTCTATCCAGGCAGCTAGAGCTGGATCCACCACAGCCTGTTACAGGCCAAAGTGGCAGGGATTACAGCGATGGTGTGAGGAGCAGAGAATAGAGCCCCTGTCATGTGAGTTAGGCTCTATTTTGTCCTTCTTACAGTTACTGGTGGACAGAGGGCTGGCGCATTCAACAGTGAAGGTGTATGCGGCAGCCATCTCGTCCTGTCATGAGGGATTTGGCGGCAGGTCAGCCTTTAGTCAACCACTGATGTCGCGGTTTTTGCAGAGGGTCAGGAGGCTGCGCCCAGTAGTGCACGCCTCCGCCCCGCAGTGGGACCTGCCCCTAGTGCTCGAGGCTCTGGCCTCGGGGCCGTTTGAGCCTCTGGAGCTCTCCTCTCTGAAAGCATTGTCGTGGAAAACAGCTTTGCTTCTTGCCTTAACGTCAGCCAAAAGGGTGTCCGAGTTAACTGCTCTGTCGGTGCACCCGAGCTGTTTACTGATTCGGGGTGACCGGAGCGGCGCGACACTCAGACCGAACCCCTCCTTTGTGCCCAAGAGCCTAAGGAGTGCGTTCAGGTCAAGGGCTATTCAGCTAGGGGGTTTTAGCCTCCCTCCCCATGGGGGGGACAGGGAAGCTAAATTGCACCTCCTTTGCCCGGTGCGTGCGCTAGCTTGTTATGTGGAGCGCACGGCTGCCCTCAGACGCACCGAACAGCTGTTCGTGTGTTTCGGGGGCGGGGTGATCGGGAAAGCTTTGTCCAAGAAACGCCTGGCAGGCTGGCTCTGCGAGTGCATTGGCTGTGGCTGCATCGACAGCCTTATTCAGCGGTGTGAGTGTGGAGGATATATGCACAGCGGCGTCTTGGTCGACGCCAGGCCCCTTCATAAGGTTTTATCTCTTGGACATGTCGGGCTCTTTCTCCTCGTCTGTGCTTGCGGGGGCAACACAGGACTGGTAGGGGGGGGGGGTGTGTGGGTCAGTTGGCATCTGACCCCTTCCCCGGACGTAATGCGCCTTCGCTGTTCTCGAGCCCTTTGGGGGTCCCGGGATGGGCGAGGGGCGCACTGGGCCCTTACAGGGCTGGAGGGCTGCTCTCCTCCGGCCGGGAGGCAGGAGGGGGGTAGCCCTCCACACTTTGGTCCACACACACTCTGCACGGGGTCAGTGTCTGAGTGTGGGGCAGGGGCACTGGCACTCTCCCTACGATCCTTGGGGACTCGGGAGGACGGGTGCACAGTGAGCCCATACAGGGCTGGGGGTTCCCCCCGTCCGCCTAAGGGCGGGGGGGGGGTGGGGCCCCCATCACTGTTTTTTGAGCACACCTTCTGCGAGGCAAGCGCGGCAGGGTGTGCTCTGTCAGCCGCAGCCCAGACTTCTCCACGGTCACGACCGGGTTAAAGGAGAATGTGGGGCAGCAGCTGCTGACCAGGAAGGCCGGTCAGGGACAGTAGGGTGGAATGTTGGTTTTGGACGACAGTGCGTACATTTATCGTGGCTCCGCCCACTGTACCCATAGAGTCCAGTAGAGGGCGGAGCCTGTGAGAGATATAACGTTGGGTTACGTATTGTAACCCTTGTTATATTAACACAGGCGGAGCCCTCTACTCAGGGCACTGTCTGTCCTATTCCGCTCGCTGAAGAGAGGGTAGGATGACAGTCAGGAGGCGAGGCCTCCTTTTATAGGGTGTGATGCGCGCGCATTCAGGTAGGCCCGCCCTTGGCCGGCCACGTCTATAAAGAGTTTCAGTGAGAGAATGCTCGCAAGATAAGGTAGTACCCATAGAGTCCAGTAGAGGGCTCCGCCTGTGTTAATATAACAAGGGTTACAATACGTAACCCAACGTTTCACAACGTTAAATCATCAGCTAAATGTTAGACAGACTCTGGCGGTTGTTTGTTGAATGGGAAAAGGGCTTTAGTTCATTATACTGTAGGCATTTGTTATAATATTGTATAATGGGTATAGCAGCTTGGATTAGCTTCCCCTTTTACAGCATGTTGCTTAATTGCAATATATTTGTTGTGGTAGTGCAGACTTTTTATGCACTCAACTCTAACTCTCTGTCCACAAAATGTCATAATTGACAAATGAGTGTATTCAATTAATGTCTCAACCACTGTAATCATTCTGTCAGCCCAGAAGCCACATTACCCTCCGAGACCCCTCAACCGCTCACCGTGCATTATATGTTCCCAAACTGCCCCGGCACCCCCCCCCTGATGTGATGTTTGTTAGTGAACCCACCAGGAGCCGCCGCTCACTGCTGCAGTGTGGAGGGAAAGTAATGGCATGTCATCTGATAATGGTTGCATTGCGGACGAACCAGCCCTTTTAATGGATTTATAATTAATGCTTGTGTGTTGGCCGATGCCATTGATGGCTGCGGAGAGGCAGGATAATGTCCTGGAACTACAAAGTCATTTTAGATCAGTGTGGATCAAGCCGAGGCCACAGAATCAGAGATAAGAGGTGCATTTTATTCCGTGAGAGGCGCTGGCTGACAGCTGCAACCCAGAGAGCTTTCTGTCCCTGTTCTCTTTCCTCTCCATCTCTTAGCCCTCTCAGGCAGGCCATTCAAGGCCAATGGCCCTACAGGCTGCTCAATACTTACCACTTTAAGGCCTCAGTGTCATTAGTGTTCATGTTTTGGAGAGCTGTGATTCATACCTGGATAAACACAGCCATAATTGGTCTGCACGGATGGGGGTGATTTTTCATTCATAAAACTTCTGTACCATGGCCTGTTCCAAGGAGAGATAAGGGGGTTTGTGCATTGACGTCTGGGGTTGTATTCTGGGCTTTCCTCCCTCAAAAGAGTATTTTTTAATGAGCATAGATAAAAGGCAGAGACAATAAAAGAGAATTTTGGAGGGCCATCTGGTTTCCCAGAGTATAGTATACTGTACAGAGACTGATCCGCTGTGGAGCTCCTTGGGTGACTGGACAACGGGTCCCTTAGGATTTATTGTATCGACGACATTTACACTACAGAGGAAAAACAATACATATCAAAATCACTATATTCAAATTATAGACTGTAGAAATGAAATAGATTACATCGTAATATCAACCGCCTGACGCTTTTTGAAAGCCTAAAATGTGGCTTTTGGCCATTCGTGACTTGGTTTTTAGCTGTCATCTTGGCATTTTAACTAACCCTAAGGTCAACAACCTTTCAATCCCTAACTCCACCGCAGCTACATCCTGGACACATAATAAAATAAAAAAACCTCTCCATTCCCAGTCACACCCTTCTCTTTTCTTTAGATATAGAGTAGACTCTTTATACATAAAACATTGAAACTCCACTTGGCCTCTCTGCCCTTCAACATACCTTTAACAAATACCCAAACCCAGCCAGACCTGACAGTCACATCCTCCAGTTACTCCACCTCACCCTCACCCGGAATGATTTTGTTTTTAATAATAACACACAGCACATATGCAGACATACCTGGCCCATTGGGAAGAAACGGCCTTCATCAAACTCACCCTAAAACCCCTCCTTTATGTCCGGTACCTGGACGACATCTTCGGCCTATGGCACCACTCCACCGACGACTTCACGACTTTCATGGACACACTCAACTCTCATCACCCTAAAATAACACTCAAACATACCCTTCAACCCCTCCTGGACACCTGCGTCTTCTACCGTGAATCCAGCGACCTGACCAAAACACTGTCCACTAAAGTGTTTTTTAAAGACACGGACCGGCATGCACTCCTCCACAGGACCAGCTACTGTACCACCCAAAGCATACGTACAGAGGCAGTGTTTCCCCTACCATTGTCTTGGAGGGGCACTGCACCCCGCCAACGGAGCCCCGCGCCCCCCCTGAAATTGAAGGTGTTTAAAAAAAAAAATTGCAACTAATCTATATCTACTGTCACTTTTCACATTGAACATGTGCTCTTTTATTAAATAAACGAAACGCTTTCATTTTAAGTTGTGAGTTTAGTGTTTTTGATCCTAAGAAACACTGATACTCCTCAGTGGCCTTAAAGCCAACTTTGAGGGGGCGAGGGCGGACTGCGACGCGCTGAGGGGATGTCGGCTGATCTCCGCCTACCGCAGGAACAAGAACCTGAAATACCTGTTATACCTCATTCACACCAACGCAACTCCGGTTCAAGCTCCGTGCTAGAGCTTTTCAGGTTCAGAACCGGTTCTTCGGTTTAGCTCCGGCTCTTTTCACACCGCCCAGAGTCCGACTGGTGCTGCGTCATTGCGTCATCATTTGCGTCATGACGTAACCGTTTGCGTGCCTGCTTCATAAAGCCAAACCGTGCGGAAACCCCTCACAGCTCACACAGACAACAACAACAATGGCCGATGGTGCTCCAGCTTCCTCTGTACCTCTTCGGAAGACCAGATTCCCAGTAGGTAGCTGGTCTCTTCAGTGGACCACTGCTGCTTGTTAAGTTTCTCCATCGTTGTGTACAAACTGGATACAACGCGGGCTTTTTGTTGTTGTTCAGGAGTTGATCCCGCCCCTGCCCCTGGACCCGCCTCGACGTAAGTGTGACGTATGCGGTGCTTTTGCTCTGGCCGGACAATTTTTTGGTGCTCGAAATTAACCGGATTCCGGAGCTAAGAGGCTGCTCCGCTGCGGTGTGAAGAGGAAAACCCGGTGCTCCGAACCGGCCCTGAAACACCGTTGGTGTGAATGAGGTATTAGTCCACACTAAACTAAAGGATAACAGTGTCCGGGCTAGGGAGGTGCCTCGAACGTCTGAGGTTGGTTTCATCTGCCTCCCCCACATTTTTAACCCCTTCACAAAGCTCGGAGCTTACCTCGGGCGGGCACTGCAACCAACAACCAAGAATGCGGTTCATGCCGTCAGGTGCAGGGCCTGCCACAAGCCCTATGTGGGGGAGACGCTGCATGAGATCAGCCTCAGGATAAAACAACATTTATATAGAATAAATAGCGGTTACGGTACGAGCGTTCTCTTCCTTCATTTTACTCCATTCACTCCACGGCCCAGGGAACCTCCAGTCTTTGGGCCTGGAGAGCAGCGGGAGCTGGACCATGGCACAGAGACGGGCGGCGGAGAAGAGGTGGATTTATCGCCTCAAAACTATAGACCCTACAGGCCTCAACGAAAAATATCAGTGATGGGTCTGACTCCTTTTTATCAGATGGTTTTTAAATCTCTTTTATACATTTTAAAATGATAACTTACCTTTTTTAAGACTTGCAACTTAACAGGTCCCTCCTGTCCTCCCGACGCGTGCTTCATGTTTTTAGACCCCCTCTCTGCGGTGATGGCAAACCAGAAGTTCCACCCTATTTTATATATATATATATAGTTGCAAAACAACTGCACATGTGGCATATTAATTAAACTACAACTTCCAGCTTTCTGGTAGTTATTAATTTTACATTTTTGGGATTGTGAGTGTTATAAGCTTTAAAGGTCTCCTATCATGCAAAATGCACTTTTCGATGTCTTTTATACATATATATATGTCCCCGGTGTGTCAGGGAACTCACAAAGTGTCAGAAAACAAAACCCTCTCTCTTTTCCTCCATACCCAAATCTCTAAAAACGGGGGTACAACGGAGCTGATGCAGATTTGCTGCCGATATGACGTAATATCGTAAATGTGAGCTGGCTTTACACCCACGGCCCTATCAGAAACAATGCGCTACGTTTTGGAAGTAATATGGTCTTTGTTTACATTAGTGTAGCAGGATCTGCTTTCTCCGCTGGTACCATGGATGTATAATAAGAACTGGATACAGCATGGGAGGCGGGGCCTCATTCATTCCTATGAGAGTTGCTCATTAGCGCATGATGATAAAATGGCCCAACTTTTGAGAGAGCGAAACGTCACAGATTACCCGGCATGCCTGAGAAGTACCTGTATGTGTGCTCATAGCGCATGCTCAACTTTAACCAAAATGCTCGTTCACATCAAGCACGTCAATTTGCGTACACGTAACAGCACCATGGATTTGAGATTAATGAGACGGCAGTTAGCAGCTAACGGCTAGCTAGTAATTATGCTAATGTAGCATATCAATCGTTATGTACTTATATTACTCTGTAACAGGATCTAGTGAAATCCAAGCAACAGAGCTTCATTTAGCATGAGAGAATTATTGCATTGTATATATATATATACAGTGCAATAAGCTTCTTAGTGCAATAACAAGCTACAGGGACGTTACTCTAACGTCGGTAATATTAACTTAATTTAATACAACATTTACGGTACAAGATTTAATCATACAGCCCATGTAGTATAATATTTTACAAGTGATGAATTACAGCAAACATGTGCAATATATCCATTATTACAGCTCCGTGGGATGGCAGTAAAACGATATGGGTCCGTTCTTATTGAGCATCCATGGGTAAAGATAAACGCAATGCATGTAGTGCTGAACACGTACATGAACGTGCCGGGCGGCGCGGTCCCGTGGGTTAGATGCACGTTCATAATGCAGAGGGAAATAACTCTCAGAATAACGTTATTAGCACATTTTTACAACTTGAGGAACGAATGTTTTTAATAAGGGCTATACAAGTGTTCATACTGGGTAGTTTATTTAGTTTTTAAAAAAGTATCCAATGATTTACAGACCATTCTTTCCCCATGTAAGTCAATGGGAAAAAGTGTTTCCGGGCCTGGCAACCAAACGGAAGTGCAGTACCGCCGTTTGGCCAGCTCGAATATTTCCATCTGAGTCCGGCGCACTTCCTGGGGGCTTGGCTGGTACCGGTGAGTTTGCAGTGGCTGCCGTTTGTTGTACACTTAGCATGACAATTAGCATAAATACTAAATGTATCACTGGTTGTAGACCCTTGCAGGGATCCTGCAGCCCATGTCTGCTGCCGCTGTGAATGAAGCTCTCCTACTGTGCCTTTGTGTCACTTTGCCCTTCACTACAGGGCCATATTTTAAACTTTGTTATAGTGGATTGTTCAGTTACCTTTCGTAGTATTATTGGCTTCTTATGTCTTTATACTTATATTATGTGTTGGTCTGTGTATTAATTTGTGTTGACTGTTACCCCAGTAATTGTGTTTTGTTTGCCCCTGTTTAGTTGCTGAGAACCAGAGTCGTATAATAGGAGAGTTCTGTCATCTCCGTTCACTCCAATGGACCACTTTTTTACAGCAATGGCGGATCGTGTAGCCTCTCATTCGTTCCCCGGAAGTTAGCGCAAAGGCTAGCAGAGCTGTGGAGTTGTAGCATAATAGACCGTTCGTGACGGACTTTTAAAGGTAAGAAGAAGTTTAAAGATTTATATTGCGGATATTATCAGTACATCTGATTCAAATTAACATGTGTATTAAAGGATGTCAGTGGATTATCCCTAAATTAGTAGATTTAGGGAACATTTACAGATAACAGATTAAGCTAGGATCCCGGATCAAATTAGCAACACACGTTGAACAGCCTTTTAATTGTAAATTCCGTTCTCTTAATGTCATTTCGTCCAACGTTGTTGAATTAGAGAAGAGGGGCTTCTAAACGGGATTGTATGCGGGGGTGGAGGGAGTTAAATATTAGATCAATATAACTTTGGTGCGTGTAAGAGTGAGTGTTTTTAGCAGAGCCATATTGTGTGCTTGTGATTATGTTGATTATTACCTGTCTGTATAATGTTGCAGCTCAGCTGATTTTGGATTGATGGCAAAGGGAGAGGGACTTAAGTGAGAGTGAAAACACAAGGTACATTTAATACTACTGTTTTATATAAGTAAGCATACTAAACATGTATTCTATCACTGTATTATCATCAAAATGTGCCTGCGGAGTGACTTGAGGTTACTTCACACACAGAACAACTCAGTTTTGTCTGTCCACATACATATTCCATAGTGGTTGAATACACAGTATTAGGAAACACTTTATACTTAATGGACATGTTATACTCATTACATACTGTATATAAAATATGACCAATAATGTGAGACAACTTTATAGAAATTCACATCACATCTGTTACTGATGCCATTTGTCATACTTTGTTAAACTCACAAATAATAAAGTTCCATAACTTCAGTTGGGAACAAAGACCACACCTTATCTCCCCAAGGCAATTTCCCATCCAATAGGTGTGCTATATAGGTGTGTATAACCCTTTCTCCTGTCTGTTACTCCCTCTTTCAGCACAAGAACCAGAGGGGGATTCAATGGAGCCTGAATACCTGCACTGAGACCCTCACTCTGCACCCTGAGTCTCAACTCTCAGTGTTTTTCAAGCCTTTCCCTGTTTTTTTTTATTAAACAAAACATTAAGCTTTCCCAATGGTGTGGTTTTTGTTTTGTGAAAAAGTGCAAATGCAGTGTTTGTATATAATATAATAACCTCACATGTTTTTTTGCTGTTGGTTGTGAAATTGCTCCTGCTGACTTGAGCCAGACATTTTTTCCTCCGCTTTGTGTCAGTGGGGAAGCCGTACATTCGTACTCCTTTCTCGGAGCGATTTGAGCATCCCCAGGCAGCACAGCAAACCATGGTGGCGACTAGGAGGCAGCACAGCAAACCAGGACAACACGGAGGAAAAGGCACAGACAAACTGCATGATATGCTATTCAGTGTTTATTGAATTCCATGTATTTGCATTGGATGTTCCTAAAACAACACATTTAACATCATCATCATGCTGCTGCTGCTGCTAGTCCTTTGATAGTCACCTGTCGGTCTCCTGTCCTTTCTGAAAGCCATAAAGATGACATTAGTCATTTAGATAACTTGTGTCCTCAATTACCATGGGATTACTGAAACTACCATGAATTTAAGAAAATGGTAGAAATTAATCTAATCTGAATTTTGAAGCATTCCTTTAGATCCCCTCCCTCTAAATATATCAATAAACATTAGAAAGTGATGCTCTGCTGACTACCATACAAGTTTAAGAAGATAATATTAAAGAATTCAAAGCTATAAATAAACAGCAACAGGCTCTTTAACCAAGGCACTGTTAGCCTAACATGTAAACTAGTTGTAAACTAGTTGTTCACACTAATCCTAATATTATCACTTAATATTAGCAAATTCTATTTTATTTTTTTAAACATATTGATGTAAATACATACACATATCGATTTGTTGTATAAAAATTGCACAAAAAAAACCTTTATTCACTAATAATTACCAACAATCGTAGTTCTATCTCCTGTTATCAATGCATTCCATTGCCCGCCATGAACTTCCGGGGAACGATCCTCGTCTACATGAACTGTACATGAACCACGTGACGATAACCATTTTTGGACTTCCGGTGTCGTAACTCTTCTATTATACGGCTCTGCTGAGAACCAAAGGTGTGGTGCTGGTGTCACCCGGTGGTGGCTTCCCCCTTTTTGTGTGTCGTGCTGTGCTCCCCCTGATTTTGGTGTTCCTTTGTGTGAGTGTTAAGTGATCACGGGTGCCTTAATTTACTTTGTTGGGATCCCTCTCACCCCTTGTCACCTCCATCCACTGGTAAGCCTCAGCATCCCTGAATTAAGATTTCCACCTTTATTTCCAGTGTGTATGTTGTTCTTAAAGGTCCCATGTCATGGCCATTTCTACTGATCATAATTCCATTGTTGAGGTATACTAAAATAGATTTATACTGTGCAATTTTCCAAACTCACATTGGTTTCTCATACAGCATCTCTGTATAGTATGTGTATTCACTCTCTGTCCTAAACTCAGTTTTATCCTGAGGCTTGTTGGAGCTCCTGCCCCCCCCCCCTCCCTATGAGCCTAGTGGCAGAGAAACCCAGCCCGAACACACACACACACCCGCAACCTGGCTGGGAGTTTGTGTGTGTGCTCACACACCGACTCACAGCCTCGCCGTGTCCCGCCATCTCAGGGACCAATCCGCGGACCTTACGTAACGGCTCCGCGGACGTAACGTAACGGCTCAACGGATTGGTCCATTTGGACCAATGGGTCCATTTGGGTATGGGCATGTCACTGTACCCAGGAAGAAAAAGAGAAATCTCCAACGAGGCGTTCTGGGGCAGCATTGACAGGTATTTTCTGTGTTAGAGTTTTACTCGCTACAGGGTGTACTTTGAGGGTTTGTGACTCTGCAGACCGTTGACATGCAGAAAAACCTTCATAACACAAGGGGAAGGGTAATAACTGGAAAAGCATGACATGGGACCTTTAATGTGTTTTTAATGATATTTTAAAACATGAAATAAAACATTTGATGAATTGCAACCATGTCTCCTGACCCTCAGTATTACGAACCTGAGTGCCTCATTGGTACTTTGAATAATTATTTCCTTGGGTGCAATTCCCAAGGTGGTGTTAACTTGTCCGGCTTTTGGTTAAATAGGATTTCAAACAAACACTCCCTCGTGCCGCCACATTAGCAAGCATCGCTAACACTCAGAGCTAACCTGTACTGGAGAGAGTATGTGTAAAAAAGCAGGAAATAAAAACTCACCTTGTGGTAAACCCGCAAGAAAAGAAGCATTTGAGCTCCATACTGTTTCAGAAATAATCCTTGATGTGGTTTTGAACACAATATGGCGTGTAATCATGGCAACATTTAGCTGTATCTGGGTAGAATTCTCCAGATCAGATACTCAGCATAAGCCCCCCCCCCCTATTTTTTTTCTTTAGACCCAGAATCAGCACTTCTCTAACGGGGCTGGAATAGAGGGATATGGGGGATGTTTAAAATGCATGATCTGTTTGGTATTTTGAGCAAAACACATAGACATGTTTTTTATATATTTTTACATATCTGAGATCATAATATATGCCTAAAAATAGCATGATAGGAGATCTTAAGAATAATATAGTTATACTATACAAGCAAACACATTTGGCATGGCCCTATCTCTACCCCTGAATCTAAAACATCTCCCGCTTCATCGCATAAACTTATTTCCAGCTTTCGGATGATGCGCCCTCCTTTGATGCACTCAAGCAGGCTCACCCTCTTTATGACTGAAGCAGTGACGGGTGTGCAAATGTTTCCCTCTCTCATCTGTCTGAGGCATGTCAGACTGAAACGAGGAACAGCGGTGTCGATCCTGGTCAGTGAATACTTAAGAAACCTTCACAGCCTTTTATCCTGTGTTGTTGAAACAATAATGTCAGCCGAGACCCTCGTCAGCACGCCCCCGACATCTGAGAGAATATGTGTGCTTCATCTACATGACATGCCACATTTCAGCATACGAGAAAGAACGTTGCATCACTTCCTGAAAACAGCTCAGAGGGTTCATCTCTTGAATGGTAAAAATAGGGGGCTACGGTTTACAGCAGTGACACGTCTGTATTATGAAATTAGATATATAAGCAGTGATGGAAGGGGAGTGTAACTTTTTCACTCACCCTTCCCAAATTTCCCAATCCATTTTGAGGGTTTGAACAGACATCCTTTGAGTCTTTGCGCACACTCTCTCACCTTAAGGCAGATGTCAATCATCTCCGTCGTGGCTTCTATTCGTGGCATCACATTCCAGCACGAGGCATTCGAGAAGCTCCCAGTGGAGATCCTTTCTAGGACGCACACTCCTTCCTAGATCAAAAAGACAACAGCAACGATTTGGCCCTATAGCAAGCATGGAAAATATTTGTGTTTCAACTTTTTGTACACAATGAACAAAGCACAAAAAACAACCAGGGCATAATTCCAAATTCAGCCGTTCAAACTTTATATTAGTTGTTGTTTGTACTGTAAGATTATCTACATGTTTTATTCTTTTTAGAAGCATAATAATGAGTCTAACCTTCAAATGAAGGATGACAAAATCTCACCAAACTATTGGATGTTTTTCCTCATTTCATTCTATAAAATCCCTAAGCAGACAATTTTCAAATAGGATCAAACTAAAAGCCCATCTGCTCGAGGTGCAATCAAAATTATTAATTTATTATAACTAATGCAGTGCTTGTTTCATAATGTGATCGTGTGCCTATCAAAAAATCCACTTTTTCTCCGTCATTGAAAAGTTATTGATCTGGCCGCATCTCAACTTCTGCTGTTCTCACTCGGTTGAGCCGTGTATGAAAATGGCTGATCGATTAGTATAGGCCTTTTTCATCCATGAAAGGAAACTTTGGCGAGATTCAGCCACATATGAACACAATAAGCAGTATTTTTATATGTAAAAAGGGGATGCTTGTATTGAAAAACTGAATTGTTCACCATCCCTACTGAGCATTTTATTGTCTTCAGCTCAATATTGTGGTTTGACTGGCCCAAACGTTAATGTGTCCGTTGAGTCTCACGGCTCTCATCAGCATAGTATTCAGTTAAAAAAGCTGACTGCACCCTTCCTGCTCAGCACCACTCATATAGTCACAGATATAGCAGGTATCCAATATCATGTTAAATGTCCTAGTTTAGAGTGGTTTTATGCTAACATTTGGTAATTACTTCAACTGATAAAGGACATTAGAGGCTGATAAGATGTCATAAGTTGTGCACGTAATTGGTCATATCCAAGGTATTAAACAAATAGGAAAATTACCTGATCATGAAAAAAGTCAAGGGGTCCAATGAATGTCTGTCCAATTTGTAGGACAAAAATCTGAAAGAGTATGACTGGCTGGTGATCATAGAGGAGCATTTGGCAGCTTTAGAGACAGATATTTCTCTCAGGAGTTGGAGGAGACCAAAACAGGAGAATAAATATTGGACTTGCTTTGCCAGGTAGCCAAAAACACACTTCCAAATGTTACTGTTTCTCTGGAATTGCTGGAGCTGTAAGTAAGCAATTGTGTAGAATGAAATTAAACGACAACACTGTGTTCACTACTTCAACTGGTCGAACCCCTAGTATTTAAACTTAATTTGAGTATTATGTGGGTGTAGAAACGTTGCCCATTAGCAATCCATGTCATTAAAAATACTATTTTGTGGCAACTCGCATATTATCAAGTATTATAGCCTTATGCTGTAATTAATCAATCTATTTTTAGCTGTTATATAATGCATACACATTTTTCTCTGTCATATTATGATAGGCCTTGAATAAGAAAAGCTTGATTAGTAAAACTCCCACATTCATATTTATATGAACTATGTTTGTTATGCTTTAAAACGTATTAGGTTCACATTGCATCTACAACATTCTGGATACTTTGCATCACCTGTTCTGACAGTTTTCCAAATAACAGTCCTTTTTTCTAATGTCTTTTCTATCCAAGGAACATACAGTTTTAACAAAGATAGAATAAAAATGACTTGCTAGGAGCACAAAGGAGTCTCTCTGCAATACCATCCAGTAAGAGGTTTATTATGGAGTCGCTTTATTTGTTGTTGTTTTGACTCTTAGGCTGAGTTTTCTTACCTACCGAGGATCAGTTTTTCCTTGTTATTTACCCAGGGTTTTCTGTGGGTCGACTCTTATACAGCTATGTGTGAAGTTTGAGAAACAAGAGCATAGATTGATCACAGTTTGTTGAAAGCTAAACTAGATCGCTTTAAGGCTGTGGGCAAAACTGACAAGCTGTAAGTATACCCTTCTGTGCTGGGTGAAAAGTCAATGGTTTAATTGTGAAATCACTCTGACTGAGTCCAACGGCCCAGCAAACATTATCGACCACATTCAAAACGTGTCTTGTTTATCAGTTGTCAGAAACTCGTGGCTGAAAAACAATCTGAGTAAATGTTTAAAGCTGATCTATCGATCGCTCTGCCAACTTCTGTCAGTGAGTGATATGGCTGCATTTTAAAGATCTCTGCAACTGATCTGCTCCTCCTTTAGATAACATACAGCGGGATTACTTATTCATTACTCAAGTGCTTGACTGACACACAGTTTGAAGCACTGACTAATTCACTTTACCAGAAAGATCTATTGGGCACAAACAGAATTGTTTTAGGATGAGCGGTCTTTGCAAGTCTCTTGAATTGAATAGAATGAATATTCGAGGCTGGGTGTTTTTCCTGCCTGTTAATTAGTTCTTATAACAGGAATGTGGGAAATGAAGGGTGTCTTCTATCACGGCCAGAGTTAATCCCCTTGGATATTAGGAGGGAGGTACCCTCATGGTCTTGCATGAATACCAAAAAATAACTTTTTAGAAGTGGAAAGAATGCCATACCATCTAATTTCCTGTTTCTTGTGATAGTGTTTTTCTCCATTAAAAGAAAATGACGTCATTTGATAAGCCCCATCCCAATGTTCGACAAAGAACCAAACATACAAAAAAAACTGGCAAAGTTATGCACAATTCGTAAGCAGCACTGACGTTCTTCTGTCCTGTGTGGCCTCAGTTGGCCAGACTCGGAGTTATACAATCAGTAAACCACCCATTGTGTTGTTCTTTTACCCTTGACTTAAAATGGAGAAGATGGTGTCCTGAAGACAAATGAGGCTGAGTGCTGGCACAGAATGAAAGGTATCGTTTAATCTTGGCCTCGGATACAATCTAAGTGGGTTAATTAGGGCAAAACACCACTCCTTCCACCACAGGGAAGATGTTGTCTTGATACATCTCAACTAAAGGGCACCCTTTGGAATGCATGGTTATGGGAATAATTTGCATAGATGCAGTTTCAAGTTCCAAATGTAATCCAAGAGATGGAAAGTGAAGGCATCAGTCGCCAACAGTTTTGCAGTCCAGCAGCTTCAAAGGTGTGATCGTCAAACTTGTCTGAATTTGCTACAATTGGAAGCTGTACATTAACAAATGACCAAAGACTTAAAAGCAGATTGTAACTCAAAATAAACACTCAAGATGCCTGCACGGACAATGTCTGAACAGTGAACAGTCACTGATTTGCCTTTGAGGACGAAAAAGAAAATACATTATTGCATTTGAGACTCGACGTCTATGAAGTAAAACGCTTTAATGTATATCACTTGCTGAAGGAAAGATCTTCAAAAGTGTACATTGGATGTATGTTGCTATTATGCTTGCAAATCTGTCTTACTTTACACACAGTAGGATGTACCATTGGGAACAAAACAAGACTCAACATCTACAACTATGGCTACGGGCTATGTAGGCATAGTGAAAGTGAAGCTCAATGCTAAAGTCAGCATGCTAGTATGTCAATGTTTAGCAGGAAAAATTGGGGACAGGAGAGTTGCAGTGGCATCTAGTGCATCATATTCAGTGTCAACAAACAGTATTATAGTAATAGTATCCTTACGTGCAGACCCCGAATGTTTTTTCTGTAGCCCCGGACAATTCTCCCTCAATAATATAATACATTAACCGTGCTTTACGTGAACCTCATCATGACACAAGAGAAGACGGCAGAACTGTAATTTCCCGTGTTCAGTGAATGCAACAGAGGCAAGACACCAGACCAATCAGAGAGTTGCATGGAAATAAATGTGTGCTTGTGTCATTCAAGCTCGGCTCTGTGTGTGTGTGGCGATAGCGCCTTTAGTGTGATAGAGAGGGAGAGAGGGAGATGAGAGTGAGAGGGAGAGAGGGAGAGAGGGGGACCGGTGCCAGCAGGGACCGTGTTGTTAGCATCTGGTTAGCTAGCTGCACTAACGGACATACTGTAAGTAGCTGTTTCCACAACAAGCTGGAGGAGGTGTGTACGGCCCCTACACACGGCAGCGTGCGTTGCCGCTTCAACGCTTCTGCCCATTCACTTTGAATGGGGTGACGTCACGATTCGCCGAACTGCATTGCGGGAGCAAAGCGTAGCTTCTCTCGCGTTGCTCGCTTCAAAAGTAGAGCAATGTTCTACTTTTGACGCCTCGACGGAGGCGTCAGCCAATCGAATCATATGCCAGTACAAGCTCTAGCCAATCAAACCGCTGCTTGTGTGTCAGGGGCGGGAGATTCATGTGATTGGTTGTTGGTCGAGCTTCAGACACGCCCGCCGGCAAGCGTCAACGCACGCCGCCGTGTGTAGGGGCCGTCAGACTGAGAGGCTCAGTGAGCTAAACAAAGGACTCTCTGAGTGTTTCGATAGTTAACTTTAGTCTAAGTTATCTCAGTGGGTCTCAAACGGTTTGGTCACAAATTCTTCAAAAGATTATCTCCGCTATATGGCAGTAAAACAAGAATAGAGTTTAAAAGGGGAGTGATTAGTAAAATATCCATAAAGAAAAAGAAAATCTGTTTACATTTATGTTTCATATGGGTGTTCCCGCCTGGAACACCACCACTTAGCCCTTAGTTACTCCAGGGAGAAAGTCCCTGTAATTGGTAATTGTAAGTCACTTTGGATAAAAGCGTCAGCTCAAATTAAATGTAATGTGTTGAGAGAGGTATCCATAGATCTCTTAATATTGCTCTCAAAGTGCACCAGATGCTTTTTACTTCAATATTAAAAAAAAAACCTTCCCGGGGGATGCTCCCCCGGGAATGCTCCCCCGGACCCCCCTAGAGGAGGTGAGGTCCGCCCCCCACAAAATAGCACTTTACCCCTGCCTATATGCCGTGAGCTGATTATCGAGCCTTCATTGTAACAGTCGCGAGTGTACTGTGTGTGTGCGTGTGGGGAGTGTTGCAGTAGAAAATTCCACTGTAGCGCCACCGCCACTGTGGGCTAAGCCCCGAATGTTTTCAGGTCCAGGCGACGCCCCTGTAGTAAAGACTTGACCGTCCAGTGGCACAGAAAGAAAAGCCTGGGGATAATCAAAGTCATTATGGATTGTCCTCTGGGAACACTGAATGTTTATAGAATTGGAGAGCAATCAGTCCACTTGTTGTCAAAATATTTAACCTGTTAAGCCCGAGAGACCCTGGTACCGGGGCAGCGATTTTTCTTTTCACAAAACTGTGTCTCAGGGCTTCTTAACATTTAAAAACCTATGAATGTCTTATACTCAAATAACGGGAAAAAACTCTGCTACCTGAGGATATGAGCCATTTTTACCGAAACAAAACACAAGTCTCACAAGAAACGTTAGCATTAGCCCTTAGTGAAAACGGGCTGATGCTACTTCCGGTGCTAACTAGCAAAAACGATCTTTAAAACTTAATATGTTCTGCACAAATTACATATCTTCTGAAAGCTGATACTCCACAGATTATTTTGATATAAGTATCATCACTGCATGACACAAACTCACTGAGCTAGTAGCCAGAACAGAGCAAGAAAACCACAACAGTTTTCTAAACCATAACAATAATTATGTCTTACCGTTGCTGTTTTGTGATCAAAAGTCGTGTTCAATAACAACAAACGCTGCTCAAGGTTAATCCAATGTCTCTTAGTCACTTTAGAATTGTTCCTGATAATCCATCATTACATTCAATGCAGCAGAGTAGGTATAAAGTGTTGCAGTCCGGGGCTCAGGCTGTCTCACGTGCTGTTTCAACCCACTCTCACGGCATTTCGTGTTATAGTCACGACATTTAATCTATTGATTCGTGTTCACCAACACGATTATCCCCTTTTTTTTTCGTGTCACAGAGAACGATTTTAAAAGCAATGGATTTCTACTGGTAATGTGTTTCGTGCCTGCAACACGTCTTTTTCTCCGGTCGGGTCGTGGAAGATGATGTTCTTACTCAATATCAAGCCACAATTATTGCTTTTATTTAAAATCGTATAATTTTGGACTTTTGTTGCCGTCTGTGAGGAAAATAAATGGGGCTCAGAGCCTCAGGATACTGAAATCTGTATTTTTTAAATCTTTTTTTCCTTATAATTTGTTATTCTTTTCAAAATAACACACTATTATTTACTCAACAATAACACACAATTATCCTTGTTTTTATTTATTGGTTTATTTCCATAATCTCTGGCTTTTTTGGCGTCCGTCAGGAACTGAATTTCAAAATAAAAATAACCGGAAACAGATGTAGGCCTGTAGGAGTTTAGGATGGCCAAAGACACTACACTACCCATAATCCCCAGCTATCGTTTAGGACTACAGTCCCGTGATTAATCTTCAAGCTCTGGGGTTGGATGTTGGAGTGGCAGTGCGCCAAGCTTACGCCGAGCGTCAAACAGCTGTTTGAAATGGAACGAAACCACGCCAGACTATCCAAAACTGGAATCGAACGCCCCCCCCAGAACTACACATGCTGGCTATTGTGTTTCGCAAAATGTTCTATGGGACGTCTCTACTGAACGTTTTCGTTTTTCCCACAATTAGAAGTTGCCAGTATTAAACACATTGGTGTTATTAAATGTACAACATATAATTAATAAATGGGTGAAAATTGCTTGTGTCCATAATGCGCAGCATTAATATATACCCACATGACAGCTCATTGTTGTTGTGTCTCGTCAGATCTGTTAGTATTATTTCTCTGTGAGTCTATATTGTCAAGTCTGTGTCTGCCATTTCCTGTTTTACTTTGTCATTTCCCTTCTCATTTCAGGTAGTTCGACTCCTACCTTGTCAGCTTGTCCACTGACCTGATTACCTGCCCCGCCCTTATTGTTTGCACCTGTGGAGTCTCTTGCTTTTGTATATATTCTGTGTGTTCCCTGTGCTAAGTGCCAGATCGTTTTGAAACCTTGTGAAAGGACTACCTTGTTTATCACTACAGTAAAAACCCTTTTTTGGAAACATCTCGTGTCTGGAGTCGTGCATTTGGGTCCTATCCGTTTTTGTGTGTTTCAGTCGTAATATTACGATCTGGCCAACAAATGGACTCAGCCGACTCTCAATCCCTGAGGGCAGCGCTCTGCTCTCAGGCTCAACGTCTGCGGCAGCAGGAGGAGGAAATGAAGGACATAAACCAGGGAGTTATGACCCTGACTAACAGCCAGAGTGAGTTTCGTGGCGCAGTTACAACGCAAATGAATCACCTGGCTGAACGGCTCCATAATGTACTCACTCGGTGTGCCTGCCGCTCCTTCCGACGTGGCTGCCCCAGCTCCGGAGCCTACAGCTGTTTTTTCCATGCCAGCTTCCATGATTCGTCTTGCTCCTCCTGCGAAGTTTTCGGGCGAGTATGGTAACTGCAGTCCTTTTCTAACGCAGTGTGACCTACATTTTACCTGCCAGCCTGCTGCTTTCCCCGGTGATCTAGCCAAGGTGGCGTTTATTGTGTCCCACCTCTCGGGAAGAGCGGAAGCCTGGGCTACGGCGGAGTGGGCACGGAAGTCTCCGGTGTGTAATTCTCTCCAACTATTCACTGAGACTATAAAAAAAATCTTTGACCGAACCACACCGGGGAGAGAAGCTGCCAGAGCTCTGACACAGATCTCCCAGCAGAATCAGAGTGTGTCTGACTACGCCATTGACTTTCGTACTTTGGCCACGGACAGTGGTTGGAATGAAGACGCACTTTATGATATGTTTTTCAGCGGACTCAGTGACTGTGTGCGGGATCTTCTTGTTCCCCTTGATCTTCTGCCGGATTTGGATAGTATGATCGCCTTGGCTATATGCACAGACACTCGGCTGCAAGAGCGACGGAGGGAGAAAGCCAGGAAAGCGTCACCTCCTGCACGATCTCCACTACGACCCGGATTTCGGACCCACAATCCCTCCGCTACCGTGAAACCTGCTTCGGGGAATACAGAAGAGGAACCCATGCAGCTCGGAAGGGCCAGGCTGTCTCCCGAGGAAAAGCAGCGGCGTCTCCGGGAGTGTTTATGTTTCTACTGTGGGAAGCAGGGACATTTCCTGGGAGCCTGCCCGTTAAAAGACGGGGCTCACCAGTAAGACGGAGGGTGCTGGTGAGCCGATTGACAACCGCAGATTTCCCTTCACGATCCATGACCCAGGTTGAGGTTAGTAATAATGAACACAGCATATCTTTGAAAGTACTGGTAGATTCAGGGGCTGACGCTAATCTTATGGACTGGGGGTTAGCTAAACGTTTGAAAATTGCCTCCGTGCCATTGACTCAGACACTTGAAGCTAGCGCTCTGGACGGTACTCTCATGTGCAAAGTGACTCATAAAACCATGCCTCTTAAAATAACCATTGACCATGAACACACGGAGCATATGACTTTTCATTTGTTTAATTCTGCACAGCATGCAGTAATTCTGGGCTATCCCTGGTTGTGCAAACATAACCCTCACATTGATTGGCGGACTGGGAACGTTTTGGGGTGGGGAAGCGAATGCTCTCATTCGTGTTTCAGGGGCAAGACTGCTGAAATTGTCAGAGAGCCCATTATTGACAATGACAGGGCAGATAAAAGTCAAGACTCAGACTTCCCTGACCTTTCGAACGTACCCAGCTGCTACCGAGATCTCAAGGAGGTGTTCAATAAAACTAAAGCGACATCCCTTCCTCCTCATCGCACCTATGACTGCGCCATCAATCTCCTGCCTGGGTCCCCCTTGCCTAAGGGAAGACTGTACTCTCTCTCAGCTCCAGAGAGAGAGTCTATAGACGGCTCTCTCAAAACGGGTCTCATCCGTCCCTCATCATCTCCCGCCGGAGCTGGTTTTTTCTTTGTTGAAAAGAAAGATGGATCCCTGAGACCCTGCATCGACTACAGCCCCCTAAACGACATAACCGTTAAGAACAGGTACCCCCTCCCACTTATGACCTCAGCGTTTGAACTGTTGAAAGGGGCTAGAGTTTTTTCAAAACTGGACCTACGTAACGCTTACCACTTGGTGAGGATACGGGAGGGGGACGAGTGGAAGACTGGTTTTAACACTCCAAGCGGACATTATGAGTATCTGGTAATGCCTTTTGGTCTAACTAATGCACCTGCCGTTTTTCAGGCTCTCATAAATAATGTGTTGAGGGAGTTTTTGAATATTTTTGTTTTTGTCTATCTTGATGATATTTGATTTTTTCCCATGATGAAGATTCACACGTTTCACATGTTCGCCAAGTGTTAAAGAAGTTGTTGGACAATCAACTTTATGTTAAGGCTGAAAAATGTGAGTTCCACGTCAGTTCCACTTCATTTCTGGGTTTCATCCTGGGTCCTGACCAGATAATGATGGACCCTGCGAAAGTGAGCGCTGTGGCTGATTGGCCCACACCCTCTTCCAGGAAAAAAGTCCAACAGTTCCTTGGTTTTGCTAATTTCTACAGAAAGTTTGTTAAGAATTTTAGCTCTATTGCCACTCCTATGCATGTACTCACATCTCCTTCTGTTCAGTTTGTGTGGACCCCACAGGCAGACCAAGCTTTCCAGAAGTTAAAAAAAGTTTTCACAACAGCTCCAATACTTATCATCCCGGATTCTCAACGACAGTTCACGGTGGAGGTGGATGCCTCCAACGAGGGCATCGTGGCGGTCCTCTCACAGAGGGCAGAGAAAGACAGTAAGCTCCATCCATGTGCTTACCTTTCACGTAAGTTGTCTGCTGCTGAAAGAAACTACGATGAAGGCAACAGAGAGCTATTAGCCGTGAAGGGAGCACTGGATGAGTGGAGGCACTGGCTAGAAGGGGCAAAACAGCCATTTATTGTGTGGACAGACCACAAAAACTTGGAATACATACGCAAGGCTAAGAGGTTAAACTCCAGACAGGCACGATGGACCTTATTTTTCAATAGGTTTAACTTCACTCTCTCTTACCGCCCTGGCTCACAGAACGCCAAACCAGACGCGTTATCCAGGCTTTTTGACCCCAAGGCTCTTTCCAAGGAGACCGAATCTATCTTACCGCCCACTCAGGTGATAGGGGGGGTGACATGGCCAATTGAGGCTAAGGTTAATCGAGCGTTAGAGGGAAAAACTGTACCCAGTGGTGGCCCCCCTAACCGCCTCTTTGTTCCCCCATCTGTCCGCTCTGATGTGATTCACTGGGCTCACACATCTGTGTTAACATGTCATCCAGGTATCAGACAAACTATGTACATGATAAAACAAAGGTTTTGGTGGCCTAAAATGGAGAAGGAGGTTACCGAGTATGTGGCAGCCTGCACTACCTGTGCTCGGAATAAGACCTCTACCCAGTCTCCTATGGGTCTACTGCAACCTTTGTCCATTCCAAGCCGCCCATGGGTCTGATATCTCGCTGGATTTTGTCACTGGACTACCACCCTCTGCAGGTAACACCACCATCTGCACTGTTGTTGACAGATTCACCAAAATGACTCACTTTATCCCCATGCCCAAATCTCCCTCTGCTAAAGAGAGAGCAGAAGCGCTCTTGTATCATGTTTTCAGGCTGCACGGATTCCCTCGAGATGTGGTGTCAGACCGTGGGCCGCAGTTCGTTTCCCAGTTTTGGAAGGAGTTCTGCAGACTGATAGGAGCCACTCCCAGCCTCACATCTGGTTACCATCCACAGGCTAATGGTCAATCAGAGAGGGTCAACCAGGAACTGGAGACGTGTTTACGGTGTCTGGTGTCCCAGAATCCCACAACTTGGAGCAAGCAGCTGATATGGGTGGAGTATGCCACAACACCCAACCTACATCTGCCACGGGTCTCTCCCCTTTTCACTGCGCCTATGGTTACCAACCTCCTCTGTTTCCAGAAGTAGAGAAGGAAGTGACTGTACCATCAGCGCATGCCCTGGTGAGGCGGTGTCGCAGAGTCTGGGCAGGAGCTCGCCAGGTTCTCCTGAGGAGTGCTGCTCGCATGAAAAAGACAGCAGATCGACATCGTCGTCCGGCACCTGCCTACAAACCCGGGCAGAAGGTTTGGCTATCGACAAGAGATCTGCCCCTATGTGTGGCCTCCAGGAAGCTGGCTCCGAGGTTTGTGGGTCCGTTTCCCATAACCAAAGTTATTAACCCGGTGGCTGTTCGCCTGCGCCTGCCCAGGTCCCTGAGAGTCCATCCTACCTTCCATGTTGCCAAAATCAAACCGGTTCGGGAGAGTCGTTTGGTTCCTCCATCCAAGCCCCCTCCTCCACCCCGGATGTTAGACGGCGGTCTGATATATGACGTCAAGAAACTGCTAGCAGTCAGGAAGAGAGGACGCGGCCGACAGTTCCTGGTAGACTGGAAAGGATACGGTCCAGAACATCGGTCGTGGGTACCAGCAAGTTTTGTTGTGGATCAGAAACTGATAAAGGACTTTTTCAGACTCAATCCATGAGACATATCATATACACAATTGCGGTGTAGTTATGCAATGAATGAAGATATTGGGTCACAGGTTCCTCAACAGCGCATTACAAGACATCTATCAATATATGTGTATACCTCATATTCTGCACATTTCTTATACTATCTACATACATAAGAGTATAATTCATATGTATAATATCAGTTAAAATAAGTGCTTCAACATAGTTAACATTGCAGGAAATCAATATATTAGACGTTAAGTACTTTGTCAGGCTTAATAGTTATCTGTAGATAGATACCCCCAAAGTTTTTTTCTTATTTAAAAGAAGACCTTAATCTAAAGTATTATGTAATGTTTAAATAAAGGTTAATTCGTTTTTCTGTTTTGCACCTCCTCCTATTAATATCTTTGTACATCCTGCACTAAACTGTTTTATTGTAGAGATCACTTATAGTATCTTCTTGATTTTTTTTATATTCTATATTTATATCATTGACCTTCTACTTTCCCCCTATGAAAGTATGTACTCTTAATATTTTTCCCATCAAATATAATACATAAAAACAATAATTCAATAACGTGCTTTTAACCACTGGTTAAAGCATGTTATGCTTTAACCTACCCTGTGTGCACACAAGGTACACACAGCATACAAAGCCATAATAACTTGTTATTATTAGTGTAGGACACTTATGTATGTATAACATCTGAAGATGTGTAGTTTTATTCATGTTTTCACATAATTTTACAGCATATTGCTATATTATTTCACATGTTTTACTTCTACACATTAATATCTGATTTGTAAAACAGACGGAAAGGTATATCCGTCATGTAAGCATGGCAAAAAAAAAGAGGGGGAAATCGTGTTGGTGAACACGAATCAATAGATTAAATGTGGTGACTATAACACAAAATGCCGTGAGACTGGGTTGGAATACGAGACCACCTTTAGTTTAGCGCAGGTGACCTGAAGTAATGCAACCAAGTTTGAGTTATTTTAGGGCCTAACGCTAGCTTTTTACTTCTGCCGATTCCGATTGCTTTTCATTCAAATGTTTGTTTGCCACTGAGCTTATTCTCTGCTATAATCCAAAATGGAAAATCCCAATGACTTTCTGTCAAGTGAACTTCTGGTTTGGCCTACAAAGATACACCTTATCTACACCACTCTAAATATTGAAACATTAAATATGTAAGCAAACTAAAGAAATGGCAGCCCGGAGCACAATCATGGAGACAAACATTGACAAACAGCTGTTCAATAAGCTGAAGAGGAAACATGGAGTCGCTCTATCCTGTGTTAGGGAAATAATTTGCTTAGGTATTCATCCTTTGACACAGTTCATCATTTTCTCCTCTCACTGTCTCCTTTCCCATGGCATTGGTCTACGGCCTTGGGTATAGCTGCTATCTCTCTTAAGGAGGGGCAGCTTGGGCGCATTGTTGTTGCCAGTCTATGGACGAGAGCTCTTGTTAGATTCAGGGTCCATATTGCTTAGTCTCACTGATAAAGAATGTTGATTATTACACTCCGAACTAGATAAAACATCGAGCTGCAGAAAGAGTTCTTCAGAATTGGTTTGGCAACCGCTGTGTCAACCCGTTACACACCACCTGTCTTGTCAACTCTCCGGCCGAAACTCCAAATAAACCATCAGTGTTTGCCATCAAAGCTCCAGCTCTCCTCGTGTCTCCTTCATGAGTCGGTGACTCCCACTGCATTGCTACACAGAAGTTTCCTCCACAAATTGGCGTTGTCGGCAGGGTACCAACAAATCTTCAGAACTGGTAAGTGTAAATCCATATTTGGACATTGCCTTACCAGAATCTGTGATTGACGGTATCCTAAAATTACCTGTGAAACTGAGCGGCTGTGTTTCGTTTTTGGTTAATGAACATTTGGGGATAAAAAAAACCCAGGGGATCAGTGTCTGGGGACTTTGTCCTGGCTGATTTCCTCTGTGTATGCTGCTCGGGACGAATGTGCCATACAAGCATACACAGCTCATGTTTAGAGAAACCTTAAAGAAAGGCATCAGTAAAGTGGAACTTCTGTAGGAAAGCAATGTAAAGATTTGTATTGAACGAATCGCCGAATTCTGGGGGTTTCAGCGGCCAACACTAGCAGTTAAAAATAAGCAGCCGGAGATATTACTCGTGTCGCCTCTGTAAACACGGCTCCAGCTGCAGCCACGGGTGTGTGTGTAAATACCTCCCCGTGTTTGTGGGGCTGGAGCTGTGCAGCTGAGAGGGAGAAAGTCACAGCTTTTTGTCTATAGCTTTAACTCACACCACCGCCGTCTCTATTAAAAAACGAGATGGTCTAAAAGCACTCGTTGTTTGTGACCGTCTTGTACATTCCATACAAGGCCGGGGCAGCGCGAGGTGCGTGCATCGCCCGATGCGACACAGTTCCCATTTTAGCTGGACGAACTGGTGCCGGTCCGGGGTGCATACATAAAATTATAGGCTAATTGATCACGGGTGGGCAGTGGCAAGCAAGTGTAGAACAAAACTGTGTTTCATCGTTGTGATGAACCCGATAGCGAGTGTATAGGCTGGTCGAGTAGGACTACAGTTAACTGGGCTGTTGTTGGAGAGAAAGGGTAGAGGAAAAAAGTCTATGCGCTCCTGGTCGGGGGTTCATAGCGCCACTGACTGATGGAGTAGTGGTGTCGCAAGAGGATAAGCTAGTTATCGCTTTTGGACGGCTTTCAGGCACGATCTAGGACTTGTATACAAGGGTGGACGCGCGAGTCAAGGCGCCCCACTAGATAATTCCCTACCCCCTCTGAAACCTCTTAATTCTGACTAAATTGAGCTGGATGAACTTTGCTGTCACGCTGGTGTTTATTACGAGTTCATGTTTGTTTGTCTAATTGTTTGTATGGGGGGTCTATATTGGTTTGTCTACCCGCCGTCTTGTGTATGTTTTATAACAACTAATAATGAATCAGTCCATAGCCAGGGTAAAATGAACTAGACTTTAGTTAACTCACCAAAAGTAAATGACTTGAGAAAAATAAATAATGTAAAGATGTAAAGCAAAATTCTGGTGGTATAAATGTGCTGCAAAATGAAAATAAATAGCAAAAGAGTGTTTTTATGTCCTGCCTCTGAGTGTGCAGAGGAAAATGTAAACAAGAAGCACACTGTTCAGTGTGTGCACTGTAGGTGTAAGAAGAAAAGAAGATGATATTGCTTTAAGAATACATTTTAAATTGTATTGTGGGTATGTTAAGATATCTTTCAACCTTGTATAAACCCCATGCCCCGTCTTATACCCTAAGACCCTCAGAGGCATCACTGCTGGTCGCAAATACCTGCCTGAGGAGGTCAGGATGGCAAAATCTGTCTGCTCAATTAGGTCAATGTTGTATTATTTGTTTCATTTATTGTTAAATCTATGTATTGTATGGTAATAATGGAAAAAACGTAATGTATTGAACACATTCCGAAACAAAGCAGATAAGACAGAACTAGACTCAGACATAATACGAATTATTGTTGAAACCTTTTGCGCTGTTGCTGCAAAATGGAAACTTTGTTGATTATCTATTCCAACTGGCCACTGGATTCAGATAATTAATATAAGTTGAAGTTCAATTTGAAGAAAAAAACAGAAAAATACAAACAGTTCAAGTTGAAAAAAAGAAAGAAAACTGTTTTAAATATAGTTTACCATTCTTTATTAAACTGCTTCAAATTATTTATTGTGTCAACCAATTGGTCTCCATAGACATTACTAAAATTATAATAGTTGTTAAACTACTAACAAGTTTTCTGAAACCGAGCTTATGAACAAAAGAGTAAAGGTCGCTGGTTAAGCCAGAATCAATATATTTGTTGAGGTTTTTATTGTCTGCATAATAAATGTGTTAAAGTAATTGAGCAATTCTTTAAAAAGTGTAATGTTGCAATCTCTTTAAAATAAGTAATTACAGTTAAACAAAATTATGTTGTTTTACAATGGCCTCTCATTCACAGGCCCACACAATAAATCATGAGACTTCCAAATCCTAATAGACAGAGATCAGTATCACTTGAGCCCAATTAAAAAAAATACCATAAAGAAAGTATTAAAGCCAGCTCAAGTTGAATGTCAAATGTATTTAATTAATGTACAAGTGTTTTGATTTATTAAAAAATTCCAGTCTAGCTTCCTTCGAGTTCAGTCTGAGCAACACATTGTTTCTCATAACATTCTCACTGCTGCCCCAAATGTTTTAACCTTGGGCAGACAAGCTGTACACATACACACACACACACACTTTGGATAAGTATTCACCTTATCCACGTTGTAAATTGTTGCCTTCTTTAGAGTTATTAGTAATTTAAGATTAATTATTAAATTAAATGTATTAGATAAATTACAATTATAAAATAACTTTGACTTGATAGTTTTGTTCACAACATTAGACCTGTCCTCTAATCTCTACTAGAATAAGATACGTGTGCATGTTTGGGTGTTTTAACACTCCCGTAATGTACCTACAGTATTCTTGTTATCCTTTTCATTACAGAGCTGGGGAAATGGTGTATTGCTTTGATTCTGATGCATGCACGTCCAGCGTGCACTGACTTTAGTTATAATGTTAATGTTAATTTCACTTTAACCCATAAATAATTATTAAATTAACTCTAAATTTCACATGATGATGGATTAGTGTTCCACATTTCTTCCACTAATTTGTTTTACAATTAGGCCAAAGGTAAAGAGAGGCATTGATGACCTTGTGTCCCTTTTGTTAGTACGTGGTTCCATTTTGTCTATGGCCTTGGACGGCTTCACTAAAAGTCACCCAGTTCTGCCCTGCTAAAGTCCGGCTGAGTGCAGTCACAGAGATGCTATGGCTGCTCTACATGAAATGACATTGATGGTCTGGTCCGAGAATGGACACCATTTCCTGCTCCCAGAGAGAATGACACTCCTCAAACTGAACATTACAGCCGTTGATACTGTGGGTCCGCTCCCCCCACCGAGCCATGAACTGAAAGCTTGACCTCTGCTTTGAACACTTGGAAGCCTCCCTGTCACACCAGCACCAACCCTTGGGTCAGTCATATGAGACTAACGGCTTCACTTTGGGCATTTGGTTCAGATACATGACTCTCGTTACCACAGAGTGGGTTGTTTGTTTTTTTAAGGCTATTCATACTGCTATGCAGAGGATGCCTGTACGTTGGCAAGCTGTTAAAAGCCCCTACTTTTGATAAAATAGGCCTAATGTCAGGGGCCTCTTTATGTCTAGTTCTACATGTATTCACATTATATGGAGGCTGCACGAGACTCAGGCTACAATACAACCATTCTGTTCTGCTCTGACGATTCAATTTATAGATTCTACATCGAAAAACAATTAGCTTTTATTGTTTCCAATGATAACGTCACCTTACGTGGAGGAATGCAAACCTGTTTTCAAATGTAAGGTTGATTTTGTTCACCCACTATCATTCATGCTATGAATGAATGAATGAAAACTTTATTACAGACTCAGGGTCCAGGTAAAAGACAAGACATTACGTAGATAAAATACAAGGCATTACATATAATAAATTACATACACAGCATAAAAAGAATTCATAGTTTAAGAATAATTTAAATCAGTGTCCTACAAAGAGACAACTATACCAATGTCTCCACAGCTGCGATTGGTAGCGTGTACTAAACCTTATGTTCGATAAGGCCAAGAGGATTTCATTATCAGAGTCATTAAGCCGGCACATACATTTATACATGAGATTTCTTAAAACAGCTTGTAGAGTATTGACTCCTGCAGCCACAAACTTTTCACTTGCACTAGACCATCGAGGTCTCTTCAGCAATATTCTCATGGCATCATTATAAGCTACTTGAAGTTTCTGTGAACTTGCTTTTCTGTAGTTTGACCACAGATGTGCAGTGTAGTGCAGTGAGTGGTGTACAATATGCTCTGAACAGAGACATCTTCACTCCATCTGTACATGCACTAAACTTACGTAGGAGAATGTTTGCTTGTGCATACATCATGCGGCATTGCCTATACATATCTTCATCATCTGTCATTTGTTCTGTAATAAAGTGTCCAAGATATTTTAACTTATTACAGACACTAACATTAATATCAGACAATTTAAAATCAGGAAATGTAAGACATTTATCCTCTTTGGTTCTAAAAGATCATGACAGCACTCTTACTGGCGTTGTATTTGATGTCATGTTCCACACCATACACAGAACAAACAGCAAGAAGCTGCTGAAGACCAGCGCTAGATGGACTCAGCACACTAACATCATCTGCATACATAATATGGTTCACTAGAGTACTATCAATCATGCATCCAGTATTACAGGCTCTCAGTCGCTTGGACAGATCATCAATATAAAGGTTAAAAAGAACTGGGGACATAATTCCACCTTGTCTGACACCATTGCTAACCCCAAATGGGGCTGAGACCCTATTGCCCCATTTGATTTGCATAGTCTGGTGGCCATACCAGTAGACCAGAATTCTCACAATGTATTTGGGCACCCCTCTTTGACTCAGTTTAACAAATAACTTCCTATGATTAACACGATCAAAGGCTTTAGAAGCATCAATGAAACACATAAGAACTGATGAGTTGTTATCTCTGTATTTGTTGACAATTTCCTTAAGGCGTATATACACAAGTCAGTGCCATGTTTAGCCTTAAAGCCAAACTGGTTATCTGTTGTGTTAATAAAGTCATCTAATCTGTCCAGCAGAATTCTTTCTAGGACTTTTGACAATATGCTGGCTAATGCTAAGGGCCTATAGTTATCTAGGCTTCCCATTTTACCGGCTTTGTCCTTAATAGCTGGCACTAACAGAACAGACAACATTGAGTCTGCCATCAGTAGTAACTCAGATGTTAAGGGGGATGAAGCTTTTTCTCCCAAATCAGATATGCTTTGTTTTTCAACAAAGGTATACATTTCCTGCATAATATGTTTCTCACAATCATTTTTTGTAAGCTGCACACAGGTGATACTGAGTCTTCTCGATTAATTATAAACTATACCATGCTTAAATAGACTCCTAAGTTATTTTTTAATATGTGACATATGTAAGAAAAGGGAGGGAAGAGTCAATTATATTGAGTAATTGATTTCATATTGGAACATTTATTTCTCAAACCTATGTTTTATGGAAGAGACAATGTATTTCCGATAAACTAATATTTTATCAAAAGGTAAATGGTGAATTAATATAACATTTAGAATCATTGAGAAGGGGTTATATCCACAGGGACAAGCTCACCTTTAACTTAAAATAACATTTCTCTGCTTTGGACTGATGAGTATATGATTCTTGCATGTTAAATGACTAACACAAACCTTCAATTTATGCATGTGCATGTGTCAGGAAGGCTCCCAAATAATTCTGAGGGGCCTATCCTATTTTTGTAATTAAACGATAATGTGCTAATCCATTACCTTGAGTTGTCTTCACTCAGGAAAACATCCCTATCAGTTGTTATCCCAATAACTAGGACAGCTCTCAAGGCCAAGGGTCAGAGAGAGAGGGTCACACTCTCCGGCTGCAGAGGACACCCCCAGCCACGTGCAAGGAAGCACGAGGTCGTTCGAGATAAGAGGATGCTAATCTTCAACTTTCTGAGGAGATGGGATGCTTCACTTCACCTTTCTGCTGAGAGGGGGTTCTTCTCTTCACCTTTCTGCTCGGTGGGCTCAAGCAGACAACCCTGCAGGACGAGCGAGGGCTTCAGAGGCTTCTATAATACAAGGTTCCTTGTTTCTTGGAGGAGCAGATGTCTTCCTAACGTCTCCCATCACGGGGGGGACACCTGGATGCGCCACTTGGAATACGCAGTTGCACTGCTCTCAAGCAGATAGCAGAAGGAATGCAGGCAGATGACCCTCCATTTCACTGGGGGATCAACTACAGTGCTCACTGAATGAGCCACATAAAAGCAGAGCAATTGGGGGGGTTGAAATATGGCGCTCTGATGAAGAAGAGTTTGAGCCAATCAGCACCTCAGTGCTAATCTACAGTATCAGGATGCCTTTTGTTACAACCCGGCTCCTGGGCTGTAACAAAAAGCAGGGAGGCGAGACGAGGGTTGTAAATAAGAAAAGGCGTTTATTGCAAATGCCACAAAATTATCACAAAGTATCAAGCAGCCCCAGCAACAGATCCCCGAAGCTGGCCCGCGTGAGTGCCCAGAGGAGTGAGCAGACGTAACCGGCTGGGCTCCTCTTGAAGGCTTCCGGCCAGGTGTAGCTCATCAAGCTTATCAGCTCGTCCCCAGGTGCAGCTCGTCAGGCAATGGAACCTGCAAACACAAACACACATCCAGACGGCACCCCACGTGGTGTGGAGGGGTCGTCACACTTTACACACCAGACACTCTGTGTCATAAAGAGAGGAGGACATGTCCCTTCCATCCAAGATGAACTTTGAATTGAATGACCAGATGTTTACAGATACAATTAATGATTGTTTTTTGATATTTCCAATGACCAGACATGTGTTAAATAGTGGTGATAAATATATTTTGTCAGATCAGATTACACTTTCGCACTAAACAAAATAAATAAATATTCTCAGATGATAAGGTATTGAATAATAAGGTAATTCTACTATTATCACAGATAATGTTAATATCCTTAATTGTCCAGCAATCAGGCGTAATAACACTTCTCTTTAATGTATTATCCATGCACAGACAGACCTACAATGATGTTTCAAGTACTGGATTAATTTCAGTGTTGGCCCAAAACAAATATGTATAATAAGTCATATAACAATTATGTAGCATATTTGATCCTCAAATTAGAGAAGTATAATTTAAAGAAATGTATATTCTATATTCAACATTAGATAAACATAGAAGAACCTTTTCAAAGTACCATAAGTAGATTTTCAGGTAAGTATGGCTAATAAGAATAATTAATTGAGTTAGTTTGGTACAGATCAGTTGTAGCATTTACAAATGTATGAATTAAAGTTTTAGGGATGTTTAATCCTTCCTTTCCAGGTTTTTACAAAAGTCTTTGAATGTTTGCCTAATCTTTCCTTTTCAGACTGTTTAAACATTTTGAGAGTTGTTTAACATTTCCCTTCAGATTTTGAAATGACATTGATTGACACATGATTGATAGTTCAAGTAAATTCTGTTATCATGCCATAGTCTTTTTGATTTAATATTTAATGAAGCTAACGTAAATATAATCCTAAATTGAAGATACTGCAATTTTGCAGATTGATTAGATCACCAGTGAGCATTTCTTAAACCATAGCTGGATCTCTCATGATCCTGATTTATTGACGCCTTGACTAAATGTTTGCCTTGAAGTAAATCTTTGAGCTACAAGCTAGTCTTGATTTTGTAGGTTGCTAAATAAAATTAACTAATGAGTAAATGATCAAATGTATTTGTTTTAAAATGGTTATGTTATTATGTATCTGTGATTATTTCATATATGTTCATTATCGTGCTTTTGAAAAAGATGCTCCAAACACTGACGAGAGATCATTTTTATGATTGTGATTGACTGTTTCAATCTGAAATGTTTTATTAATGTGATTATTTGCAACATTGTGTAGAATGCCTACACCCTTTCTGAAGAACCTTATGTATTAGGGTATTGAACAAATTATTATTAGAATAGGTTGTTTAGGTTATCAAAATTGATAAAAAGAGAGGAACTGTTAGGGAAATAATTTGCTTAGGTATTCATCCTTTGACACAGTTCATCATTTTCTCCTCTCGCTGTCTCCTTTCCCATGGCATTGGTCTACGGCCTTGGGTATAGCTGCTATCTCTCTTAAGGAGGGGCAGCTTGGGCGCATTGTTGTTGCCAGTCTATGGACGAGAGCTCTTGTTAGATTCAGGGTCCATATTGCTTAGTCTCACTGATAAAGAATGTTGATTATTACACTCCGAACTAGATAAAACATCGAGCTGCAGAAAGAGTTCTTCAGAATTGGTTTGGCAACCGCTGTGTCAACCCGTTACACACCACCTGTCTTGTCAACTCTCCGGCCGAAACTCCAAATAAACCATCAGTGTTTGCCATCAAAGCTCCAGCTCTCCTCGTGTCTCCTTCATGAGTCGGTGACTCCCACTGCATTGCTACACAGAAGTTTCCTCCACATCCTGCTTAAAATATATTTACACCAAGGCACAGTAAGAAAAAGGACTAGATGGAGAATCAATGTAGGATCTTTACCACCAGCATAACAGTGTTTTCTCCATTAAGGTCATAAAGAAAGTACGGAATTCATCAGACCAGTACTGTGAAGCTTAGTAAGAGCTTCTACCCTCAGGCTAGTAGGATACTAAAGGGAGTCCCTGCCTAAGACTGCCAACCATACACGTTTATTATTCTATTATGTTTAAACTATTTTTTAATGCATAAATTAAAGGAACCGCAGCATTTACTTTCACTAGAATTGTACCTCCTATTATTAAATGTGACAAAAAAAATGATTGATTTTATACGTTAGCTTGAATTCAACATTTCATTTGTAAGTGAAAGTTACTTAATCTTTCTTATATTCGCCAGCTTTTTTACTTTTTATGCCCAGATAAATTAATAATTATAAATGTTCTACACTTTATATACTAGGCTGGTTTGAAAAGAGTTACTGGAGCATGTCCCAGCTTGCATTCATCTATTGCCTGTTACACCTCCAAAAGGTCGCCAAACAATTAAAAGGCTAACACATTGAGCACAGATAGAAAATAATGTACACTCAGATGCACACCTACCTACAGTCTCAAATTCCCCTAACCTCCATGTGTTTGGCCTGTGGGAGGAAACACCTTGGCACTGTGAGAACATGAAAAAGCTTTTTTCTGTCATGATGATTTCTCGAGATACTAAGACAATGTCACAACTTATAGGGCGGTGAAATGTCTTATAATGTGACAATGATTCAGTAATTTTCACCTAATTGAACTGAATTTAGCATCTGTTATATGTCTGCCTATGTTTTGTTTCTCAGCCTTTCAGATGAATATATTATCGCATGCAGAGTCCAAAGGCTGACACTTCTGCGCATGGTACGATTACAAGTTCTCGCTTAAGAAAACTTTACCTAAACTAGGAACACAAGATTCTTATTCATTTACTTTACACATTCATGTTATTAGTAAATAATTATATAAAAATAATCTTACTCCAATTTAGAGCCTCATTCTCTAACATCAAGGCTACTGCTGCTTATAGTCCTTATACAGTACCACTTAAAACAGAACTGATTCCTACCACTGTAGCCAGGAAAACATCCACTTGTAATACATGTGGTACATAGCCATAATGTAGGTGCACTTTGTACAATAAAGAGCTGTACAAAGTTAAGAGGTGATGGATATTAGAAATCAGAAATATTTTATTTGTCCCACTGCATAGAAATTCACATGGTAAATTATTAGCCAGTGATCTTATGTTGAGCAGGATGAGGGGGGTTTATATCAAATTTCCCCAATACCCTTTTTTGTCCAAAGATCAAATAATAAAGCCAAAAGTTCTAAATAGTACAAATCTTGCAGGAGCAAATGCAACAGCTGCATGCACTGTTGGCGCATGTGCACAAGAGACCACATTATTAAGATTAAATAAATAGAAGCATTATGACGTATGTCAAAAAGTGACTGAATAATGACAATATTAAACTATAAAAGTGTGATTGTGCACATGAGCAGTAGTATTTCCCAACAGTATTTATGCTTTTATTGCCCGAACAGTAAGTTGCCTTGCCTGTCATGGCACAAATATATTCAAATCATTATCCGTTGAACTTTCTTAACATTTCTTTAACCAAGCAATCAGCCATTAATGGATTATATTTTTTTATTTGCTATCAGACGAATTAGCATTAGCCTGTAGCGTCCCCAGCTGAATAATGGTCATACTCTCGCACTGATGGTATCCTTTTATTGTACACCCTTGCATGTATACATTAAGTGTCAAGTACCAACGTAAGAGCTAAGAAAAGAAAGAAAACACAATAATTAGCCACCATCTCACAGATAAAACATCTCCATTCCTTGCATTTATAAACGTTACATTTCTAATAAACTAAATAATGCAATTATAGCTCACTACTGCCCCCAAACTAACAGAGCAGAACACATGTAGGCTAATATAGCAGTTTTGCTAATTCAAAAGCATGGACTCAAAACTCTGCAAAACTACGACATAACACCACAAATATCAAGTAATAACAAACATTGTGCCCCTATCAGACAGGTGCTAAAAACCCAACGTAACTAATTATTCTATGTTCATTTCTCCGTCATTCATCATTACGTGTTTACACCATGGTTTACACTCCTCCGTTCTCTATTCACTTCCGGCAAAAGTCCCTTCAAAATAAAGGTCCGGATCTTATAACTATCAAAATAAAAGTACAAAACTAAAACTTTACCACAGGAAAACATCGGCACACAAATATAACCACCTCTACAAAAGGTTAAACATATTAAAGGTCATTTACACTCCCACCAAATTATGAGTGAATTTGTTAACTTTATAGATAAAGCACGAATAATTTCTGAACTCGATTTGACCTTTAACCTTAACTCTTATTCCATTAGAATGTCCATGAATAAGTGTTCATACCAGAGGTGTGGACTCGAGTCACATGACTTGGAATCGAGTCAGAATCGAGTCATCAATTTGATGACTTGAGACTCGACTTGACAACATCACAAAACACTTGTGACTCGACTTGGACTTGAACACCAATGACTCTGGACTTGACTTGGACTTGAGCCTTCTGACTTGAGGTGACTTGATACTTTAATTTATTCAAAAAAAGTTCCTCGCAATATATTTACCGAAGCAACAAACCAAAACGTTGAATCTCGGCAAGTTCCCCCATGATATAGCTATTAACCAATCAGGTTGCAGGTGAGAGTCGTGACTTTGATGCTGCGTGATGCTGCAGCACTATCGAAAACATGATACCGAAGGTAGTCGCATTTGGCTACAAAAACTACGCAGTTTTAAACAAAAAGCGAACGGCACAATGCTTAACCTGTGCCGCACACATCACAGATGGAGACGCAACAACCTCCAACTTTGTTCGCCATCTGAAACTGCATAAAGAACGGTAAGTCAAGTCTACTATTAGCTGTTTGTTCATATCATGCAAACGTTAGCTTAAAAGCTAATTATCTGTTGTCTATCCAGCTAAATAGATGTGGGTTCTATAAACAGTTTATGAATTGATGAAGAGGATGATCTTGATGACCCAGAGCTATGGCATGACTTTTCCCTTGAAGATCAGGAAACAGTAGATGCTGCCATGGCAAAAAAACAGCGCTTGCAGTGTTTTGCGCACACACTGCAGCTGGTGGTGGGAGATGGATTGAAGGAAACAAAAGGAACGACCTCTTCTCTTGCAAAGTTGTCAAAGCTCAGCTCACTGCTGCATACAAGCACAACTTTTAAAGATGTGTTTGATGCTGAATTTGGGGAACAAAGAGGCATCCCTGCTGCTGTCAAGACAAGATGGAACTCAACACTCAGGCAAGTGAAGGCAGTACTCCGTTGTGAACATCCGAAGCTTTGCCGTGTACTAGAAAAGGCTGGGCACAAGGAGTTGTTGTTCACAGCACGGGAGTGGAATGTTTTGAAGGAGTTGGTGGACATCATGAATCCATTTGGAGAAGCAACAGATTTGACACAAGGGGAAAAGATAGTGACAATCAGTTCTGTTGTTCCATCTGTCCTGTCCCTAAATCACCACCTCGAGAAGCTGAAGCCACAAGTCCGTTTCCTCAGCAGCCTGGTTAGAAGTCTCCAGGTGTCCCTGAAGAAAAGGTTTGGAGGGATTTTCATCAATGTGAAAATGGCCACATTAACACAGGATGGAACAACTGCCCCCTTTTCAGATCCTGTGTACCTCAAAGCAGCTGCTTTGGATCCAGCCTTTTCTCTGATGTGGATAGACCACCATGTGCTGGTCAGTCTTGAGGTCAAAGCTGAGGTTCTACAACATGTGAAAGGTAAACTTAATTGAGTTTATTATTACTATTTTACTCATAATTTCCTTTTAATTGATTGCAACAATAATATGTGTTCAGTTTAACCTACTGCATCACCAATACAAAATATAATAAGGGCTCTTTTGTGTCTGTTTTGTTTTGTTTTTACATGTTTTGCCAGAACTGATCCTGCGAGAGGCTGTGGAGACAGAGCAACCTACGCCTTGTGTTGATGAGGAAGAGCAAGAGAGCCTTGGACAAAGTGAAGGGCTGTTTGCTGCGTACCATAAGAGGAAGAAGAAGGATGTTGGGACCACTCCAGCACTGCAGCTAAGTCACTATCTCCACAGCGCTGACGGACAGAATGTCCTTTTGTTCTGGGCAATGAACATGAAGGTTCTTCCTTCGCTGTTCAAAGTGGCCATCAGAGTTTTGGCAGTGCCTGCCTCCAGTGCTCCGGTGGAGCGAGTTTTTAGCCATGGTGGCATCATCCTGCGACCCCATCGTGCACAAATGAGTGACCGACTATTGACCAATTTGGTCTTTTGCAAATGCAATGCATTATAGGGCCCCGAGATAATAGAAAAAGTGTGGGTGAATGAAACTGTTACTTCATGTTATGTTTATGCAACTGTTATGTTTCTCAGCCTGTCGCTTAATTTGGGCAAATTTGGTCTCTTGGACCCTGAGATTGATGCATCTATAACTTGTGTTTTTCACTCACTCACTCTGTCTGACAAAAACACACTTCACAGACTTTTTCATAATAAAAAAAAGCACACAAATTGTGTGGCTGAATGAAACTGTTACTTCATTTTATGTTTATGCAACTGTTATGTTGAAAAGCACATAATGACTTGTTTAAGACTCGGTTTTCAAAGTGTAGGACTTGGGACTTGACTTGAACTTGCCCAACCTGACTTGAGACTTGACTCGGACTTGAGTGCAAAGACTTGAGACTTGACTCGGACTTGCAAAACAATGACTTGGTCCCACCTCTGGTTCATACTGTAAAGGATATGGTTGTGCAGTGAAGAGTAGGCTGTATCTCTTTTGCACCTTGCGCGCTTGCTTGGTGAGAAATGGACCGAAACAGTCCATGCCACAATAAGTGAATGGTGGTGATGGATCCACACGCTCGGACCGCAGATCTGCCATACGTTGTTCTTCTGTGAACCTCCTGAGTTTTCTGCATGTAACACACTGATGCAGGTAGGTTGCCACAGCTCTGTTGATTCCTTGAATCCAGTATCCATGTGATCTTATCTCATTAATAGTCATGCCTTTACCTTGATGTTGTACCTTCTCATGATAATGAGCTATTATTGTCCTGGTAATGGGATGGTCCTTTGGGATTATCACTGGATGTTTCAGTGAGTCAAGGAGAGATGCATTTTTCAGTCTTCCTCCCACCTTGAGCAGTCCGTCTTGATCCAGAAAGGTATCCATCTTGTACAGTTTACTCTGTCGAGGAAGCTGAGTTCTATTTCGTCCCTACTGACCGCCAGAGGCGGTGCTTTAAGCACTGGATATGTCCATCGCGCGCATGCGCAGCTCGAGTTAACGGGTCCTCCAGGAGCTGTGGCCGGCTGTGCGCTGTGCAGAGCCTCGACAGACAGGTTTGTGTCAGCTTGTTGCTGGTGATGGCTGTGTCCCCACACCCTCTCCCAGCCAAGTTGTCCTGATTTCCGTCTTATTTTCTGTTGGCTTAGACTTTCTGGTGACGACAGTGTTCCCGCTTCCTCTCCCATAAAGTTGCCCTCATGCTCTTTTGAATGGAAAGCACAGAGTGTCATATTAACGTTTTTCGTTTAGATGCAGAGAGTAAGGTAAGTACTTTCTATTCCATAGAAGCTAATTTCTGGTCTTAACTTTTGCGTTCTGACTTGGTTGCTTGATTGTTAGCAGCAGCCGCTTGGCTAACACCTTGCATATACTGCGCTCTCGCTCCCGCTCCCAGTAACATAGGGTTTGATTGCAGTAGCGCTATTTCGTTGTATTACTGCTCCTAGTACTAGACTCCTAGCACTAGGATGATATGCAGAGAACAATCTTCACTGCGGGTGCTGTGTGCTCTGCGGGTGCTGTGTGCTCTGCAGGTGCGGTTACTACTGTAACCATGGCCTACGGTTCTATGCGGGCAGTTCTCTTTCTTAGAAGCTAATTATCTGGTCTTAACATTGTGTTCTGACCTGGTTGCTTGATTGTTAGCAGCAGCCGCTTGGCTAACACCTTGCATGTACTGTTAAGCTTCATTATTTAACTCAGTCGGTGAGGGCAGCGCTCTCGCTCCCGCTCCCGGTAAGCGCAAGGTATGGTTGCAGTAGCGCTATATCGTTATATTTACTGCTCCTAGTACTAGACTCCTAGCACTAGGACAATATGCAGAGAACAATCTTCACTGTGTGTGCTGTGTGCTCTGCATGTGTGGCCATGAAAGAGGATTTCATCCTCCCAATATTATATTATCTAGTGTGCAGCCGTTTGGCTGACACTTTTAGGCACCGGCCACAGTTACTACTGTAACTACGGTTCCAAGCCGTGTAAGTACTGGCCATAGTCAATACCGTAACTACGGCTCTATGCGGTGCAAGTACTGGCCATAGTTACTACGGTAACTGCGGTTCTAAGCCGTAAGTACTGGCCATAGTTACTACTGTAACTACGGTTTCAAGCCGTGTAAATACTGGCCATAGTCAATACCGTAACTACGGCTCTATGCTGTGTAAGTACTGGCCATAGTTGCTACTGTAACTACGGTTCCAAGCCGTAAGTACTGGCCATAGTTACTACTGTAACTACGGTTCCACGCCGTGTAGGTACTGGCCATAGTCAATGCCGTAACTACGGCTCTATGCTGTGTAAGTACTGGCCATAGTTACTACTGTAACTACAGTTCTAAGCCATGTAAGTACTGGCCATAGTTACTACTGTAACTACGGGTTCAAGCCGTGTAAGTACTGGCCATGGTTACTGCTGTAACTACGGCTCTGTGCTGTTCTCTTCTTTAGAAGCTAGTCATCTGGTCTTAAACATGTATGTTATTTGACTTGATCTCGCTTGATCGTTAGCAGCAGCCACTCGGCTAACGTCTTGCGTGTACTGTTAAGCTTCTTTATTTTACCCAGCTAGGTGAAGGCAGTGCTCTCGCTCCCGCTCCCTCTGCCGCTCCCGCTCCCTCTGCCCCCCTAATGCGGATGTAGCTACATCCCTTAGCTGGTGAAGGCCGTGTTCCCGCACCCGCTCCCGGTTACGCTGCATCTGGCATTCGTCTCTGACTCAACCATTGAAGGCAGTGTTCTCGCCCCCGCTCCTGGTAGACGCTGAACTGCCTTGTTTTTCCATTAAGCAGGTAGCTGGTGAAGGCTGTGTTCCCACACCCTTCAATGAAGAGATGGAGGACGAGGTCCCGCTCGAGGAGGCTTCCCTCTCCTCTGCTCAGGGTTCTCTGCAGGGCATGGAGGACGACTCCATGGCAGCCACTATTCGTACGGCCCTGGCGCACTTGCAGATTCCGGTTCCGCAGGCCGACTTTGCTCAGGCTAGCGCCTTCTTCAGGCGTAGCCCTGCCCCTGTCCCCCTCACCGTTCCTCCTTCAGAGGAGTACCTGAGGGAGCTCCACGAGGCTCTCAGACCTAGGGTCAGGTGCCCTACTGTAGGGCCTACGGCGCAGCGGCACGTATGGGTCGTATCGGGAACTCCCTCTCCCATCTAATGCTGGCCGTCCCCACCTCTATGCAGCAGGCTCCGGCCGAGCCTTCTTTGCTGGGCATCAGTGATGCATTACCGCAGGCCTTTGCCCTAATGGCTAGGGAATTGGGACGAGTTATGTCCTTTCTGGTACAGACTCGTCGCCAGGTTTGGCTGGCCCAGTCACCACTAATGGAGGCATGTAGGAGAGTCCTCCGTAGCGTACCAGTCGAGCCAGGGGAGCTGTTGGGGTCAGCTGCCCTGGAGGCACTGGAATGTGCTGCCCAAGCTAGGCAGACCAGGCAGCAGCTCTCGGGTCTTCACAGACCTGTGCCCACTCCCAGCAGGCCCAGGGGCCGCTCTAGCAGCCGCACCCAGCCGCCGGATTACAGGGGTGGTCTGCAGAGGTCGTAGCGGCCCAATCAACCGCCTCCCAATGACTTTCGTGCCCCAGGTCGCCCGCCTTCCAGGCGGCCTCGTGCCCCAGAGCCTTACCGGCCCAAGGGGTCAGCGATCCGGCAGGGGCCCTAGCTCTGGCCCAGGAGTTGTCCGTCCTTCTGTCCAAGGACGCAATCGAGCCAGTAAGACCCTCTGCTTAGCCCAGGGGATTCTACTCGGCGTACTTTCTCGTGAGCAAGAAAGTCGGCGGATTTAGCCCGATCTTGGACCTCAGAGGAATCAACAGATTCCTGAAGGTGCGGCCATTCTATATGCTGACCACTGCACATGCACAGGTGGAGTGGTTCTCAACCGTGGACTTGAGGGATGCCTACTTCCACGTGGGCCGGGCAAGATGGTGCCCTATATTCAGTTCCTCCGGCCCTTGGGCAGACTGGCGGCTGCCTCGGCCGCTGGGCCCTTAGGCCCGCTGTCGTTGCGCCCCATGCAGATGTGGCGGAACAGCATTGTGCACAGGCACAGGGAAGTCAGGGTGTCGCAGCATTGCCTCCACTCTCTGTCACGCTGGAGGGGCCTATCTCCTGATGGGCGCGCCCATGGGCGCCATCCCATCCCGCCAGGAGACCATCACCATAGGTGCATGTCTCTCAGGGTGGGGTGCAGTGCGGCAGGGCAGGACCGTTCAGGGTCAGCGGTCTGCCCAGGAGGGTGCACGCCAGGTCAACATGCTAGAGCTTCGGGCTGTGCAGCTTGCACTCACGCACTTTCTACCCCAACTGGGGGGCAAGAATGTGCGTGTTCCTTGGGGACAGCATGTACGTTGTTGCTTAGACAACAGTCCCTTCTAGATAGTGGACGTTCTCACTCCACTCTGAATTTATGTGGCTGCTATTTCTGCCCGACATGTTCGGGTCAACGGCGTCACGGCGGGGTGCCACAGGTCGGTGTCCCTCTTTACGAGAGGGGCTTTACGGCAGCATCCCCCTAGCACCCTGAGGGCTCCGGCTTGGGACCTGCCCCTGCCGGATGCCCTATCACCATAAACGATACATGCCCGAGGTGGGACTCTCAGGCGTTGCCCTTTGGGCAAATGTGGCATCCCTGCCCAGGGTCCTTCCACAAACCCACTTCAATCAGCCTTCCCAGCTGGCACGCTTTGACATTCAGGAGTACGGCACGTCGAAGTTGCTGTGCCCTGGGGGGGCCCAAAGGGCGTATATCAAGGCTACTGCCTGTATACGGCAGTAGGAGCAACTCTTGATTTTGCCCCGGCAGCACTAAAGGAGGTTATGCCCTCTAACCAGTGGCTGCCCCACTGGGTTGTCAATACCATCTCACAGGCTTACGGGGCCAGTGGCCGCCCCCCTGCCATCGGGCTGAGATGCCACTCTACAAGGAGCATCTCAACATATTGGGCTGCCCTGAGGGTGGTGCCCCTGGAGACCATCTGCGCCGCGGCGTCGTGGGCGTCTTCTGGCACATTCTCCAGTTGTCATCAGGTCAATGTCGCCACTCCCCATTCTTTGGGTGTGGTCCTTTTGCCAAGCTCCGCTGTTTCCAGTGGTGAGCAAGGGCTTGGATTCTTCATGACATTGCTGGTATAAGTCATCCAGTGCTTAAAGCACCGCCTCTGGCGGTCAGTAGGGACGAAATAGAACGATAGTTACGGCTGTAACTACGGTTCTATGAGTCCCGGATGACCGCCAGAGTTTCCTGTCACTCAGAATTCTTGTGTGCTCGCGAGAAGATTCTGGGAACAGATCCTCTGACGACACCGGCAGATATAGCCGGTGTCACGTGGGTCACAGGTGACTTAGTTGTTATTGGTACTCGAGCTGCGCAATCGCGCGATGGACATATCCAGTGCTTAAAGCACCGCCTCTGGCGGTCATCCGGGACTCATAGAACCGTAGTTACAGCCGTAACTATCGTTTTCTTACTGAGCAACTTTATCTTTTCTGGATATATTTGTCTCTGGAAGTCCTTTATGATGACATGCTGTGCATCCTCTCTTTCTTGTACTGTGCTGTGATTCGTTGATTTATCTCTTCTAGCACCACGGATGAGACGAGCGACAGCTTGAGTTGCCTTTGACCATGAAGAAAACTTTGACAAGCTGTCTGAAAGACTCACTTGTTCCACTGTTTGTGTGTTTAGTGTCTGAATCTTTTTGATTTCAGGATCTCCAATCTGCATTTTTGTGATGGCATCTACAGCTGGTGGTATGTCCTTCTCCAATAGAAACTGAGGTCCTGTGAGCCAGCTGGACGTGAGAATCTCATTTTCCCTTGAACCTCTAGATGCAAGGTCAGCAGGGTTATCGTTAGTAGAGACGTATCTCCACTGCTGAGGAGTTGTACTCAGATGTATTTTCTGTATCCGGTTTGTACAGTCTTTCCATCTTTATTGGTATCCTGAAAGTCAGATTCCAATACCCGTAATGCATCTGCTGGAGTCACTGGAGTGAGCTCCTTGACAGCAACTCTGTGGCACATATTTTTTAAGTTTGGTGACTCATTCTGTGATGATGTGTAACCCACAATACTCCATCCTAGATCTGTGCGAACTGCATAGGGTTCACTATCTATTTCATCTGCTATTATGCGGAGATGATTCCAGTGCCTTGCCGTTTCACAGGTAGGAATGTGTTTTCGATTCACTGGTATGCAATCCTTAGTGTCGGTTGGAGGGAGATTGATGAGGACTGTGGAGTTAAAACCTCTCACTCTGAGACCTTGGACCCTTTCACTATGCACCAATGCATCCTTTCCAATCATCGTTGTGAGCTTCAGCCTCACAGGATGTGTCTCTGTTTGCAAGCTGTTTCTTACTTCCTTATCAATGAAGACCGTATCACTTTGAGTGTCGAGCAATGCATACACAAGCCTTTCCATACCTGGATTGCTGACAGAAGAAACCCACACTGGCACAATCATTGAAGTATTCTCAGATGGCTCCTCAGAATTCACATTAAGAGTCAGTGTGGTTGCTGCTTCATCTGTGCTGCTCTGACTCAGGACTGATGATGTTTTTGCTGTAGTGTAGCTGTCATCATGGAGAGATGTAGGATGTTTTCCTTTGCAGTTGTCACATGAGTGTCTGTGACGACAGTCCCTTGCATTATGGCCTGGCTTTAGACAGCCATAGCACAGTTTATTTTCCTTCACATATTTCCTTCGTTCGTCCAGAGATTTACTTTTGAACTCAGGACAATAGTGCAGACCATGATTACTGTCTTGACATAGCATACATGGAGGCCTTAAACTTGTTTTTGCCTGTCCTTTAATTTCAGTCTCTGTGGCTGTCTTTTACTTCTCCCTTCTTTCAGATGATGTTTCTCTGAGTTCGACTCTGCTGAGTGGAGAGCACGGAATGAAGTAATAGGATTACAGGCAATCTCTGCTTCCATTAACATGAAATCAACAAACTGCTGGAAGTTTGGAAATTCTTGTTCACTTCTCATGACTTGAGTAACCTTTCTGTTCCACTGTGATGCTGTCCAGTCAGGTAGCTTTTGAATCAGTTTCTGATTTGCCTCGCAGTCATTCAAAATCCAGACCTTTAACATAGGGCATGGCTTCCTGACAAGAGTTTAGGAAATCAGCAAATGTCCGTAATCCATCAGCATCCTTTGTGTGTATTTTTGGCCAGTTTGACAGTTTTTCTCTGAATGCTCTCTGTATAATAAAGGGCTGACCATACCTTTGGTTGAGACGGCTCCATGCATCCTTATAGGCTTCCTCATCACTTCTGAAGAAGATGCCATCAAGTATTCTTCGGGCTGGACCTCCTACATACTTTCTCAGATGGTGCAGTTTGTCAGCTGAAGAAATGTTCCTTTTGTCTATGAGTGATGTGAATGAAGCCTTCCACTCAATGAAATGGATCGGGTCACCAGTGAATACAGGTGGCTCTGGTATTGGGAGCCTGTTCAGAGAAATGCTATCCTGGACTGCTTGAGCCAAGTAAGTCACATCTGTCTGTGGAGTTGATGTTGTCACTGCAACATTAGTGGGCTGCTGGATGACAGCTGTATTCACATATTGCTGTGGAAATACACGTTGTTCTCTAGGGTCGATATCAGAATTATAGACACGTTCCTGCATTACTTCCTGGTCATAGGTTACAAGTCTAGCTCGTGCAGCTCTTATATTCTTTTCTGCCTTCAATCTTTCCAACTCACGTCTCTGAGCTTCAAGTTCTCTCCTTTGTTGCTCCTCTAGGAGTTGAATCCTTTCCTTTAGTTTTTCCTCCTCCAACAGCAATTTATACTCTGCTTCCTTCGCTGCTAACTCTGCTGCAGCGTCTGCCCTTTTGGCTGCTACGATGGAGCACACAGAGTGATGGCTGGAGTTGGAGCGTGGACTTGAGGGTGTGGCTGTGGAACCGTAGATAGAGCGAGCATAGTCTTTGTTAAGCAGCTCACGAAGACGTTGCCTAACTGCTTCACTGTCAAAATCTCCATCAATGCCTGTTATCCTTTCATATGCTATTTTAACAATGTCTTTAGTGACTGCTTCACAGGCATCAATACGACGTCTTGTCTCATTGGATGGAGGTAGATGATCTCTTATTTCCATATACACTCTAGTAACTTTTTCGTTTTCTTGCTCTAGTGTGTCTATTATAGCTGCAATCTGGCTCTCAGTAATGTCTGACTTTAACTGATCTCTGGCACTACGTGCCTGAATCTTCCATTGTTCGTAAATATGAATGAACCTTTTCTCCTTTTTGTGAGCTTCCTCTCTCTGAAATGCAAGCATCTTCTCCGTGGGGGTCTTTAGACGAGTAGAGTGGCGAAGTTCCTCCTCTTCGCTGTCCTTATAAGCATCCATTGTCTGGTCCTTGTCCCTATCGTCTAAAGATGAGTTGTCTGATGCCATTTCGTGAGTGGGTGTCACAACCTTAGACCATCACATCAAGTCCCTCCGCAGTCATCCTTGGTCATGAGCGTGGTGGGAATGATGAGGTGAAGCTCTTACTGTAGCGTCCCCAGCTGAATAATGGTCATACTCTCGCACTGATGGTATCCTTTTATTGTACTGATGGTATCCTTTTATTGTACACCCTTGCATGTATACATTAAGTGTCAAGTACCAACGTAAGAGCTAAGAAAAGAAAGAAAACACAATAATTAGCCACCATCTCACAGATAAAACATCTCCATTCCTTGCATTTATAAACGTTACATTTCTAATAAACTAAATAATGCAATTATAGCTCACTACTGCCCCCTAACTAACAGAGCAGAACACATGTAGGCTAATATAGCAGTTTTGCTAATTCAAAAGCATGGACTCAAAACTCTGCAAAACTACGACATAACACCACATAATATCAATACACATATTAATAAGTAATAACAAACCTTGTGCCCCTATCAGACAGGTGCTAAAAACCCAACGTAACTAATTATTCTATGTTAATTTCTCCGTCATTCATCCGTCATTAGGTGTTTACACCATGGTTTACACTCCTTCGTTCTCTATTCACTTCCGGCAAAAGTCCCTTCAAAATAAAGGTCCGGATCTTATAACTATCAAAATAAAAGTACAAAACTAAAACTTTACCACAGGAAAACATCGGCACACAAATATAACCACCTCTACAAAAGGTTAAACATATTAGAGGTCATTTACAAGCCATCAAAACACAACAGATCTTTTCTATAGTGCAAATGTAAATGGCTCACAGTCAAAGATCCTCTTGCTTGCTCATTTAAATATTTAAATAAATTGCTCATTTAAATAAATTGTATCAAATCTTTACTAAGTGCAATAGGTGTCACAGCGTTCAACTGACATTTCTAAATACTTGACTCCGAATTTGAACTCCGTCTGATGAAAACCCATGCCCGGCAACTTGAAAGACTCCGCAATAAAACAGGTCTCACGATTCATTCTCAAACCTACAAGGACCACCTACAGCAATATAAAGATGCCCTCTCCCATGCCCACACCACCTACAGTACTACTCTCAGTTAATCCACTCTGGCTCCGGAAACCCCAAAACACTCTTCTCCACAATAAACAAACTCCTCAGCCCCCTGGACTCCACCACTCAGTCATTCACAGTCGACAAATGCAGCTCTTTTCTCACATTTTTTCAAAGCGAAATAGACAACATTTACAGCAGCTTAACCACTACCACACCAGCTCCCCCTCAAGCCACCTGCCCCCCCCCCCCCCCCCCCCCCCCCCCCCCCCCCCCCCCCCCCCCCCCTTATCCTGCCAACCCCTGTCCCAGTTCTCCCCTGTCTCCCCTACTGACCTCTCTGATCTCCTCACAGGAATGAAAACTGCCACCTGCACCCTGGACCCCATCCCCTCCAGCTTTGTTAAGGCCTGCCTTCCTACTCTCTCTTCACTCATCACTACAGCAATCAACTCCTCCCTGTCCCACCATCCCTCAAAATAGCTGCTATCACCCCTATTCTGAAAAAACCCGGACTAAACCCTGACAACCCTAATAACTTCAGACCAATCTCGAACCTACCCTTTCAGTCTAAAGTTCTGGAACGCGCTGTAGCGTCACAACTCAAGCATCATCTCTCTGCCAATAACCTCGATGAACTTTTCAATCCGGATTCCACTCAAACCACAGTACCGAAACCGCATTCCTCAAAATCACAAATTACCTTCTCCTCTCCTCCTCTGACGCCGGTAACCTCAACATCCTCATCCTCCTTGACCTCAGTGCTGCCTTCGACACCATCAATCACTCCATCCTCCTCACTGCCCTCTCTTGGTTCACATCATACCTCTCTGACAGAAACCAGTTCATCTACATCAATAACTGCAAATCCCCCACCGCTCCCCTCCCCCAAGGTGTCCCCCAAGGTTAATTTATTGGCCCCCTCCTCTTCATCCTCTACCTGCTTCCCCTTGGTCACTTAATCTGCCGTCATGGACTTCAATTCCACTGCTTTGCCGACGACATCCAGCTTCTCATCTCCACCAAGTCCATCTCCACTGCTACCCCTCCATCCTGACAAACTGCATCACTGAAATCAAATCCTGGCTCCAACTCAATTTCCTGAAACTCAACTGCGATAAATCTGAGATAATAATCATTGGACCTCACCACACCTATCCATAACTTCACCCTCAACATAGACGGCTTCCCAGTTCAAACCTCCCCTCACATCTGGAACCTAGGCATCATATTTGACCAAACCCTCTCCTACAACAAATACATCAAACAGATCACCAAGACAGCCTTCTTCCACCTCAAAAACATCGCCCATCTACGTCCTTCCCTCTCCCCCACTGCTGCAGAAACCCTCATCCATTCCTTCATCACCTCCCGTCTGGACTATTGCAACAGCCTCCTCTATGGTTCACCTGCAAAAATCCTCAACAAACTTCAATACATCCAGAACTCCGCCGCCCGTCTACTCACCCACACCCGAATCCGTGAACACATTACACCCGTCCTCATCAAGCTCCACTGGCTCCCCCAGAGAATTCAGTACAAAGTCCTCCTAATGACATACAAAGCCCTCCATAACCTGGCCCCATCCTACCTAACTGACCTCCTCCACAGACACACTCCCACTCGCTCCCTCCGCTCTGCTACTGCCAACCTCCTGTCCCTCCCCACCCGGACCAACCTCAAGTCCTGGGGCGGCGGAGCCTTCTCCGTTGCTGCACCCACCCTCTGGAACTCACTACCCAAATCCATCAGAGATTCTTCCTCCCTCACAGCATTCAAAACATCACTCAAAACCCACCTGTTCAAGACTGCATTCAACCACTGACCCCCCCCCCCTATTTTCTGTTTTGTTTATCTCTTTTTGTATTTCTTTTTTTTTTTTATTCTCTGTCAAAGCGTCTTTGAGTTTCCTGAAAAGCGCTATACAAGTCTCATGTATTATTATTATTATTATTATTATTATTATTGACAAGGCTGCTGTGTGAACACATGGTAGCCATGGTATTTTCTGTTTGAAATACCACAAGTTATTAGAAGTATTGATACACGCACCCACAGGGTCAGTATGACATAATGGCGGCTGGAATATAATAATATAATAAACAAATACATTTTGTGTGCAATTATTTACTTTATGTAAGATGTAATTACAATAAAAAGCACACTGTAAACAGGCCACATTTTGCTTGATGTTCATTAGGTTTTCAAAACTAATCTGCCGGGATCAGCCTACACTTTGATGGCTGGTGATTCTAATGATGTTCTTAACCATCACAGGTCACTACAGCAGCACATTAAGCCACTTCCTTATTCATTATAAACACTTTAATGAGACCCAAATGAATTGTGTTAACTAGAGCAAAAACTATTTAGAATACCTAATAAGATTAAGGACTGTATAGTGGGCCGGGGATGGTGAAAACTGCAGTGTTAACATTAAGATGCATTCTGTAATGTAATGAGGTTAGCTGTTATTAGCTGCTGTAAGAGGATTGTGGTTTCTGGTGGTGGTGTCTCTACAGGTTGGATATTAAGGTTTACAAACTCAATTTAAACACTACTGAGGAGTAGGAGTAATCAAAAAGATGTACGTGTTCACTTGATTTTTTACTACCATTAAAGGGAATGTTTACCCTTAAATGGAAGTTGTGTATTTAGATACATCATATTTTATTATTGTTTCATTTTCTAGTTTAAACCACTCTCTGCTTCTGCAGAATCAGAACAGGATAGATTGAGTGTAATGATGATCATTGGCCTTGAAATGACTTATCATCTTAACACTTCCCTCATGCCTGAAATAAGTTCTGTGGTTTACACAAGCTGGGTAAGGCAAGGCAAGGCAAGTTTATTTATATAGCACTTTTCAACACAAGGCAATTCAAAGTGCTTTACAAAAAATGAAAGACATTAAGAAAATGGCATTTAAAATCAGTCATTAAAAAGAAAAGCTAATAAAATAAACATTAAAAGAAAAATACATGGATAAAAGTTACAGTGCAGTATAAGATATGAAAAGTTCAATTAAAAGCAGCGACAAAAAGAAAAGTCTTCAGCCTGGATTTAAAAGTAGTAAGAGTTGCAGCGGACCTGCAGGTTTCTGGGAGTTTGTTCCAGATATTTGGAGCATAATAACTGAACGCTGCCTCTCCATGTTTAGTTCTGACTCTGGGGACAGAAAGCTGACCAGTCCCTGAAGACCTGAGAGTTCTGGATGGTTCATAATTTATCAGGAGATCAGAAATGTATTTTGGGCCTAAACCATTCAGTGCTTTATAAACCAGCAGCAGTATTTTGAAATCTATTCTTTGACACACAGGAAGCCAGTGTAAAGACTTCAGAACTGGAGTGATGTGATCCACTTTCTTAGTGTTAGTGAGGACTCGAGCAGCAGCGTTCTGAATCAGCTGCAGCTTTCTAATATATTTTTTAGTGAGACCTGTGAAAACACCATTACAGTAGTCCAGTCTACTGAAGATAAAAGCATGGACAAGTTTTTCCAAATCCTGCTGTGACATTAGTCTTTTAATCCTAGATATGTTCTTTAGGTGATAGTAGGCTGATTTAGTAACTGTTTTAATGTGACTGTTGAAACTCAGGTCAGAGTCCATGACTACACCTAGATTTCTGGCTTTATCTGTTGTTTTGAACATTACAGACTGAAGCTCAGCGCTAACTTTTATACGTTCTGCCTTGGCTCCAAAAACCATTACCTCAGTTTTATCTTTGTTTAATTGGAGAAAGTTCTGACACATCCAGTCATTGATTTGTTCAATGCACTTACTCAGTGTTTGAATTGGAGCATAGTCTCCTGGTGAAATGGTTACGTACATTTGTGTGTCATCTGCATAGCTATGGTAACTTATTTTGTTGTTCTTCATTATCTGAGCCAGTGGTAGCATGTAGACGTTAAAGAGAAGAGGCCCCAAGATGGATCCTTGAGGAACCCCACATGTCATAGTTGTCAACTCAGATTTGTATTTACCTATAGAAACAAAATTGTTTCTGTCCTTTAAGTAGGATTCAAACCAATTTAGAACTGTTTCCGAAAGTCCCACCCAGTTTTCCAGTCGGTCTAGTAATATGTTGTGGTCAACAGTGTCAAACGCAGCACTGAGATCTAATAGTACTAACACTGAAGTTCTGCCACTGTCTGTGTTTAAGTGGATGTCATTGAAGACCTTTACAAGAGCAGTCTCAGTGCTGTGGTTTGGACGGAAGCCTGACTGCAACACATCCAAACAGTTATTTAAATGCAAGAAATTACTCAACTGCTGAAAAACTACTTTTTCAATGATTTTTCCTAGAAATGGCAGGTTTGATATGGGCCTGTAATTGTTCATTAGTGAAGCATCTAGATTATTCTTTTTTAAGAGCGGTTTAATGACTGCAGTTTTCAGGGCCTGTGGAAAAATACCTGATTGAAGAGATTTGTTTACTATATGAAGTAGATCCGAGGCCATGCAAGGAAAAACATCTTTGAAAAATCCTGTTGGAATAATATCAAGGCAGCAGGAGGAGGATTTCAGAAGTTTAATAATGTCCTCTAGGTTTTTATCATTAATCTGATGGAATTGTGTCATGATGTCTGAATTGATATTAGGTGGACATAGGGACAACACATTTGCTGTACCTGATACAGAGTTACTGACTGCTTGTCTGATTTTCTGAATTTTGTCAGTGAAGAAGGAGGCAAAATCGTTGCACGCCCTGGTGGATAGAAATTCAGAGGCTACTGACACTGGGGGGTTAGTTAGTCTGTCTACGGTAGCAAACAAGGCACGTGCGTTGTTTTTGGTTTTAGTAATGATGTCAGAGAAGAAAGACTGTCGTGCATTTTTTAATTCCAAATTATAAAGGCCAAGTCTCTCTTTATACATTTCAAAGTGAACCTGGAGATTTGTTTTTCGCCACCTGCGTTCAGCTTTTCGACATTCTCTTTTTTCTGTTTTCACGGTCATGGCCTTTCTCCATGGAGATATTTTCTTCCCAGTCACTTCCCTTACCTTAGTTGGAGCAATGGCATCTATAACATTTTTAATTTTTGAATTAAAATGATCTACTAGCTCATTTACTGAGATGTTAGCAGGGGCAAGTGTGGAAGAAAAATTCTGAGTAAACATTTCCCTAGTATTTTCAGTTAAATATCGCTTTGTGGTTACCTCTTTTTGAAAAATGTTGTGAACAGAAATAGAGCTCTCAAAGAAAACACAGGAATGATCAGAGAGTGCAACATCAGTCACCACAACCTTAGAGATATTCAGACCCTTTGAGATAATTAAGTCCAGAGTGTGCCCCTTATTGTGTGTGGGCTCCGTCACATGCTGAGTCAGACCATAGCTATCAAGAACACAAAACAGTTCTTTAGCCCCTCTGTCCTGGGGGTTGTCAACATGGATGTTAAAATCACCAACAATGACTAGACGGTCAAAGTCAATACACACTATAGACAGCAACTCGGTAAAATCATCAAAAAAGCTTGCACAGTATTTGGGCGGTCTATAGATATTTATGTTCTGGTAATCAGAACATTCCTCAGGCGGGTGCAGTGATACTTCTTCAGGGTTTTCTGCGCGATGTGTTGTGTCTTTCTCCTGTTTTGATTCCTCTTGCCGCTTGTCCTTGGCAGAGGGAACAGATTGATGACGCAGGCAGTTGAATATGTTAGAGATAAACAATTTCACTCCTGACTTGTTCAAGCAAACTCCATTTGCCTTATAAAGATGTCTGCGATCCCAGAAAAAGTTAAAATTGTCAATAAAATGGACAGAATGGTCAGTACAGGCAGTTGAAAGCCACGTGTTCAGTGCAAACAATCTGCTGAATCTCTCCACTCCTCTTCTGACTGGCGGTAGAGGGCCACTGATGAACACCTCCGCATTTAGAGAGCTGACAGCTTCCAACAGACATTTAAAGTCTTTTATCAGCACTTCTGACTGTTGTTTCACAACATCATTTGTTCCAATGTGCAGCACCACATTCTTCACAGTCGGATGTTCAGCCCCAATATGCAGGATCTTCTCAGCCAAGTCAGAGACCATATCCTTGGGAAAACAGAGTACTTTGGTGTTGTTCTTACTACACAGACTTTTTACATCTCTTACAGCAGAGTCACCCACAATCAGAGTTTCAGGCCCATTCGTTAGCTTTCTCTCTAGCCTTTTACTTTTGGAGTAGCTATTGGTCCTTACCCTGCTGTGTGAAGAGGACAGGTTATCCAGGTCATCAGAAAGAGATCTCCGGTTCTCGGTCAGCGGAGCGAATCTGTTCTGGGTTGGCACACTTGGTGGTTTAGGAGGATTGTTTGTAGTTCTCCCTTTAGCAGCTGTCCACGGCTGTTTCCTAGTATGAATCGGGGTTGAAGAGGCGCTCTTCCTGGTTGATTGCAATGCAGGCCAGCCGGTCACATCAGAGATTTCAGAGCGCTGGGCTCTGCCTGTTATTCGTCCTCCCAAATCCCATGGAAATGATTTACTCTTAGGCTTTGCACCCAGAGAGTTCCAGGGAGGACTACCACTTGTAGATGTATTACCCAGTACACAGCCCTCCTGTTCCTTGGAATCCTTGTAGCTGCTAACTAGCTGTGAGTTAGCATACCCTTTTCCATTATTTTGCAACACTGGTAAAGTGGTGTCATTCCCACGACATAGTCCATTCAATTCCACGTTAACTTCCAACCGTTGCATTTTCATTTCCAACACAGCCATCTTCTGTAGAAGTTTGTGGAAGTCATCTGTAGAGAACGGAGGCATTTTGCTGCTAACTAGCTTAAGCTAAATAGCATACCAGGCTTTAGCTGTTGCTAGGCCACGCTACTGTAAGACTGAGGTCGTCGTAAAAATGTTGAAATATGGCTGAAACCCTCCGTCTATTTGCGAAGATGAACTGTCCCAGTGATAAGTTAATGTCTAGGAGCCGCTGCTCGAAGTTTTCAGAGAATAAGAATAGGAAAATCAGCATAAAAAGTAAGCAGAGGCAGGAGCAAGCAGAAAAGCGTCTGCACTGTAGGGTAGATTGTTATGTTTTGTACTATAACATAAAATACATCAATGAATACCCTAACAGTTGTTTGTTTATAGCCTAATGCTAGCTTTTTTTTGGCTGAATGGCACTTCCCTTCAAAAATTTAAAATTGTTGTTAATATGAGATTATTATCTTGCTGAAAAAAACGTGATAAGTACCATAAATATGTGCCACAGAGCTTATTTTCTGCTATTTACCGAAACCCAATGGAAAATCCCCATTGCTTCAATGGAGACTGATGCTAACTCGCGGGTCGGACTACAAAGATGTCCTCACTGCAACACTCTATTCTGTCCTGGGAGGGGTACGCACATTCCTTGACCTTTACAAAAAACACAAATGTGTGAAGAGAAAAAAAAGAGGGGGTGGAGCTTATGCCTGCTCATGCAGGAGAATTCTACCGGCAGTGATTAAACGCCATATCATGTTCAAAACCACATCAAGGATTATTTATGAAACAGTATGGAGCTCAAATGCTGATAGATATAAAAAGGTGAGTACCTTTTTATATCATACTTTCTCCAGCACAGCAGTGGGGGCGCCAGATATTTTCTTTTGGGGGTGCTGTGGGGTAGCTTGACGTTTCATAGAGGGTGCTCAAACATTTAGGGTTTCCCATTAATGTACCGGTCGCTACAGTGGAATTTTCTACTGCAACACTCCCCACACGCACATACACAGTTTACCCGCGACTGTTACAATGAAGGCTCGATAATCAGCTCATGGCATATAGACCTGTGTAAGCAAGGGTAAAGTGCTATTTTTTTTACAAGTGGGGGGTGGACCTAATATCCTCTAGGGCAGGGGTCGGCAACCCGCGGCCCTCAGGCCGCATGCGGCCCTTTAAGCCCTCTGCTCTGGCTCCCTTGAGCTTAGACAAAAATAAGAAGGAAATTAAATAAAAGTATTTGTAGGACTATTTATATTTTCTTGCATGGTTGAAAATGTTTCGTATCTTGTATTTTGAGGTGATACTGTGACACATAAATAAAAAACAAAACGGTTTTAATTAGGTCAACAAAATATGCGTCACATCCTGCTACGGTCCCGCACTAGCGCCTTTTCTTGCAGGCGAATAACCTGACCCCCGGCTCGATGAGCGAACTATGGATAAATCAAAGAAAGTACCGGAGGAACACAGGATTTAATTCTGTCATTTATTTCAGAAAACACTTTTTGTTATATTCCATGGAATGCTCTTAACGTCCCGATAGCAATGAATATATTAAATGCTTTGACAATAAATACATAAAAAAATGTAGCTCTGGAAGCCGTAGCCCTGTAAAAAGCACGACCAATCATCTGAGCCGGCCTGGCTAAAATAACTGGATGGCCTACCTGCCTGTCAGCCTTCGATCTGTGCACAAACTAATCTCGTGCCCTCATTGGTTATTTGCCACGTAGGGGGATAAACAGTGTATGGTTGGGGTGGGAAGAGTCTCTGATGATGTTTCGTGCCCTTCGCAGGCACCGCTTTTCATAGACTAAGGCTATGGAGGGGAGTGGCATCTTGATGATGCGTTGTGTGATCTTCACCACCCTCTGCAGTGATTTCTTGTCCTTGACCGTACAGTTACCGTACCATACTGATATGCAGGTGGAGAGGATGCTCTCGATGGTGCAACGGTAGAAGTTCATTAGCACCTGGGAGGATAGGTGGAGTTTTGCCAGTTTCCTCAGGAAGAAGATGCGCTTGTGAGCCTTCTTGACTAGGGCTGAGGTGTTGGTGGTCCAGGAGAGGTCCTCCGAGATGTGGACTCCCAGGAACTTGAAGCTGGTGACCCACTCAACCTCTTCTCCACTAAGATGGACTGGGGAGTGCGTGCCGTCTTTGTTCCTTCTGAAGTCCACAATGACCTCTTTCGTCTTCTTGGTGTTGAGAGCCAGGTTGTTGTTAGCGCACCACTCTGCCAGATGCTCAACCTCTTCCCTGTATGCCGTCTCGTCATTGTTGCTGACAAGACCAGTGCTAAGGATGAGATTAGAGGATGTGAGCTTGTCTATTCTAACATGCTGGGGTCTGTTTGTGAGAAAGTCCAGTATCCAGTTGCAGAGGGAGGGGTCGATGCCAAGGTCACTGAGCTTGGTAATCAGTTTGGAAGGAATGATGGTGTTAAATGCCGAGCTAAAGTCAATGAACAGGAATCGTACGTATGTGTTGCTCTGATCCAGATGGTAGAGGGCAGGGTGTAGTGCTGCAGAGATGGCGTCATCCGTACTCCTGTTCTGACGATAGGCAAACTGGTAGGGGTCAAGTGTGGGTGGGAGGCATGATTTAAGCCGAGCCAGGACCAGCCTCTCGAAACACTTCATGATGGTCGATGTAAGTGTCACGGGTCGGTAGTCATTAAGGCTTGTTGGAGAGGCGTGCATGGGAACAGGCACAATGGAGGTGTGTTTGAAGCACGTGGGGACTTTTGCTTGGGCCAAGGACAAGTTAAAGATATCAGTCCGGACCCTGGTCAGCTGCTCAGCACAAGAGCTGAGTACACGTCCGGGGATGCCATCGGGGCCAGCGGCCTTACGTGTGTTTGTCCTGCTCAGTTCAGCATGCACATCTGTGGTGGAGAGTGTGAGGGGCAGATGGTCTACAGGGAGAGTGGCCCTAGTGGCTACCTCATGATTGACCCTGTCAAAACGAGCATACAAATAATTAAGCTCATCTGGAAGAGAGGGGTCAGTGGACGGGGGGGAGGCCCGGGTGGGTTTGAAGTCTGTGATGGTCTGTAACCCCTGCCACATGCGTCGGGGGTCAGAGGTGTTAAAGTGCTCCTCAATCTTTAGCTTATGGCAGTGCTTTGCCCTTTTGATGCCCCGTTTCAGCTCAGCCCTGGCTAGACGGTAGTCCTGCGCGTCTCCTGACCTGAAGGTGGTGTCACGTGCCTTCAGCAGTTGGCGGACCTGCCCATCCATCCATGGCTTCTGATTAGGGAATATTTTTGATCTGTTTGGTGGTGGTGGCATCACTGATGTAGGTGTTGATGCAATCCAAAACAGAAGAGGTGTATGCGTCAATGTCTACTTGGGAATCCATAGTGGCAGTTACAGCGAAGTTGTTCCAGTTGGTGATGTGAAGCTGATGCTGTAAATTGGACTCTGCTCCCTCAGGCCAGACTTTCACTGTCTTGACCGAGGGCTTGACTCGTCTGATAAGGGGGTGGTATTTAGGTAGAAGGAACAGTGAGATATGGCCTGACTGACCCAGATGGGGGAGAGGGAGGGCCTTATATGCATCTTTGATATTGGTATATACATGATCCAGGGTCTTATCTCCTCTTGTGGGACATGAGACATGTTGGTGGAATTTGGGGAGAACAGTCTTTAGGTTGGAGTGATTGAAATCTCCAGCAATGATGAAGACAGACTCCGGGTGTATTGTCTGTTGCGTGCTAATGGCTACATGCAGTTCCTTCATAGCTAGCTTAGCATTAGCATCGGGTGGTATATAGGCTGCAATTGTAATAATGGAAGTGAATTCTCTGGGCAGATAAAAGGGTCTGGATTTAACCATGAGAAATTCTAGGTCGGCAGAACAGTGCCTGGTAATGGTGCTGTTGTCTGTACACCAGGAGTTGTTGACATAAATGCACAGTCCTCCTCCGCGCATCTTACCACAGTCAGCTGTTCTGTCCGAACGGGTGCAGTGAAGGCCTAGTAACGCGATCGCGCTGTCAGGAACACCCTCATGCAGCCATGACTGTGTGAAGATCAGAATGTTTGTGTCCATAATCCGTTTGTTGTTTATAATCCACAGTCGTAGATAGTCCATTTTGTGCACCAGAGACCGCACATTAGCAAGGAGAAGGCTGGGGAGAGGGGCGCGGTGCGGAGCCTGGGTTAGCTTCTCTCGAGCGCCTCCTCTACAGCCTCGCTTTTGCCTGCGATCTCTTCGCCGTCTACGGAGCCCCCTTGTCCGGGGAGGCAATGTAAACAAACCCGGTGAACCCGTTGCTAGCCTGATGATGTCGTCGGGAGCGTTGATGGGGATATCCAGTGATCCGACATGTAACCCAATGTCCAGAAGGTCTTGTCTGCTGTACAGTGGGTTAGAACAGATGTTCTGGACGAACAGACTAAAGATAAGTGTGCAAATAATAACTAATTTGCTGAAACTGGCGAGTCCAAAAGCCGCAGCATATACATGCGCCGCCATGTTACCCTACCTTTAACTCTTTTTAGGGTGCAGCTATATCTTTTATTTATTTCAAAGTGGGCCCATTTTAATTATATTTGTTTTCCTTCAAATGTGCAGAGGACTCCCCAAGTGCTGTGTTTAATTTATTTTAAAGTAGGCCTGTGTGTTATTTTTAATTCTCCTTATAGGAGTTCTTTGTTTCTTATTAGAGGTAAATGCAAAAAAACTGTAGTTTTTGTCGGATATAACAATAAATACAGCTTTATAAGCTATCAAGCTATGAAATATGTTTTGCGGCTCCAGACAACATTTCTTTTTGGAAAAACGAGCAAAATGGCTCTTCTCTGCGGTCAAAAAGGTTGCAGACCCCTGCTCTAGGGGGTCCGGAGGCATGCTCCCCCGGGAAGATTTTTTTTTATATTGAAATTAAATGCATCAATCTGGTGCACTTTGAGAGCAAAATGAAGAGATCTATGGATACATCTCTCAACATCCATATGAAACAGAACTGTAAACCGATTTTCTATTTCTTTATGGATATTTTACAAATCACCCTTTTTTAACTGTATTCTTGTTTTACTGTCATAGTATTTCATACCTGTTTTTCATTTATGCTCTAATTTTTTTATACCTATAATGATCATATGAAGGTGTGCCTCAGAATTACTTATTTACATTAATCGTGACCAAACCGTTTTGAGACCCACTGAGATAACTATCTAAACACTGAGAGAGTCCTTTACTTCACCTGAGCTGAGGTTATCTGAGACTCTCAGTCTGACAGGAGAGACTTCTCCCTCCACCTTGTTGTTTAAAAAGCTCCTTATATCCGTTAGCGTAGCTAGCACAAGATGCTAACCACAACGATCTCCGGTACGCGCTCTCTCTATCTCGCTCGCCCGCGCACGCACACAATAGGGCTCGTGCCACACATACACAGAGCAGAGCTAGAATGAAACACAGAGACCCAGAAGTAGGCTACTTGTACTGTACTGTAGCATATTATTTTCTAATCAATCCTTTTTCAAATTATAAATTTCACACATACAAAAAAAAAGAAGAAATGTCTTGGGGGTGCTTAGGGGGTGCTATGGCTATCCTGTGGGGTGCTTAGCGCCTGCCTGGCGCCGCCACTGCAGCACAGTGTTAGCTCTGAGTGTTACCCCTAGATTCCACCGGGTCCGTCTGCGGCGCGTTACGGCCGCGACGCGGCGTCCGTAAGGATAGCGGTCAATCTAGTCAATGGGTGCTATTCCACCACACGCGCCGCATTACGTCCCAGACGCGTCCCAGAAGCGGCTCGGCGCAGGGCTCCTCTAAAATTAGGATGAATCCATATTTTTGTCGCGGCGCAGCCGTAAGGTAATGTCGGGCAGGCAGGAAGTGGAACGTTCAGAGCATATATAGCATATTTAAATGTATATATACACACACACAAACTAATTTTGCAGCCCCTATCCCTCCGTAGTCTTTCAAGTAGGAGGAGAAATGCCAGCGTTCTCCTCCGGGTTAAAGGCACTGTGTAAATTATATATATAGAATAATTATGATGATGAATGCAATTTTTTACCACTAAAATACAGCAACACATCTTTGATTCATGTCGTTTATAACTGGAATATTATTATTATTATTAACTTTGTCTGTACAAAGTAGCCTGTCCAGGAAATATGCCCAAATCAACAAAAACTGCGAGCAGACAGGCAAGACGCTCCGCTTCTGAAATGCTTCTGAAACGCGCCCGGTAGGGTATGACGCCGGAGGAGGCCGGACCAAAACCACGGCGCAGACGTTACGAGGCGCAGACGGACCCGGTGGAATCGAGGGGTTAGTGTTGCTTGCTAATGTAAACAAAGACCTTGTTACGTCCAAAACACGTTGGGCATTGATTCTGATAGCAACGTTTCTGATAGGGCCGTGGGTGTAAAGCCAGCCCACATTTCCGATATTACGTCATATCGGCAGCACATCTGGATCAGCTCTGTTGTCCCCCCGTTTTTAGAGATGTGGGTACGGAGGAAAAGAGAGAGGGTTTTGTTTTCTGACATAAATCCGGCCCCAGCTCTCCTCCTTTGTCTCTTCAGTTAACCCTAGCATCCTTCTTCGTCCAAAGATCAAATAAAAAAGACAAAAATTCTAAATAGTACAAATCTAGCAGGAGACACTTCAACAGTCTGCCCTGTCTCAGACCATGCTTTCTTTATTGTGTTGGGATTATAGCACAGACAAACTGTCGTGTAGTGTTGAACATCTTTATATAATATGTTAAAATTGGTACTTAGAGTACCCAGGGGAATATTCTAAATTCATAGAGACCCTTTTTAGTTTGGAACAAAACTAATTTAGGTATTAAAAACCAAAAAAAAACATTTGGTAGTCCCCAAATACCATTTATACATTCAACCCACCTTTTTTTACGTGCAATTTTGAACAATCTGAACACGAGCGGAAATGGGATATTCAATAAAGGTCTTGCAATATTAGAAAATACTTTGCACAAACACATTTTAATTTTCCATTTCCATTTCTTATTTTTTTACCACAAAATCTTTTTGCATCGTATTCCAACCAGACACATCTAAAGGCTGATGTTTTGTTTTATGATTCAACAACATCAGGGTCTCAGTAACCTTCAGGAGTAGAATCTCAACACTAATGAGCTTTTGCAAGACAGCATCATGCACATTTCTCAAATACCAAAATGTACGTTTGCGTCGCCCAGGGAGAATTTGCGTCTTTCTTGCATATTTGCATTGACTTTATATGAAATCGCACCATGCACGGTACTCATTTTGTGCCATTTGTGAAACCACCATTGGAATTCAATTTAAATGTGGGATACCACTGGATTGAAGCATATCTATTGTCTATGGATCAGCTCAATACTTTGATACCATCACACGTTAGTCATTGACTTCTTTGGTTTCTGACTGAGAGATAAGTTCATGTTTCACGAGTATTGATTGACCTTTCCTAAGCCTTAGAAATAACTTGTTGGAATTAGTCATTCAGTTGGTGTTTTTTAATGTTAAATATTGTTCAAGGGTTTTAGAGGTGACTTTTAGGCATCCAGGTGGCACACAGAGCAGGGTTACCAACCTTTATACCGGAGAACTCTGAAAGAGATACTGTAATGAAAATGTCCTTGAGAGTGACCTGAATCTCAACCAGCTCCAGGACTACTGCCCTGTAGCTGGCTCTGACCCCTGACCTGACTGTGCAGGGGAGTAAGTGAATAAAGAAAAGGATCCCCCTGCTTTTAGGCATGATACACTATCTATTCCCCCCTGGCTGCATGGATGAGATAGCAGCAGCGGTCAAACAGGGCCAGTGAAAAGCAGGAGAACTAAATTGCCGCACATTAGTATTCATACCTAAAATAATGACAGAAAAATACAGGAACTAAATCAACTCCATTTCCTGGCTGTAATCTGTTCCCCGTGTTAAAATAATTGTTGGAATTGTATGAGATGAATATATTTGACATAAAAAATCACACTGATATAAGTAAAATATGACGGCAGCAGATAACACAAATTGCTGGACCTGCAAAAAAGGCCCTTCACTATTAAAACTCCAATCTGTGTCACAGCAGGAGGGTGTTCTCTCATAGTCCGGCAGTCAAACATGTAATACATTTCTCGCTGTGGATCTGCACTGAGGTCGAATGTGAAATATCAAATGTCTTCTCTACAAAGTTTTAGCAGTCTAACACTCCAACATCTGTCACGGCTGAAATAGGGGAAACTTCCCCCTCATCCAACCTGAGGAGGAAGGCCATTTCTTGCTCTCCTTTCTGGCTCAATCAGCCACGCAAATGCTTTCAGCTAATTGATTAAAATGATGTCTTTACTTCACGGCAATGTCATTAGCATCCTTGTGATTTTGGCAGCTGTATCACTGCGTCTCTACATGCATTTGCTCAGTTGCTGGGAGCGATCGAGGCCTATCCTTGCAAGAGTCTGGACTAAAATTAAAAAGCAATACACGTTGATGTGAGAAAGGGAGATTTTGTTTATGTGCGTTGGCAGAAAGCATCTAGAGAGGTTATCCCATTTATGCATTTTCTCATGTATCAACAGAAAGTGTGATTTGATTACAAAGACAGGCTTGAGCTGCAGCCTCTTCTCAAGAGTAAATGTTTATTGATCAAGAAAGACTTGGGCATGTAAATTCTGATTTGTATGTGCGTGTTGTCTGAGGCAGAGTAGATGTAGAGTAGAATCCATCACTATTGGCATGTGGACCTGATTACTGGAGAGACTATGAAAGTCTCATAGACCTATGATAAAGAACTCTGTCCTGGCCTCTTTACAACCACATCACTCAGGGTGTCTGCACAATAGGAACAGAGAATTTCAAGAAAATCACCTCGTCTTGGCACAATCGCCTCCATCCCGGCAGAGATTCTTGCCCATCTGAACTCTTCAAGGAATATTTTAAGGAAGAACAGGTTGAACAGGATAAGAGCCCAAACTTAAAACAACATTAAAACACACATATTGTGGCAGATGTTAAAACGTGTACGAAAAAATATGTAATATTTATATGGAGACTGAGTGATGGAATCTGACTTGCATTTGATTTTCATTTGGAATGGAAGTAAGATGCAGTGGCTGAGCTAATTTGTTTACAACAGCAGGCGAGGTGGTCCATTCTCATTCAAAACACCAGGCTGGAAAAAGAAAATAATAAAATGTGAAAAGCGATCTTTCCAGCAGCGGGTATGGTAATCAGGATGGAGTTAGCATTTTGCTAGTGCAAGCAGAAAAACACCCGTCTGACTAGGCTCCTGACTCATTGAGCAAGTCCAGACAGTACATCTTGTATGAGTAACCGTAAGCGGACGTAGAAATGTATCATCCTGGGTCTCCAGTTCCAACTGAGGAAAATATCTATTCATGTTCCACGAGAAGATGGATTACTCAAAAGAACGTGCAACTTAGTTTTATATTTGTCATGAGGATTTTCAGCCCTTTGGTGGTACTGTGACTCCAGTCCTAACCCTAACCCGTCACGAGGTGGCGTCATTGAGTTTGTTTTGCCTGTCAAAAGGTCTAATGGGAGGCTCATTTCTAAACAAATACTTCCTGGGCTGGGTTCAGTAGGGTCAGTCAATGGGTTACATGGTTCATTAGAACCAAATGACCCCTGATGGAAGGCACAAACCATTATAGGGAGGAAGTAATTTGGTTGATTGTGTTCATTAATGGCCAATACAAGGATAATCATCTTGGTTAAAGGGGACATATCATGCTATATTTGAACAATATATTGTAGGGCAATACCTATATAAATATATTTTTTTTTTCAAAATACCAAACAGATCTTGCATTTTAGCAATGCCTCATTTCGCTCTATTTGCTCTTTCCAGCGCTGTTTTTGCAGGGGGCTGATTCTGTGAGCTGCAGCTGACCACGCCCCCCTGCAGGAGAGGGGAGCGTGCTTTGAGATCAGCTGCTGGGCTGCAGCGGGGAGAAAAAGAGATCTCCGTCCTCCGTGTTTTATTCTTATAGAAGTAAGAAGAGAAGTAATGGGGCAGAACCCCTCCTTTATATAACACCTTCATGCCGATCTAGATCCCTCCGCTTCGCGTCGGGCTCCTGATCAGCCTGTCGGTGTTCTTTTCCCCACAATGACCGCGTCGCTGCACATTATCCCTTACATATGATTATATAGAGTCATTATTCATTTGTTTTAAAGCAGGAGGCACAAACGCTTGCCTCGGGGAGGGAGAAAAAGAGCCACAGCGGAGAATAAACAGAAGGGCAACCATTTTTGTGGCAGACTACAGCGCCACTTACAGGCCTGGCATATGTACTACAGCATCTCCAGCACTTTCGAGCAGCAATGTCCCAAGCTTATCAACAAGCTAATGTTGCAGCTGAAATGTTCTCCAGGTCACAAAGTCAACCTCACATGATTATGTGATACCAGTTTTCAAGCACAGTAAATATTCTCTTCCCAAAGTGATGATTTAGTAGGCCTACATGGTTTTAATAATACTTTTGCTTTTCAATGTTTGCCATTTCAAACCATGAGCTGCATGGTTCAAATAATATTTGCCTTGATTTACAATATGTTCTCATTTGTTTTATCAGTACAGTTTTGAAGCTTTTGTGCTTTGCCATAGTCCACTTTGGACTATATGAAATATTTCAGGATTGCACTTTTAACACACTTGAAATGTTCTCACTTGCTTGGTTTCAAAACATAACAAATGCCATAATCTGTTCATTGGGGACCATCAATGCTATTTTTCATTGCTGTTGCCTGCCACTATTGCTCATGTAAGCCTACTACTGCTGTGCCTCCTGTAATCTCAGAGGCACCCTGAGTCGTTTTGTTCTGGAACCGGGCCTGTACACGGCCATATACTAAACAAACTACAGAGCCCATTCCGTGTCCTGTTATTGTTTACTTCCTGTCTGCCTTCTTCTGGTGATTTATCTGACGTCAAAAGCCAAAACATATTTGGTTTACTGTGTTCCAAACTGTTAATGTATTCTTCTGAAACCTCATTGCAGGGTTTAGAATGGCTTAAAACACAATGCATCTTGGCCACTTAACTCATAGTGATATTATTTCATCTCTTAATGCCGTTGTTGTTATGACACCTGCATTTCCCACGGGGATCAATGGAGGTATATCTAATTCTATCTTGCTAGTGGACTAAACGGCGGATAAACTATGGCGCGCTTACAATAATTGCGCCGCATAAGCTCATAATAGTGCGCCGCATTTGCGCTTCGGGTGCATGAACCCGTATGGCACAATACTTATCTGTACGTCAATCAAGTGGCAAATGCCATACTGTAGTAAGGATGGATGATAGGCTAACTTTTTTTCAATGCAATGCGATCTACCCACACCGACCGGTCGATCGCGATCGACGTACTGGGCACCCTGGAGTCTGAGTCCTCCAGATTTCTGTGGGGATAGCTGTGGTTCTGACCTCCATGTTAGTCGGCTTTAGCGCAATCAGCTATCCCTGGTGTAAACAAGGCAGACATGCGGTTGCTATACAACAATGTCGTAAATGCACAAAAACAAACAAAATCTCTCTCTAAAACTAAAATAACAAGTAAGATCAAATAAGAAAGCTAAAAGTTAAAAAATAGTAAAAGATAAGATATACTTTATTAATCCCAAATTGGGACATTTTTCAAAATGAGAAATAAAAAAGAGTAGAAAATAAACATTTATACAATATAAACAGCTCAGAATATAAGATGAAGCACAACTGAGAGCAAATAGGAGTACAAAATCTAGCAGGATCAAATTCAACAGACTGTATGCACGGTCGGCAGAAGATATAATAACACCTGCACTAAGAACATCCATAACATTCACATGTTTGCAACTTACACATTATGTATCACTTGTATATAGACTCTTATGGCACTACTTTTATTGTATTTACTTGCACTATTTTATCTGTTTTATTGTGTTGCACTGTTGGAGGAGCCTGTGACCTAAGATTTTCATCGACACAACTACACTGTAGCTATGTACGAACGACAATAAAAGCCTTGAATCTTGAATCTTGAATCATTGTCAAGGTTTAAAGAGGTAAACTATCTAATATGAACCCTACAAAGTCAAGTTTAGACACAAGAATTCAACTCAAGAGTACCTCAGACAAATGTATTCTTTGATATATGTATACTGTATATAACTACTTCCTGTATCATGTCAGCTAGTCTAGACCATATGTATATATATAGTCAGTTACTGTAAGTGACACTATCATAAAAAAAGCTGATGGTGTAAAGTCCGGATTGTAGGTTAAACAAAAAGTAAACATTTATAGTTATATTTTATTGAAATACCACAGCGTAGGCATCTGAATCTGATGTTTATTCTCAATATGTGTTGAGTCATTTCCCATATCACAGCCATTTCACATCAAACCCGGGGAACATGTTTGGGCTTTCTCTTTTGCTTCATGCTGTGAGCTGACAATTTTCACTTTAATGCTCCGTGCCTTCTCATCCGTGGAGAGGGAGCACCTGTGAGACTGCTGACAGGGAAGTGATGTCACCACTGTGCAGCCATGTTGCCGTGCACGCTGTGCTTCTCAGACACATTGTCTATAAGTGGAGTTCATTTCCTGGAAGCTCTGAACCTTCTTGTAAAGTCTAAAGAGGGAGATCCCACGGCTGCTCAAAAAGCTGTGAACCAGACAAAGCTGTGAAAACCGTTTTACAAGAACAGCGAACGGTTAAAGTTAAACCTCTAATCTGGCACGCTGCATATTACATTTCCCACGAACTGATAGGAAACTAATGTTTTCTCATGATTGGATTACTATTTGTATTTTATTTTTATTTCCTCTTGGCCAGTTTCTATTATTCAGGCTTATTTCTGTGAAAAGAAAAGCTTTCATTTTTTTCTAAAGAATGTTTTCTCTTTGATTGTGTGCAGCTTCTGCGACTGTAAATGTAAAATTATATACAGAGCGAAGAAAAATACAATTACTCAAATCAATATTTATTGCAGGATGTAACATGATATTGTGATGTCTCTCTGGATGGGCCTGCTGTGACTCATCTTCACCATTTTATTGTTTCTACTGTTAGATATTGATTGGATGTAACATAGACCGTTAAGGTGTATACATTGAACATCCAGCTGGGTAACACAGCTTCTCACCAGTATGTAAACTAAGGCCTATTCTACAGACACACAGATACTTTCAAAAAGGGTTTCACAAAAAAAGTCATCCACACAAGCACTGTTTTTTTTTTTTTAAAGAAAACACAAGAAAACACAATGGAATTGCTGTCAAGGCAGGTTTGTCCACCTCTCCCCCCACACACAAACACACACCACACACACATACAAACTGACACCTTGCCGGCAGGTCTGTGTAGCGTTGGATAATGTAGCAGTGACCTCTGTAAAGCAGCCTTTTTTACTTAATAAAGTGTAAAATAAGTTCATATTTTTGATACATTTAGTTAATAACATTTGGACATTTCTGTTCTGGTTGGATGTACATTATTTGACCTGTGGTGCACAAAATGCCGCCTTATTTTTCATAAAGGTAATAATGGAGCACACTGTCAATACAAGCTAAACATGTTGGGTATGCTGACTACAGGTCAATACAGAGTTTCCTAAAATCTTTACCCTGATCGGAGTTTTACAAAAGCTCCTTTGTAAGTTAACCTAAAACATTGTTCGAGGTGCAAAGGGAAGGACAGATTAATTGAAAAAGCATGGTTGCAAATATATTTGTATAAGTGTGGATTAATAAGCATAACAGTTTTAATTATTTCAACTTTGATCTTGATTTCCGCTGACCTTTCGACGCACAACCAATCCGACATTCCGACATGAAGCAACGCAAGATAGCAGGGGGGGGGGGGGTAACCATACGTAGGAACAAAACTTAACTTAATGTTTTTATTGCAAGTTTCGGCACCCTGCCTTGTGGCAAGCAAAGAGCAAATCCCATATCATGTGAAGGCAGCTTTAGACAGTGTTAGCACATTGCCCATCCCAAAGATAAATGGTAAGAAGAAAAATGACCTTTAATAAAGAAAAAAACATTTATATAATTCAAGTCACCTCGCCAACATGTCTGTATGATTGTTGCTATTTATCCTCTGGCTCATTAATACAGTAGCGGGTTTCTAATGGAGCCAAGAAGAGCTTTGATTGGGGCCCATGTTAACCCCAGGCCTCGCATATTCTGCTTAAATTAATTGGGTTCATGTTTGAGACAAGATGAGTCCAGCAATGCCCAACAGGTTACACATGATAATTTAATTTTTGTTTGGCATTCACTGTACAAGCAAAGCAACCACCCGGGAGGTGTCATTACTCCTTCATCTGCACTAATGCACTAAGTCCAAAGCTGAAAACATCCAAACTGGGTAATGAATGGTGGGCAAATGGTGTTGTTTTACACCACACAGGCAACAACCATGATACGAGATTACTTGAGATACATCTTGGCTTGGAGTGGGAGAGAATTGCATATAAAGTGTTATTTACAATATACTGTAGATTTCCAAGATCAATCGGAATTATCGGACACTTTTGCCATAAGAGCCCCCCTTGGTTTGTCTCATTAGTGATAAACATGGGCAGGCATGGTGACATACAGTCAATATTGTGTAAAGAAGTCAATATTCAGATGGTATCGGTTGCATAAAGTGGTCATATCTTTTTTCATGGTTCATATTTGTATTTTGGCTTTCTACTGGAACATATCAACACTGATTTAATGTCCAAAAAATCCATACTTTTATTAATACCGTCTGTTTGAGTTTACATTCTGCCAGGAATGCTCCATTTTAACACCTGCCTCTTGAAGCCCCAGTCCAACAAAGCTAAGTGTGCTCTGATTGGCTTAGGAAAAACAATCAACAGTAGTTCTCACGTCAATGTTTGATGTTCTCGGATGGGCCTCAAGTCTCCATACGTCTGCAAATCATTTTAGTGCAATCCATAATCATGAATGCATGAGTAAATGATGAATTTATATTTCAAGTACTTTTTTATCTTCCAGTGTATGAATATGTTAACACCAAATATAATGGAATAGAATATATATTGTGGCAAACGAACAAAAATAGAAGAAGTTCTTCAGTCCTCGTCTCTGGTTTGACGTAGGCTTGGCGTACCCTCTTGGGAAAGATCAAGGCCTTATCGATGCCCAGCGCTCAGCTCAGCACCCATATGCCTTTCTTTTCATCTTTTTTTATCACACTTGCGTTGTCCCATTTTTAGATGAAAGCAATCCCACTGAGGCATAGTGTTCATTTGGCATTTGAATGCATGAACGCATATTGAGTTGTGCAAATTGTGAACATGTTGTTCCCTTATTTTGTAGGTTTGTTTCTTGTGTGTGTGTGTGTGTGTGTGTGTGTGTGTGTGTGTGTGTGTGCGTGTGTGTGTGTAAAATGTGCAGACATGCCAGGCAGACTATAGACTTACGTGAACAGATGTTCTTAGACAGGAAGTAACAACACCCCTCCTTCCCCCTTCACCCGTCAGCAGTTTCAACTCCCTCACTTCTCCTTTTACCAGGCAGCATCCAAAACACATTCATAAACAATGATTTGCATAAGCTACTAACAGCTGTGTTATGTGGTGCCATTTTACAGGAACACAATGAGATGAAATGAAATGACATTAACTCTTTACCATACCATGTGATTTCCTCGTAATGTAACTGTTGGTGTCAGACAAAACGTAATGCTTAGTTCATTTACAATTGTTTATCCCTGAGCTAAACTGCTTTTAGCTTTCAAACCTCTTCTCTGGCAATACATGCATTGGCCAAACAAAATACTTGGTGTTGGAGGTAACATAATAAAAAATGTAAATGAAATTATTATTTAGAAAATGATTTCACAATTCTAATCATTTGTGCCCAGCTGGTGGGAGAACGTCATTTTATTGATTTTGTTTGTTCTCTTATTTGGTATGTTGACATAGACAAAGGCAGTGAAGCTGACTGACTGCTATTTAATTCGGTTTCACTGAGTACCTGAAGGGAAAATGACACTGCAGCTTCAGTTTATCAGGCCCACTGGATCATAGCTGTACGGCAGGGCTCTTCAATTAGTTTGGAATGGGGCCGGTTGATGAAAATGATCCAAAGCAAGGGGCCGGGAAAAAGATGGCTTGAAATATGAGCAATCATATTAAGAGCTTCAGATACAGTAAATAGCCTACTACAACAGCGCATATATTGTGTTTAATTAAATCAAACAACATAGCCCCAAGGCCTTTATAGATCTAAATGGCTCAGAACACAGTAGGCCTACATGTGAAGCTGATTCAACCATCAACATCATTTCATTTGATTTCATTTAGGTGAAATTATCTAATCATTCACGCAGAGATGCAATAAATGACAGGAGTTGTCACTACAGTAGCTAGTAAGTGGGTTCGAAACCCGAGCCCGCCGAAGTTTTCAGGCAATGTCTTCCCCTCTACTCAATTGAACACCCTCTCTGGAATAAAGGCACTCTGACCCAACAAAAATCTTTAAAAAAATAAAAAGTAGATTACTTTTTAACATTATACTCAAAGGGCCAGTAAATATCACCCCGGGGCCGGATTTGGCCCGCGGGCCGCCAATTGAATTGCCCTGCTGTACGGCAAAGAGCCTTTGCTTCACATCATTTGTTTTTTTAATCGATGGGTAGCCTATTGCTTTTCATGTTAGAAAATAGAGGCTTTGAATTAGTCTGCAGATAAGTGAATACAAAGTTAATATAATTGTCCACTTGCTCTACTCTGACTGCTGAACTGCTAGCAGCCGGCTGTAGCATTAGCCAGCTGCTAGCTAGGAGCGTGCACAGGTCTAAACCTACCAGGAACTCAATACTTTCTACTATTTTCCTCCAAAGCCCTTCCTTCTTTTCTATTATCTATAAAGTTTATTATATTACGTTTGAACCTCGTCTTTGAATTAGCCTGCAGATACACAGGTGTATGAAAAGTTGTGGTGCTTATACATGAGAGTAACACATGCGTCACTTCTGGGCAAAAGTGTCTCCCCCCTAGTGGCAGGCGGTGCGGAGCTCCCCTGTCTGCACATTTATTTTATTTTTATTTATATATATTTATTTCATTTCATTGTGCCTGAGATTATATTTTATATTATATGTTATTATTCAAATGATAATTTAAAACTATATAATAAATAATTTTGCTTCAGGGAAGAAAAATAAAAAAGATGTGGAAAAAAAGTTTTTTGTTAGTTTTTAGTCGGCTACCTTTAACGTGACGCACAACAACACAAGTAACTGACATGGCGCAAAAACGCAAAATCTGCAAAATCATGTGCATAATCTGTATACTGGTCAATATCATGTTTGTGGTATTTGAATTATTATTTTATGGTTATAGCTGCTGCAGCTGTGCATAATCTGTGTAATGTGTAGCCAATAAAGTCCACATTGTTGGTAAAATAATATTGTGTGCTAGTGCTTTTGTGCGTGCTCTATAGTGTTCACTGGTGTCCATTGTTATGCTGTGTGTGTGTGGTTTATGTTTGTGGTGCAACAATTATTTTCCGCCTCGCTCATGCGAAATGACGGCCTTGTCTACTGATTTCAATTTAACCATATATCGAGCCCGATCGTCGATTTCAAATGATTTAATCTAATTGTATGCATGACTGGCCATCTTTGAAGATCCAAAAATCCACGGTTTTCAAAAATATCTGATCGGATTGGCAAAAACTTCAGAATTTGTATTGACCGCCATTCAAATGACAGCGTTGTTTTCCCCCAGAAGTGGGCGGGGACGTAATTTTCGCCCGGAAGTGACGTAGGTGTTACTCTAATCTATACATCAAATATTTGTTTACTTACTGTAACCTACTCTATCTATGACTGCTGAACTGCTTGTGAAGTCTGTGATGGCTATCTAGAAGCTAGCTACAGCTAGCCACCTAGCCCTCCCTTCTTTTCTCTTTAAAGTTTATGAATTAGACTCATAAAATCTGCAACACAATGGTCAAATTGGTTGTCTTCGACATTTCACAGCGTTTTGCTGTGAAACAGTTTTTAACTGTTGGGAGAAATATTCTGAACCCTGCGTTGCTGGATCTTTCGGTATTATATCACATTGTCTGGATAAACAGGGCTTGGAATCTACTTAGCTTTTAGTGTCCTGATTTATTTCAAAAATGACCTCCAAACTAAAACAATTTCTCCTCCTCTGTCTTTTCTGCTCAACTTGAATGAGCCAAATGTGATGTAAAGTAGTATTGCATGCATTTGTATAATTTCGCGATTAACCCACATTGCAGCCATTGATGTTTTTTTATTTGCCCACATTAAAGTTGAGCAGTGATGATTGTCAATTTCCCTAAGAAATATGCTGACAATTTGTTTTGGTCTACAAATACACCAAATACAGCAATAAAATGATGATCAACAGTACGATGATCTTTATTCTCAGTGAGTGTGCACTGGAGGTTTTGAGTTTCCAAGTTGCATACTGTACCAGTATGATTATTATTCTCCTGTAGCATACATTTGTTTTGAACACATTGTCAAGGTCCTCCACTGATATTTTTAAAGACAGATTTGAGTATTTCTATAAAGGAGACATCACATATATCTAGCACCCATTCCACTGTGTCACAGAGAGTTTGTCTTTCTTCATTAAGGCGCTGATGTTCTGGAAAGAGCAGAGCCCACAGTCGGCACAGGCACATTTATATTATTTAGTCCATTTCATTCTGTACATCTCTGCAGTATCTGGCCTTGCTTGTTGGGCAAGTGGAATTGCTGAATAAAGAATACGCCCGGGATCGCACAATTAAAGTAAAGCTCAAAATGATTAAATCAACAACATTAACCAAAACCATTGTAATAGTGACAGTGTACAAATATCACAAAATCTACCAAAATCCCTTAGTTGTTTTTAGGGGCCCCTATGTTATTATTAGATCATAATTACTTGAGGGCAATGTGTTATTGTATAATTATAAGATATAACCTCACGTAAAAACAAACAAAACAGCAAAAAAAAACACCCATGGATGAGCCGGCTGTCTTTTTCAAATTTCTAAGGAAACAGTTGACAGGATGTTGGACCCAGGGGCTTTTCTGTATCACTGATGGAGCTGTTAGCTGCAAGTGGTAACACCATTACAGGAAGTAGAGCAAAAGGTATGGGAAATGAAATGCGAGCAGGTTTTATAAAAGACGAGATGGTTCACCGCGTGATGGGTTAAAAAATTCAGAGAGCTATTTGTGGTGTGCCGCTTTGCACAACAGATACACACAAAACAGCATGGAGACGCTTCTTTTTCTATTTCCTCAATTCAACTACATGGCCCCAAAGGAGGAAGCGTATTTCAAAATGTTTGGTCCACAACACTCGCAGGCACCAAAGATGAAGGACGATTTTAGCAGGTTGGTGTGTGAAACTCAGCTGTTTTCTATTGTTTACTTGTTTTAAGAGGAACTCATTTCATAGTTTGTTTTAGTAAATGTAGAAAAACAAGTGAACTTTTGTCATGAGTAGAGATATAGCAAGTTTCTTTAGGTCTCTTCTTACTAAAAAGCAACATAATACTGCATGATCTAATGTTTTTATATAGTACCTGAAAATGAGTGCAGTTGGTACCATTTAAGGGTGATACACTTCCAAAAGCTGTCCTCCATGATGAGTCTCTCCATGAACACGCTTACAAGCGAGACTTTTCTTCCAATTTGTATTGGACCACAAAGATATGTTGTGTAATTGATGGCACGTCTTGTCAGGCACTTTAGCAACGTGTCTGCGAGGAGTTATTCTCTGATAAGTTGCTGATTTGGTTCACAGTGCGACAGTTTAAGGGGCTGACAGTTTGTGGAACTTGATGTATTTCCTCCTGTGTTTGCAGACAGAAAGACAAGGAGAGGAAGAGCCGACTCAGCCTTTTTCTCACCAAGTCGGGCTCTCATGAAAACGTCAGTCCCCATAAAAAGACAAATACGCCACCCAGCAAGTAAGGCAAAATGCATTTATATCAAATATTGTGTTTGACAAGTATTACTCATGTTTAACATCGGTTTCCAGTACCCTCCATGACTCATTGCACACTGGTAGCAACATGGCATGTAGACGTGTCAAAGCATACCTCAACACTACTTGCTGCATCAATAGGGAAGAGCTGAGCGTATCTCTGATTTTCTTGCAGCATCTCACCAGAGGCGGCTTTGCAATGGAGCGACTCCTTTGAAGAACTGCTGAAGCACTCAGGTCAGATTAATGCCCAAATGTTCACTAGAACGTTGAGGCAAATTGTTGCACAAAAGGGTGTCTTCTGCCCTCAAACTGTTTGCTACATTTGAATTGTTAACTGATAAGAAGTGCTAGGGGCAATCAATAGTTAATGGAGTGAGAAGTGGTAGTTTCACTACATCTTTTAATGTTTGTCCGCACAGATAGCAATACAGAAACTGTGCAACTTCCTCATAAGCACAGAAGTTGCATTGTAGTGTCACTTTGAAACACTGGGAAGCACTGAATGTGCTCATTTTGGAATGGTTTTATTGATAACATTCAAGATTTATAATACTATAACTATAATTATGCTATTGAAGGGTTATGTTATTGCTAAGTTATTGTTTGTACAGTTGGGCCCTTTTTAGCGACTCTAAGACGAAGGAACAGAGGTGGAAGTATTCTGATATTTGTGCAGTACAAAGAGTACAATTTTGATTGTGCACTAAAATACTCCCTCTTATATGATGTTTCAGAATTAATATTACTGCTACATTAATGCATATGTTTCTTTTAACAGCTTTTGATTTATTTATGAGGGTTGCAAATTGTAACTCCATCTACACTCCATATTCAGCAAATGTATCCTCATACACAATTCATACAGTATGATATCTTACAAAAAGTAATTTTTCAATTACCACTCCTTACTGTACATACATGCAGTCTTTACAAAATAAACTTCTGTCTTCACAGGAAACAACTTGGTTAGGTTTTTCTGTGGTTTAGGTTAAAATAACTAAGTCACGTAGTTACGTGACAAGTAAGTCAATGTTTAGGTTAAAATAGCTACTGAGGGGGCTTTACGTACTGTAGGTACAGAAGTTGCATGTCAACTAAATAAATTATGGTTTCACACTCACGCAGAGCGGTCTGGTGTTTTTGGACCCTCCTTCTACCCTGACATCATACCTACATGTAAAACCCCCGCTCTTTTTTCGTACAATTTCACAAATAAATAGAACAAATATCATAACCATATCAACATATCTACACACATACGAGATCTGTTATCTAAATGTAATCAAAGCCAAAAGTCAGACAAATGTAAAGAAGTAAAACATAATATAATATCATATTTGCTATAAGGAGCCGAAATTGGAAATACTGATGTAAATCCCTACTATGTCGATATTGTACAGGACTTAAGTAAATGTACTTAGTTAAAGGGGCCCATATTATGCACATTTTCAGAATTCATATTTGTATTGTGTGCCTGTGAGATGTTTACGTTCTTTAATGTTCATAATGTCTTTATTTTTCTCGTACTGCCTGTGCTGCAGCACCTCTTTTCACCCTCTGTCTGAAACCAGAGCCCAGTCTGCTCTGATTGGTTAGCTGGCAGGCTCTGTTGTGATTGGTCAACCGCTTAGAGATGTCCCGCCCCTTAGCCTTTAGAAGCGCAAGTGTTAGAGTGACTATGTTACGGAGGTAAACAAAGGAGTCCAAACTTTGGGATTTTAGCCTGCTTTTGCAGACAATTTACATGCACAAAAGCCTATAACATGCTACAGGAAAGGGTAACTGCCAAAAAGCATAATAGGGCCCCTTTAAATTCAACCAGTGGTCCTTAACACATCCTGATAATCTAATGTGAGCCCAAAGGTACGGACAATATCAATTTTATGATGAACAGTAGTGCGTCTTTGTATTGTGTTTATAGTAAATAACAATCTTTGTTTCTCTTCATCAGATGGGGTGGAAAGCTTCTCTCAGTTCCTCAGGACAGAGTTCAGTGAGGAAAACATCGAGTTCTGGTTGGCCTGTGAAGAATACAAGACCATTGATTCTGAGACCAAGCTGCTGTCCAAAGCCAAATATATTTATACGGTTTATATTGAATCGGAGGCGCCTAAAGAGGTAAGGCATGGCATTTATATTTATCATAAACTGTGTAGATGTAATGCTGCATAATAGGCTATTATGTTGAGCTGCAAAGGCTCAACAACGCTTTGCCTTTGGCTTTTGGAATGCTGTTGGAGGTTTGAAATATATATGTCATTATATGAAAATAACAGTGGGCGAATTCTTAAGCATTGCATAGTCATGAGCCTTCAGCGGTTTGACCTTTACGAACAATCGTTAGGAGCAACTGCTCGCTGAGGTCATGCATGTAGTGCAAAGCAGCTCAGGTTATTTCTGTGTGACACAGTCGCAGTTTCGAAGGTTTCCGTTCCATGCAAGGATGCTGCGACCACCATGCGATATGCTTTCATGACCTGCAGTGGATCTGACCGTTGAGAGTGTGCTGTCTGGTTTGTGGTTTCCACAGTCCTCTGCAGAACTGCAGAGAGCATCACCCACACACTTTCATTCTAACATGATCGCCTGTGTAAATATGAAACATGCTGTGCTAGCTTGAAAGCATGAAACAGCTTGAGTGATTTGCAGAGAGATGTAAATGAATGTAACCTTCAATATTTAAGGTGGGAGAGTTGCAGTTTGATATGCATTAATATTTGAGAGCTGTGGTGAATATTTTGCATTGCTGTGTAAAAAGCTTCATCGCTGTTATATTTTTAAAACAATGTCTTGCCAACATTGTCCTTATCAGTATTTAAACCTACAATTCATTCACAAAAGCAGGCATCAGATAATTAACACATGGGGAGCGGATGTTTGTCAGTGAATGCCTTAAACCGAATTAAGCTAAGTGACAACCAAAACGGAGAATCTCTCCTCATCAGCTCTCAGTCTCTTTTATCACCAAACAGCAGGGTCATGAATAAAACCATATTTTAGCTTTGGGCGCATTTGATTTCCCCTTTGGAAATAAGTTATTGTATTCAGGTCGGGGAGAACTTATTTCTCAGGAAAAGCAACATGCATACAGATACTGATTAATAAATGGACAGGCTTACTAGGCATAGGCCCAGGGGCCAAACAAGGAAGAGGCCCCTGGCCAGAGCCCAACATTTCTTGTTGTGAAGTCACGAGAAACAAAGATTACTAAATAGAGCAGAAAACATCCAAAAAGAGATGCAAAACATTCAGAAAGACGAAAAACAACTAAAAAGCAAATCTAATAGACACAAAATGACCACATTTGAACAGAAACAGACCAAAATGACATGCAAAACATCTACAAAGAGATCCACACTAATAAAAAATAGACAACATACAACCAAAGAGAGGTGCAAAACGCCTGCAAAGACATGCAAAATGACCAACAAGATGTATCTGTTGATCTGAAGCTCCTGTTCTTCATGTATGTAGGGGTGTATTTGCCCTGGTTACGCCCAGGGGTCTTTGTCTCCTTTTCCATCTATGCTTACATGCAATGCCTGCACTGCTATAAACCTTATCCAAATCATGACAAAAAAATGACTAAACTGCATCATTGTATATGGTGTATTATTTGATATAGATGTAGTTGAGTTTTCATTCATTGTGTTTTAAATCATTTTCTTTAATTTAGGTCAACATCGACTACAACACCAAGATGGCCATTCAGAAGGTCATGGCAAAGCCCACAATGAGCTGTTTTGAAGCAGCCCAGATAAAAATCTACAGCCTGATGAAAAAGGACTCCTTTCCCAGGTTCCTCAACTCTGACATTTATTTGGGTCTCACCAGGAAGAAAGGGCCTGGGGCCAACATGTTTCGCAGAAGGTCACGCTCCTGTGTATTCAATGACAGGGGTGAGGCTACAAATGAACCTTCGGCCTGGTAGAGATAGCATTTCAATGTTGTCCCTCACTCTGTGAAATAGATTTTTAAATAACAGATATTCCATGAGTAGCATCATAATTGTTTAACCGCACTGTGCTAATTAGCCACAGGTTTGCTTCTGCAGATCGAGTGTGTTATTTGCTTTCTTTTCAAGAAATAGATGAGAATATTGTTACCACTCTCAAGGATGTAAGATGAATACAGCTACAGCCGTCTGGTTAGCTTAGCGTAGAATAAAAACTGGAAGCATAAGGAAATAGCTAGCCTGGATGTGCACAAATCTCTCGCAAAATACACCTACAGTAGCATTAGGCGTAACATGTTATAGCTCTACTGTTTAATCTATTCATTGACTGGATAAATTAAATGAGGGTTGCCACCGGGACGTAACCCATTGGTTTGCGGAGTTTGGCATTTTAGCCTTCACCATCTTGGTTGTCTGAGACCAGAAGTTGCCATATTTGAATGATAGGGTGAAGCTGAGGAAGAGCAAGGCCCTAACGAGGAACCAGCTAAATCTAGAGCTAGCTAGCTACTGACTTGGTTAGCATTTAGCTTGAACATAAGTTCAAGCTAAATGTGGAAAGGTTATTTTGTTGTTATAGTCACGAAATTAATCTATTGATTTGTGTTCACCAACACAATTTCGCCATTTTTTTTCGTGTCACAGAACGATTTTAAAAGCAATGTAAATAATAACAAATTAGAAGGAACAATTTTTTTTTTTAAATACAGAATTCTATTATATATATATATATATATATATATATATATTACAAGTAGAAAATGACATGTTGGGTTGCAGGAATTACACAGAAATTTCCTGGAGTCTTTGTTACCTGACAACTTCACAAAAATGAGGACAACAACACTCAAGAAAGATAAGCTAGCTGTAGGCCTATCCCCTCATTTCCGGCTAAGCTAAGCTAACTTACAGCTAGTGGTAGGTTTTTATCTATCCTACAGAAAATTGGTATATATTTTCTCATCTCACTCTGTTTTATCATCTTGACAAGAAAGTGAATTAGCGTATTTCCAAAGATGTCGAACCATTAATATACTACCCCTCTGTACAAGAGATGACACCACTAGCCTTTCAGCCATACGAATATGTTTGAAATGTTACGAGGCAATTACTTCAGATAAATGTGGTTATCTTAAAATAATGTTCACCCTCTGGCCAGATCAGAACTGAGTATTCACTTTGCACATATGGAACAATCTCTCTATTTTCTTTCCTTGGGGTCAAAATACTGCTTGTGGATTAAACCTTTATTGAAGAATTGTATGTTACTTTAAATCTTGCAAAACTTGAATGACAGGCAGTGGGATGTTTCGAGACAGAATCTCAGCTGAAGTGCCTCAACGCTACCGACAGTACCCAGTCAGCCGTACAGGCAGCCACACTGAGGCCCCTCTCCTTCTTCAGAAGCATTACACTTCAATTGCTTTGTCTTCCAAACCAGCAATAGAACTGTATTATGTCCACAATACAGTTGAAATGGTAAACAGGCTAATTGTACCATTTCTAATTAAAATGGACTAGATTTTATCCCTGGCACTGTCAAAAAACCTTTCAGTCTACCAAGGTGACTGCAAAGCACTGAACGCTTTTAATGAGGGATTTACAGTATATTCCTCTTTATAATGAATGAAAATGTATCAATTTTCAGTTCGAAAATCCATATCTTATTTGAATACTAATATGAAATTATATGACTTATGATTGCTGCTTTTTCAGTTTGCTGCCATCTAATATAATTTATCTATGTTCATATGTTGCCTTGCTGTTGTAAAATGTATACTAAAGTCAAATAAACACTTTTTTAATAAAGTCGTTTTAATGAGGGCTTCAGTGTCATTAATTAGTTTGAACCACATCTGAATGTGACAAATGGAGACATAATGTGTGCATATTAGACTAGTGGAAAATTGTTTTTATGTGTTGCTCCCTATTCCAAACCACTGAAAAATGAATAGACCTTATCAACTCCCATTGCTCTAGCACAAAACTATTCATGTGACTGTATATGTATGCACAGGCTACACTTCTGACAAAGACAAATACATTTGAATTTGGAATGTCAGAGATCCCACTGAGTTCTCCCCCAAAGTATGTGCGTGGAAAAAATAAAGGAGTAATTAATAATATCAACTGCATAGAGAATACACACATATTAGGGCTGTCAAGTTAACGCGTTAATAATGTGTATTTGTCCTCTGCCCGCCCCGTAGTTTCAGAGCCCAAAGGCTTGACATTGTTGTTGTTGTTGTTGTTGTTGTTGTTGTTAGTTGGATGGTGGGAGAGGGGGGAACTGTCAACAGGCGGGAAGCCTCGCTGCGGGGAAACGGCGGACCTCTGTCGGCGCAATTTCGATGAGGCCGTTTAAAAACATAATAAAGTAAGGGCGGTGCCGGCCGTCAGCTAACCTAGCCGTGTTCCGGATTAACTGGTTTTCCGATCAACTGGTTTAGGCCAGCTATTGTTGCCAGACTTATTACTGAATCAGTAATAAGTAGGGATGTCCCGATCTCATTTTTTAGCTTCCGATCCGATTCCGATATTTTCATATAGGTTCCGATCCGATCCCGATATTTCCCGATACCGGTTTTCCGATACCGATTTCCGATATCACTTTTTGTGTTGGCAAACAGCATTTAGACATTAAGAAATAGACAGGCACCCAAGCTGTGCTCAATAGCTTTTATTCTCTCACTATCACAAATAAGAGCATTTTTTTTGCAATAATAATAAAACAAATCTGATCTTTCAGTTCCCTTTATTCTGTTAAATAGGACTTTGATTGTTCAAGTTGCCAGTAGTTAGAAACTATAGTATGAATATTCTGCAGGTAAACTTTACTATCCAACATAAAGTACCCTGTACAACTCAAAAGTATTAACATTCAAAATATAATATTTTGAATGTTAATACTTTTACTTGAGTAACATTTTGAATGCATTACATTTACTTGTGATCTGGTAGTACAGTACAGTACAAAAACCTCAAATGTTCCAAAAATATAAGTAGAACATTTTTAGTAAATGTACTTACATTCCACCACTGGTGTCTTCAGCAGAACAGGCAGAAGTGACAGAAGCTAGCCTGTTAGCTTTAGCTTAGCTTCCATGCATTGACTGCTGTAGCCGTTAGCGATAAATCCAGCGATCTGATAGTGAGGTCAACAGTTAACCGTAACCAAAGACACACAACCCCGCATTAAACAATCGATGACAGGGCTGAGGAGGCTGTGAATATAATCTTGCGAAATCTCTCGGAGTCTTGAGGAAGTAAATCCTTTCGTTTCAAGCTGTCCCGCAGTGTTTGTTGATGTAGTCCATCAGTCGCAGACGCTGTCGCTTTACAGTAGGCGGCGTGTTCGTCGGGGTGGTGCTTTTTAAGATGTTTTATTAAGTTTGTGGTGTTGTAGGAGACCCTGTTAGCACCACCTCGTGAGACTTCCACACCACAGACTTTGCATGTCGCAGTCGGCGACTCACTTCTAGTTATTTTTTAAATGATGCCAAACTGCAGACATTTTAACTAGCTAACGATATGTGTCCGTTCCACTTTTCCAACTCGATAATGGCGGCTGATGCAATAGAACAACAACGACAAACAACGTAATAATGAAATCATGGGAAATATTAAATATGGATCGGCCATGACATTTAATTGGATCTGCCGATCCCGATCCACCTTAAAACCCAGTATCGGGGGCCGATCCGATCCGGGGATCGGGATCGGGACATCTCTAGTAATAAGTCTGGCAACAATAGCTGGTTTAAATGATTTATTCGAGCTCGCAATGTTTTCAACAGACATCCCCAGTCAACTCGTTTTTCTTTTTGTAGTCCTCGCTGTTCGCGTCCGGATATCGCCATCGTAACCACAACCTCACACACTGGTACTGAATGTGCTTCAAAGTCTTCCTACCGAGCCAAATATACCAAAAATATTTATGTAAACGACAGAAGAAGCAATCTAAATGGTTATTTCAGTCGAAGGCCACGTCCCCCACCTCTGTAAACCAGTTGATCGGAAAACCAGTTAATCCGGAACGCCGGCCGTCAACCGTACTTGACGACCGGCCGTTCTGTGGTTCTCCAGCTCCTGCCGCTCGCTTGCGACAGATCGCGCTTGAAAGTTTGCCGGGGAGACGCCTGGACAACAACAGCGATAGACTGCACATCAGAGGGCATTATTTGGACCCTCGGTGGGAACTTCAGTATCATGCTTTGACTGAAGATGAAGACAGAGGAGCGGCATTTCGCAGACAACTAAACAGGCTTGTCTGTTTGAGCAACTGGCTCAGTGCAGAGAAGTAGACAGGGTTGGGAGAGAGTGTAAGAGAGAGAGAGAGAGGTTCCAGGTTGTTGTATTGAAAATATTCAGGAAAATATTTGTCATTGTTCAAATGATAATAAACAAACATTTGCATAATCATATTTGTCCACTCATATGTTGATAAGAGTATTAAAAACTTGAATATTCCTCTAAGGTACATTTAGAACAGATAAAAAATGTGCGATTAATTGGTGATTAACTATGGACATCATGCGATTAATCGTGATTCAATATTTTAATCGACTGACAGCCCTAACACATATACAACGCAGAAAGAGCTGGTTTATCTCATTTACATAGAAGCCAGGGTTTTTCCAAGAAGCCTTCCCAGACATCTCAGCCTAAATAACTATAATTTTGAATAATAAACTAAGAAACAGAATTCAATACCTCACATTTCACATGAATTAGGCTTCCACGAGTCCGCTCACACACGGAGAAGAGGGGGGGAATGTAATGCGACTACTGAGTTCTGTGGAAACAGCTTCCAGTTTGTGTTTGTGAGGCAGACGTCCTCTCCACTTTTAATGCTTAATACTTTCCTTTTTGATAAAGCCTATAGTTAGGGCTGGCTCAGGCTTGCCTTTAACTGTGGGGTTTATTTGGGAGTTTTGCCTTGTACGATGGGATGATCTAAGGACAGAAGGTGTTGTATTCTGTGTACAAACTGTGAAGCCCCCTGAGACAAATGAGTAATTTGTGATATTGAGCTATATAAATAAAATGTGATTGATTGGATGAAGTTGTCACAAATGTCGAAGCAGCTGTCCTGGTAAATTCATTACAGTTTAAGATTACCTGCCCACTAAATACAAATTCCCATTGGTATTTAAATGTGTGACTCAGTCTGCACAAAAAGCCTCTGAAATGATCCACAAGTCAAACATGATCCACTGGAGCGAAACAAAAGACTGAAAGAACAGTTAACCTAATAATATAATGCTTGTAAAACTAAATGAGAACCAGTACTACATGTATAAAACAAAACAAAAAACACATTCTCTCAAACAAATGGGTTGCTTTTTAAAAGATTCCTCAATCTTAGCAAAAGTCAGTCAGAAGTTTTGCACCCTGGGGCTCTGGTACTAAAACTTTTTCACCACAGGTTCCCAATTTAAGAACATATTTGTTTCATCTCTGAAGCTTTTATCTAACTCTACGTGAGACAAATGTAGTAACAGAGTTGCCGACTCCCAGGCTCAGATATTGACTTGTGAAATGTACCCCATACAAATCCGTTTGCACTTGATGCTGCTGGCCTGCAACGATATTGACAGACCAAAATAAAGTTTGTTTGCAAGTCTCAAGGTGAAACTTTGTACTTTCAATACTAAATGCCAAACCAAAGTGTTGGGACCTCAACAAGGAGATTGTGTTTATAAGGGCGAAAACTAAGATTCAGTTGAATGATTGACGGGCAACCTTCTACAACTCTGAAAGCGACCACATGTTCGCCAATGAACAGTTGAGTGGTTTTCTTGAGAATTTAGACTGTAGATTCTCTGCTGAAGGCTAAATATCATTCAAACCATTTCTGTAGAAAAATACTCTATCATCTGTCAGCTGCATTGGGCCAAGCGAAAACATGCTGAACATTTTTTATCTTTGGGAGTTTTTTCACTGAGGTCGAGTAGATGCTTGACCTTGAATTTGTCTATAATTTAATTTGCTCAATATGTTATTTTTAGGGCCATCAAAAATCGGAAAAAAACACTGCTGAAAAGAAAAAAGTAACAAATCTCACCGCAAGGACCCCTGTTGTTTGCTATTTTCATGTTACAAGTCGAGACAAATAGATGAAACACTTTCTAATTAAATCACTGGCATGCTTACTGATTTACTTTCAGGGCTTTGAAAACTAATTTGAATAGGTTTTTCAGTTACATCTGCACCCTGCACCAGCCCCCACCCTGCAGGAGAAGGGTCAAAACTATGTTTGTGATCGGATAAATAAAACAAGCAGGACCAACAGCAAAGAGAAATTGCTATCAATGACATAGAAAGCTAGACAAATGGTGCTGTTGTCGAATACAGATTGGGGGCCTGAAGAGGACTAGAGTGCCACCCTGTGTAAGGTTGGAGAAGATGCATCTTGGTATGAAGTGCTTTGCTGTATCACCAAAGACACTGAGCCCATTTCAATTTAGTTGGGAATATATCAATGATCTTTTACAATAAGCTTTTTCCGCATTGTCCCTTTTGCTGTGGATGGATACACTGACTGTTCAGAACAACTTTTGATTGAAGAACATGAAAGGCTGAATTACAACAATACAGAACATCTTGAGAACTTTGCAATGAGTTCACAAAGACACTCCCCAGTTCTCCTTTCCTGGCCGTGCCTTTTTTGAAAAACAAATGTATTGACCTGGTGCGTCTACACACATGCAAATACGGGTAGCCTGGGTGTTTTCCATCACCTGTTGTGATTTACATTATTGGTTTGTTTGGGCCCTCAACATCTCCACCACTGACAGGACAGAATAAAACCATGGGCTAAAACACACTGGAAGTATTGTATCTGATATACTGTTTGGTTTACAATTTAATGTTCCTTTTTTTACACCTAAGGGACATTGCTCCACATATAGCTCAGGATAACGTGACTATGTATGTTCCCTTCGGCTTTGCAATGGAAAGTCAGAAATATCTTTCTTGTGTTGATCTATTTGAGTCTTTTAAAAAACTAATTAAAGAATAGAACATTTAAATCACACATCGTTTGATGAAAGTTGAAAAGTACACTAAAAACTCTGAAAAGAGTTCTGGGAGTTACAATCGTGCTGGTTTCCTTGAGAATATAAGCTCTGTGTAGAACATAAACGATGAAGATACTTACACTTTTAGTGTTTAGTGCAAGATGGTCTACACAAATGAAAGTTTTACTTTTTGAAGCGTAACTCCAATCGGCAGAAGAAAAAGATAACGGCTAAAAACAAACTACACCAAGGATTCATAAATTCATGTCAAAAACATAAAGGTGAACTAATGTTCAGCTTGATGGCATGTATAAGTAACTGCCTTTTTAGAGACGAGTAAAAGCTTTGCTGTACTTAATCTAACCCTAACCCTAGAACCCTAAACCTGTCATAGAACAAAACGTAAAACATTTCTTGAGCCTGTGAAAACCACCAACCTTACTTCAGGCATCTTCTAAAAACAATATTAAAAGAAAACCTTGACGGCAAAAAATGGTAGTAATAACACTATTGACACTTTTCATTAAATGATTTACCTAATATTCATGCTCGCGAAAATGATCTAAGAATGCTAATGTTTATTTTCTGCCAGTTGGTTGGACTGTCAACCATTTTAGTCCGGACTGAAAAATCCCAATAAGTGCTTTACAGATTGCCATGGAAGTGATTAAAGACAATCCTGTTCCTCAGAGGATGAATCCCACTCACTCTGGGGCTCCCCAGACTTTTTCCTCAGCACCACCAGAAGATTTGTTATGAACTCTTGACCACCATTAAATAGATAAGCAAGGACATTTGTACAGATATTCATGTTCCCCATAGGATGAATCCCAACAACTGTAGTGATTCTCTGACTTTTCACATAGCTCTGCCAACATGTAAAAGTTCAAACTTAGAAATATCTTAACAGCTACTCAATGCATCGGCACTAAATGAAGTACCTGAATTTGGTGATCCCCTGAGTTTTTCCCTCGAGGGCCACTATGAGGTTCACGCCTTGACAACTACTGGATGGATTGCTATGGTATTTGACACATTCATTCATGTTCCCCTCAGGATGAATTGTAATGCCCTCATCATTGACTAATGAACATGCAACGTTTCTTCCCAAATGATACGCTTTTAGTTTCAAAGGTCGGTTTTCCCCAGCATTACCTGAGGTATAAGGCACACATTGTTCATGTAATGCTTGTTTATGCTTTTGTCTTGATGAATAAGGAACACTGCAGATATGCAAATGGAAGGATGACGAGAGTTTTCCTTAATAGTGAATTTGTTTTTGGCTATTTGTTTATGGTCGGGAGCTTCCTGACCATTGCTTAATCCTTTAGTTAAATCCTGTTCTGAATTTGACATGTAGTGCTCTACCACAGCAGGCAGAACTTTATGTTATGATATACTGTATATGATTATACTCGCTTGCCCAAAGTAGAATATACAGTAGTTATTACTGATGAACGGAAATCTAAAGTAGTTAGTAGTTTAAATCATCTTAATTCAGGTTATTTAGATAATTACTTGCCATCCTCATTTTGTCAAATCCACAGTTATGATGAGCACAGTTTTGTAGAACATGTGCGGTCATTTAAAATCACAGCCGAGCTCTTCCAGACACGGAAGGATGCCCCGTCTCTCCCGACAACAACACTTTGCATAAAGATTTCCATATATTCCATTCATGTTGGGTGTGGGTCATTTAGATTTGTTCAGTCACTTGACTCCTTCCTTTCCAAACAATCACAACCCCATCTTCAGTCTGGCAGGATCTTATCTTTGTCTCTCTTCATAACAGGACTAGGAGATGGCCATAAAGTGAGTTACTGCATATTTTTCTTTTTTGGGGGCCTTTACCTTTTTTAAGCAGGCAACAGCTTACAGCAACCATGTGGAAAATATCGAGGAGTTTTCTCACTGTAAGTCTCAATTTGCATAGTGTCTTGAGATCTGAAGGGTCTTCTAGTGATTTTTAAGGTTGATGTCAATGCTCTGAACTGTTTGCAAGTCATTTAAAAACATGTAAGTGTGGTTTGCAGGTGCATTGTGCTGTTGAGTTCACAGATAACTTGGCTAGTGATAGATCTTGATGCTCTTTTCAAGGGTAGATTGTGTTGCTTTCCCAAGGATCCACTGGGAGATGTTGAGACTTGGAGTGAGTCCGTGGACAAAGTCCTTGGTTGTAAAGGTACGAGTCTCTCCTGTCTGTGCATATACGTGATTGTATATATTGCTATCCAACCTAAACATTTTTGTGATTTTCAGCCGGGCAGATAGCTTTCCGGGAGTTCCTGAAGTCCCAGTACAGCGAGGAGAACATTCTGTTTTGGCTCGCCTGTGAGGAGTATAAAAAAATCAAGACGGCGCCAGAGATGATCTCCTCCGCCAACAGGATCTACTCCGAGTTTGTCCAAACAGAAGCGCCGAGACAGGTAAACAACTGCAAGCTGAAAGAGAGAAAGATTTATTTATTCATACAGAAGGCCTTTAGTGGCTGCTTCACGGTGGTAGAACCTTAGAAATTTGCTCACAAGTTGTTACTTTATAGGGAATGAAAATAGCTGCTGTAAGACGCCTTCGGGCAATATCGTTTGATTCCAGATCAACATAGATTGCGGCACCAGAGAAAACATAACAAAGAACATCTCCAAGCCCTCCCTGACTTCCTTTGATTCGGCACAGAAGCTCATCTACAGTCTGATGGCCAGGGATTGCTACCCGCGCTTCCTAAAATCTGACATCTATCAGGGACTGCTGAGGAGAAGCGAATCAAGGTGACTGTTTTTCCAAACTGACAGCCTCTCAGATGGAGGCCCGCCAAATCTGCTTTCCGACTCTCATCTGCTGTATAGCGCTCTTTGATTTCAGTGTGGATAACAGGTTTATGCCATACAATCCAAATCCCAAGTGTAGCAGAAATAGCTTCTTTTTTTTCTTTCCTTAACCTGTGTGATTCAGTAGACAGTTACATCTCAAGAGAATTTGCAGCTTGTATTATACCTTATCTCTTTAATTATGTCAAGGTAAAATCTATAAGGGATTGTGCACATAATGCTTGTATGATTACCTTTTTTTCCCCCTCCAGATTAATTATTTAAAAGATTAATTGTAAAGTATTATTATCACTTTATCTAATTGATTATACCAATATAAATCCAAATGCTTTAAATTTCAAGTGCAAATAAATATGTGAGTGTATTGCTATGCTTCTGTTTCAGCTTTTCTTGCCTGATATATATCTAACTAAACATAAATCAGTTGAATGACATTTGAGTGTGGCCCTCTTGAATGTGACCCAAATCACTTTTGTTGTCCCCTAACCCTAACCCTAACCCTAACCCTAACCCTAACCCTAACCCTAACCCTAACCCTAACCCATCTGTATACTGTAATACGGTCATTGGCTGTAAAAAAAAAACACCAGATGGCAACAAAGTCCTTCATGCAGCATCATTCTGAAAACAAGAAGAAGCAACTGAAAACGAAAAAGGGAAAAACTGCCTCACACTTCCTTTCTGTCATTGTGTGGTTTACATCTCTGCTGCATTTTGTACATTGTGAGGAGGAACCGCATGAACGTCTTCATTTAAATTAGCCAAAGACCGAGGCGTTTATGAATCATGAAAAAGTACAAGGAGGGTTCAAATAATCTGATGTAATGGGAAAATCCTCTTTAACTAAGCTTGTTCTCCCTTATTTAAATCGACCATCAAAGAAGCACAGTTTGTATCTATGTAGAGTTCTTCATAGTGTTAGACAGTAGTCATTGCGTTATCCGTTTGTGTTTTGCCTTGTCATGGCCAGGACATGGCGGATTATACAAACTTGTGTCATCGCCTACTGTATGTAAAACGCATGCAAATACAAAGGAGCACAACAAAACGCATTTGGACATAATATTCACATCCACAAAGAGAGTAAACTCAGCATGTAAGAATGACCTTCAACAATATGGAAAAATAAAATGCTACATTGTTATCTTTCGCCTGTGCGGCCTTAACGTTTGTTTGTTGTCTGATTTTTGTGTTTGGAAAGTGGAAGTAGACATGGAGTGGTTTCTCCATGTGACGGTGGGTGTTAGACGAACATGTTGTTCTGCTTCTGTTGGTGGCATTGAATGTGCAGGGGGGAATTATTTTAGGGCAACACAGGCTGCTCACCACAACTTCCTCTTCAACGACTCCCCTCTGTGTGTGGAAGGGTGAAGTTCATTGGGTACTGTGAAAAAGACTGAATTTGGCCTACTTATTCTCAGGCCCAGCAAAAGTAGACGTTGCTTGAAGGGAAGTGAAAGAGTTATCAAAAACTGAGCCATAGATATAATTGTCCGACTGACGGAGGAAACTCACAGACGGGTGCAGAAACCGATAACGAAATTGTCTGAGATAAGAGTTCATGTCACCACAGCGAGCGTTTTAACATCTTGCTTGGGTAAAGCATAGTCACATGAAAATAGATAAAGTGATAAAACAATTCCGACTTGTGACTCAAAAGCAACTCATTAAGTTTCCTCCTAAAAACTTTTTCTTAGGTTAAGACTTCAGATGTTACATTTTTTTGCATGCATTAACTCCCAATTGAGTGTTCTCTACCTTTCTAGCAGAAGACTTCCCCTACATATTGACGTGTGTTGTCATGGTTAAATTGTGTCACAACAGTATAAAAATCCGCTTGTATCCAGGCTTGATATTCTGCACTGTGAATATATCGATATATCGTCCATTGTTATCAAAGTTACATTATGATTTAGAGTAGTAGCAAAGCAGCTGTAAGTGCAGGTATAGCAAAACATTGCAACAAAATGGCCGACTGAAGCACATACGGGGATGAAATAAAATGGAGGTAGGTGAAACAAATCAGGATAAAGTGAATGTAAGAGTGGTAATAGAAAGACACATTGCTGGTTATCCTGAAATACAATTATCTGAAGGAACCGTAACTAAAAAATTGTTGGTCAGCCCATTGCTTTGCTCCAGACTGAATTATCTCAACCAGTAATGGATTGTTGCCATGGCATTTTACGTGCAGTATTGGTGCCCAGAGTAGAAAATCTAATCAGAAATCTCTGCAGCAGCACAGTTTACCAGAATATTACCTCTTGCTCTGCAATACTGAACAGATGTTCAATTATCTGAAACTATTGAATCTGAGTTATGTTTATAATTACCAACTTTACTAAAAGGAATGGTTTGGGAAATGTGGTTAATAGTTTTCAAAACAAATTGAATCATTCCTTTAACCCACATGTGTCAAACTCAAGGCCCGGGGGCCAAATCAGGCCCATGGTGGACTTCATTTCGGCCCACAGGATAATTTTTACTTAATTTTTAATTACTATTAGATCTGGCCCGCCGGTATATTGCACGCACACCGTCACTCAATCCTGAGGGTTTCCTCAGCTCAGAGCCTGACCCCAAACATTGATGAACTTGCACCCAAGATGAGATGCCAAGTATCTGGCTTGAACTAGCATCACAGAGCAGCAAACTGAGTTTACATTTCCTTTTTCCTTCCTTTTTTCTTGCGACAACAGGGCATGTTTGTTTTTTTCTTTGAGGGAAATTGTTTTTTTGAAGCTGTTGTTGGCCTGTGGAAAAATGTAATCATAAAAAATGAGTCCGGAAAAGCTGCAGATAAAGCCATAAGAAATTAATGCAACTGATAATTTAATGTTTAATGTTGTTTTTATGGGCAATAATTTAAGCTTTGTTAGTTCCAGGTTTAATATATGCAATAAGTTCATTTCAATACGTTTTGCAATAAACATTGAACCAGTCCGGCCCTCGACTAGTACCAATTTTTTTATGTTGGCCCACTGTGTATTTGAGTTTGACACCCCTGCTTTAACCCTTAAAATACAGTACAGCCCTAATGTTGGAAAAATCGTCTACAGTAATTTCACATGTTCTGAACTGTATGTATTTTATGTATTAGTTAGCCTCAGTTCAGTTCACTACCGTAAATAAAAATAAGTAAAATAAAAAAATGTTTAGTCATAGAAAACAGCAAAAAAATCCTCCTACGACATTCAGTGTTATATTGCTTACATCATGGGTACTTTACTACAGCATAAATACAAGGAAGTTTACATTAGACATTTACAAATCTAAGAAAAACAAACTGATGATGTTCTCTTTTTAAAAAATCCAGGGGAATGTACAGATAACAGGTGAAAGCCTTTGTTTTTGGCAGCTTCCTGTCAACATAACAGGAAGTGAATAAAACAGCTTTCAGTTACACAGTTCACACCATTGATTACGAATCCTGGTAGGTGGTGACCGAATGATCTTGACAAACTGGTTAGAACCAGACCTAGATGTTAGATTTTAATTTGTTTCGGATTTTGAACCAGCTGTTTAAGCTCTTTCCTATGTGACATAAAGATGGTATTCCTTCTGTCTATGAAAACACTGGGCCTAATTGCCCCCCTATATACAACCAAATAGCAGTCTAACTTAATATCACCATAATGTTACTTTAAATTGTGAGTATTTATCTTTTGCTAAACATGGTTATGGTAAATTCTTAATCATAAAAACATAGCAAAAGCGAAAATAACTTTTAAGTCATTAGGTGCTTTCTTTATCCAACTCTTTTTTTGGCAGATTTTCAATTCGCACTTAAAGAAACCTGAACAAAGGAAAAATACATCTTTAAATCTATAAAAACATTTGCATGATCTATAGTTTTTTTTACATTACTTTTCACTATTCAAGGTCTGATTATTGCTGCACCCTCTTGTTACGCAATGATTTCCAACTGGACAATGGTGCTACCTATTGCTTACCTCAGTGAACAAGCATAGTTCGCTTACCGATATTCGATAGAAACAAGTGTTCATTCACATTTTAATTAGTTTTTATTTAAATGTAGTTAAAATGTTTGTTACATTTGGTCGGAAACCTAACTACTGGCTAAAATATATAAAGCATAAAACAATATCTGTCAAACTAGTTAATTGTATAGTTCAAAATTTTTGACATATGCTAACTGTCACTTCAAGGTTCAAGGCTTTTATTAGTCATACGTACATAGCTACAGTGTAGTTATGACGATGAAAATCCAACAGTGCAACACAATAAAACAGAACAACAGAAAAAACAGTGCAAGTAAATACAAAAAATAAAATAGTGAAATAGTGCAATAAGAGTCTATATACAGTGATTGGAATATGATATAATAGATACATAATGTGTAAGTTGCAGCCAGATGAATGTTATGGATGTTGTTTCAAAAGTTCTTAGTGACCTAGTTAGCCAATCAACATTAATTGTATTTATTTGGGCCCTTTTCGCTTTTGTATTACAAGTTAGATTACATAAGAGTAGATATTAGTAGAAACCGTTTGATACATTTCGACAGAAGCAAGCTAACTATTTTCCCCTGCATGCGTCTCGTCTTTATGCTAAGCTACGCTAATCGCCTACTGTTGCTTCATATTTAGAATACAGACACTGACGTCTATCCACATCTGCGCTGCATTGGTTTTCAGGCAGGGTAGATTAAAGACTAAATGATTTGCCTATCTGCTGCTGAATTTTCCACTGCCCTATTTGCATCTGGACTTTGAAACAAACATGTTTAGATGCAGGGTAAGTACAGTACACACAGACAGTAGTTGCAGTCTGCGCACATGTTTGCGTCATCCCCAACTTCCTCTTTTTCTGTGGTTGGCTCAGCATGATAGTGTGACGATACTCACCAACACTTCTGCTCTACATATATAGTTGAGCAGATATATCAAACAGACACGGCAGCAGTCACACAACTCTCTAAGAGCAGCCCAACACACACACACACCCCACGCACAAAGCATTGGTGATACGTCAATACTCGGCATGGCACCAATGCCACAAAGGGAGCTACAGAACCTTAACATGGACCTTGATAACAAGAAGAGGTAAATATTTTATCATAACTATGTATCATCTCCTTTTGTCTCTTTTTCGATTGAGCTTCACTAAATAAACCTTGTGTTTGATCATCAGGGGAGGAAACCTGAAGTCTCGGCTGCAGTGCAGATCATCTCAAGATGCTAACAATGAGGGGTAAGCAAAGAAAACTTGAAACTAACATCTCAACTGTTGAAATTAATGTAGCACATTTGAGTGACAGTGCATCTTTTTTTAAAGGCTTTGTTACGAGGAGATGTCCCAGTGGTCAGAATCACTTGAGAGGCTTTTATCATCCAAATGTAAGTTCAGTAATAGGCTATAAAGCCCATATTCAAGCCTTATCGTCAGTATTCCTCCTCAACCGTGGCTAACTGGTTATATTTTAATCTGTTTAGATGGCATGAAGATATTCCAGGCCTACTTGAAGTCAGAATTCAGTGATGAAAACATTGAGTTTTGGCTTGTTTGTGAAGACTATAAGAAGATGAAGTCTTCCTTCAGGATGTCCTCTAGGGCCAAAAAGATCTTCAAACGCTACATTCAAGCCGAGGCTCCGAGAGAGGTAAGCAGAGAAGAGTTTATTTGGCAGACTGATTTACAGTTCTTTTCACACACCCTTTCTACTTCTTTGTTCTAATCATCCTCATTACTTTACTCTACGCTTCCAGATCAACATTGATCACAACACCAGAGAGCTGATCAGGCGGAACATGAAGACGCCCGACTCGTTGTGCTTTGGCGATGCCCAGAGGATCGTCTACGGGCTGATGGAGAAGGACTCGTACCCACGTTTCCTCAGGTCGGACCTCTATAAGGATCTATTGGAATCTACATCAGAATCGGTGCAGATGTAAAGACACCAGAAACATTGTGTCAACAGAATCTGCACTCTGAAGCTAAGCTCAATGCTGGACTACCTGAGAAAAGCTGTAGTGTTATTGCTTGTCTGGGAACACTGGTGAAACACCAACAAACTTTGAAAACATGTTTTTTTACACACATTCATGCCTTATTTTTGAGTTGGAATAACAGACTGAGGTCGGCCATGACCCAAGATGACTGTGTAGAGGAAAAGCCTTAAAAACATAGGAGTGTTTAGATACTACTAGCTGGTATAATGGGAAAGGATTGGTCGGAGCCACAAAATGGCTACAGTTATTGTAAAACACAGGACTTACAAGAGATGCCGCGCTTATGTTGTGAAAAGGGTAGGGACTTTTTCTGCGGAAGTGTATGTGTTGCAAACACCCTTCCCGCCCATCATGCACAAGCTACATTTGCACACCATCTTCAGTTTATTGTTTCTCACTAAAGCAATAGATGCGTATATGCTATCTACATGTGGATCTCTATGCAGGGCTTTGCATTTAAAAGTTTTGCATTCTGACGTCACACTGAAGAAACTGAGATGTTACAATTACCATCATTTGAAATAAGCTACATGTTGTGCAAAGTTTATGTGAAAGTTATGTAAATGTGAACATTGAGGTGGATTTGTACATATTGAATAAATTATCTATATTTGATTTCTAATGTCAAGTGTCACAATGACTAAAATCAGCTTCTGTCAGATCAACAGACAAGGCCATGTTTGCATAGAGCATAAGAATCCACAAACATAGTCATCAATGTAGTGTTTCTTTGTTCTGTCATATACTTACTCATAGTTAGATTAGTAACTGTTTATTATGACTCCTAGCTTACTTTACTAATGCCAACTATACTTAAAGGAATAGTTTGACATTTTAAGAAAAAAAATTTTTTGTTTTGTCGAGAACTTCTTTTGACCCTTAAAAAAACAGTCCTTTCCCCCCTTTTTTCCCCCTTAAAGGGCATTAGGGTCGGGAAACATCCTCTTATTTCACAATATGTGACACTTTCAAACTTTACTTTGTATTATCTTGTCTCTGCTCCTAATCTTAAAACAAGCTCTTAAAATCAGCATTCAGTCAAATTGAAATATTTAAAGGGGACCTATTAATCCTAAAATCCATGTGTTCCCTCCAGAGGGAGTTTCTCTCCCATATTCCCCCCCTGCCTGAAACACTATTAATCACCTCCATTGGACTCCTTTGTTTAACTCTGTTTCATAGTGACATTACTACGTAACACTTACGCTTCTATTGGCTAGCGCTCCAACACATTGTACGTGATAGGCTAAGGGGTGGGACAGCTCTCAACGGTTGACCAATCACAAAAGAGCCGACCATCTGACCAATCAGCGCAGACTGGGCTCTGGTTTCAGACAGAGGGTGAAAAGAGGTGCTGCAGCACAGGCAGTATGAGAAAAATAAAGAGCTTTTTGAACATTAAAGCATGGAGACATGTCCCAGTAGAGATACAAAAATTAACATGAACATAAGCATAATTATGTCCTCTTTAAGATGAAATGTACATTATGTCTTGCTAATTCGCCCCAAAATTCAGCATTGTACATTTGTCTTGGGGCCCTTTGAGGTTACCACTAGAATCTAAAATAAAGTTATGTGGGTTTAAACTGTCTGGTTGCACGACATGAGATTGCAATGCGGCTCCGTGAGGTTTGAAGGGTTAACAGCTAGGACCGCAGGGAGGAAGGTTGTCGCTCCCACCTACGCAACATCTTACATCAGTCAGCCATTGATGCTTTTGAGTGTGTTTCAAGCACATTCTACAAATCATTCAGCTTTTGTTTCACCGTCCACTCAATTATCAGCTAAGCACTCAGACGTCCCCCACACAAATTGGTCAAAATGAAACAGAACGTTTTAAACTTGCATTCATAACAGACACAAAAAAGCACTGAAAGGGAAGTTGGAACACATCAAGTATCAAACTGTTAAAGGTCACAAAATTCAGGGAGAAGTGTTAAGACCCAACTTCTCTATCACATCCTCTTTTAACGCACAAACACTGGGGCAGGTGAACACACACAATGAAGTATTCCCCTGGAAATCTTTTGTGCTTTATGTAACAAAGTGTCTGTATAAAGGTGGTTATTTACTGTTTTTCGCTATCGGCAAAATCTGACAGAGTAGTCATAATTTCCTTATTTGAAATGCTCTATTCATAAGAAACAACATGATCCTGCTTTATATTAGTCATAGGGCCATGAAATGCAAAAGAAAATAGAGGTCACATCTGAGAAACAGGATATCGAAGTTGTCACGCACCGTATGCCGTGTATCTACAGATGTAAAACCTTGAGGATATCCTAATCACTACAGACAGCACTCAGTCAGGCAGAGCATAGGTTAAGATGCAGTGTGTCATGAGACAGAAGTCATCGGTTTCAAAACCACATGGGTATACAGGAGGTCACTGGATGACTGTGTGATGTTGCTCAACCAGTTGAGCAACTCCACTCAACAAAGGAGGCTTTGTTTCAGGTCTATTTCAGAGGCAGGTGAAAAAGTTCCACTGCGGAAAGTTGCAACCAGATACAAATCTACTTCAGTCAAACAAGAGGCAAAAATATCCCACCAGTGGTTTAACCAATTAGATCACGGTAAGATTAAAAGAGAACATTTTAGCATTTGAAGCCAATCTTCTTCTTTTTTTAAACCATATCTTAAGGCACAAATAAATAATATAGGTTATTATAGGAGTTCTTAAAAGGTCTGATACAGCCAAGCAAATACCTTATTTTGTTTTATTGGAAGAAAAAGGATTTGCTGTTGATTGAAAAAAATTAAGAAATCGTTTTTTTGCCATAACTCTATGCACAATATGACTCGGAATGTGATCTTAAAGTGTTTGAAAGGAATTTATTTCAACTTAAAGAGGCCTTATTTTTGGGGTTTTCCCTTTCCTGTACTGTGTTATATGTTTTTATGCATGTAAATGGTCCGCAAAGACTAAAATCCCAACACATTGGCCGTTTCTCAATCGCGAGGATATTGGCTTCCAAGCCAATATTTCAAGGATGCTACGTCATCAAGTGGCGCAGCAGGACCGTTCCAATGTCCAGCATACTTGGAATTCCACCGAGGCCGCGTCCTTGGTTTGAGGGAAATGTCGAGGCTGCACATGGGTAGACTTCGCGTCCTTCAAATCCCCACAATGCTTTGCGCACAGACCAATTTCAAAAACCCTTGCGGAGAATGGCTGAACCGACGCAGCGCAGCACACATTTAAATGTAAGTATGTAGTGGCGTAGAACATGTGT
>CALSBZ010046932.1:8940067-8951086 GCA_943591055.1 Gobionotothen gibberifrons
CACACACACACACACACACACACACACACACACACACACACACACACTTTTTGTATTGTATTATTGTGTATGAGGGAGGTTCCAGGTTGATTTGAGGCGAATATTTCTAATGTTTAGAGGTTGTTGTGTTTAATATTCATGAGAATATTTGTCATTGTTCAAATGATAATAAACAAACATATAAAGCATATTTGTCCACTCATATGTTGATAAGAGTATTCAAAACTTGAAAAATATCCTTCTAAGGTACATTTAGAACAGATAAAAAATGTGCGATTAATTTGCGATTAATCACGATTAACTATGGACAATCATGCGATTAATCGCGATTAAATATTTTAATCGACCGACAGCCCTATTATATATACTTCATTTTTTTTTTTACTTGAATTTTTTTTTCTTTATTAAATTATAAATCTGATTTGTACAGCATTTTAGTTGGATAGTAGTATTTTAAAGTGTCAACAATATAATAATCAGACCCTGCAATAGAATAAATCAAGTTTCACTTTAGTTTTTCAAGCAACTCAACTCTGACTCACTAACTCACTCACTCAGCATCATCAAGGTTATCTTTTAGGAATATGAGCATGTCCACATTTCCAGGTAGAAGCTGGGATGTTTGGGCGTTTACAATATCCCCTGCTGTGGAAAAAACTCTCTTGCTTGGTACTGATGTTGCTGGGACAGAGAGATATGCTTTGGCCATGGGTGACAGCAGTGGTAAAACTGTGCATTGTCTCTCCACCACTTCAAAAACAATACAGTTGTTGCCAAGAAGGTGAGGCTTATTGACAGGGCGAGATATAAACATACTGTTGGTACTTGTCCATGTCTCTAGGTATGTACATGTAGCCCTGAAAATACGATGACCTTTTGTGTTATCTGTTGTTGTATGTTCATGTTGTAACCTACTTGCTGCCATGTTGGACAGGTCCCCCTTGAAAAAGAGATCGATGATCTCAATGGGACCATCTGGTTAAAAAAAATAGACTTCAATCCTATTTCGAGCGGAGCCCAGCGGCGAGACGCTTCTGGGACGCTTCTGAGCCGTAACGCGGCGCGTCTGGTGGAATAGCACCCGTTGACTAGAGTGGCCGTGATCCTTGCGGATGCCGCGGCGCAGCCGTAACGCGGCCGTGATGCGGCCGTGACACGGCCGTAACGCGACGCAGGAGGACCCGGTGGAATCTAGGGATAATGGAGATGCAGTTATTTCCAGCATTCTTTATTTACCATTCATTCAAGTATTTTATGCCTTGTATCTGCTAATGTACAGGAGGAAGAGTGATAAACTGTCTATCTAGTTGGCTTACATAACAGTTACAGTTTACAGCCTAAAAAACATGGAGCATTTTTTCCCCTTTTATTCATTTTTATGTCAATTTGCACATTTCATGGTGATGCTCAGCCTCTCCCCTTAACTCCTAACAGTCATCATCATGTCAACCACAACACAGAGAAATACTGATAGAAATGTGTGTGTAGTTGTTGATACATTGCTGACAGAGGGAACTACATTTGAATACAGATTTAAGAAATATCAGTTTTTGAGCACGTCATAAGCATGTTTTGTCTTGACTATATTACAACTATATTATAATAAAATAATATAGTATTTATATTATTGAACTGATTATGACCATTATTATTAGTAGAAGTAGTTTATTTGCATTAATTATATTTCAATCTTTTTGAGGCTAGTATTTGGCAGGAAATGCAGACGTATTCACCTGTAAACGCATACTGAACGACATGCAGGCACATTTACCATTTACCTCACTGTATAAAAAAGTAACTGTGTTGAGAATAATAATAAACAGGAATTATATTTGCAAATTACTTTGTTTCCAAAAAAATGGATTTCAAAAGAGAAAAGAAAGGAGAGAAAGACAAGAGAGAGGGACTAAAGGGTGACAGTATGTCACCCAGTTTTTCAAAAGAAAAGGTGGGTGTGGTCCATGAGTGGTGGAAATGTGTCTGTTAGCTAAGCGTAGTCCATTGTAAATAATAATTGTTATGTTTTTTTTTACTAAGCTGACATTAAGTACTGTTAATATCTATACAGGTTTTTAATTTCACTGCTCTTTTAGCTGACATTTAATAAATGCAGGTACATTTCTAGCAGCTATTCATACAAAATAAATTGTCCCTCCCCCTCGTGCCAGGACCAACAGATCCATCTTTAGGCTCAGCAGCCCTGTCCCCCCATAATGCTGAACCTGAACCAGCTTTTCTCCCAACTGAAGGAGGTGACTGCATTGTGTAGAATGCCATGCCACTTAACATATCTGAAGGGAGACTGGAATACAATATATATATATATATATATATATATATATATATATATATCAAAACAAAAAGCTAACATCAATTCAATTACACATTTCAAACACAGTATTTTTCCACATATTTAAGTTATATTTTTATTATTTATGCATTCATGTTGAGAATGTTATATTCAAAAATGTTATTATTAAAATGCATTTACACCATAAAAGATGACTATTGAGATATATTGTCAGGAATGTTAGTCTTATATCAAATAGTGAATTCTACTGCAGCAGAATGTTGCAGGTCTGCACAGTGTTATATTTTCACAGCTCAGTGTCAGTAAATATTGTGCGGTTAGTATTGGACTACAAGATAGATGCAAACCTGTACAGGTAGAGTTATTTAAAGCATAAACGAGTCGGTTGGGTTCTGAAGGTGTGGTTACAGCAATTGTGATTGGTTGGCGTGGCCTGGGCCTGGTGGTGGGGCCCAATGTGATATATTTTCATGGGGCCCAAAATCCCTGGCGTGTATGGCCAGAGGGCAGGACCTATAAACACATGCACTACCCAATAGCATTGTGAGGCTGAACAAAAGGACCTTTTAAAAAAACAAAAAATGTACTGACTTTTTTAGGATAGCTTAAAGTACCAATCATTTAATTAAAATTTAAAAACTCTTTACATGATGTGTGTGTCTCTGTATTCCTGCTGATACACTGAGAGAATGAGCTCATAGGGCTGCTGATCATCATAAGCTAAACAGTCTGTATATTGCTCTACATTTGTATAATGCAGGGGTCGGCAACCCGCGGCCCTCGGGCCGCATGCGGCCCTTTAAGCCCTCTGCTCTGGCTCCCTTGAGCTTAGACAAAAATAAGAAGGAAATTAAATAAAAGTATTTGTAGGACTATTCATATTTTCTTGCATGGTTGAAAATGTTTCGTATCTTGTATTTTGAGGTGATACTGTGACACATAAATAAAAAACAAAACGGTTTTAATTAAGTCAACAAAATATGCGTCACATCCTGCTACGGTCCCGCGCTAGCGCCTTTTCTTGCAGGCGAATAACCTGACCTCCGGCTCGATGAGCGAACTATGGATAAATCAAAGAAAAGTACCGGAAGAACACAGGATTTAATTCTGCATGGACAGAGTTATATGCTTTCACAGCAAACGATGCTGGTTTACCGCTATGTTTGATATGTAGAGAGAAGTTGTCAAAGGTGCTGCAGCCTTTACGTATCGAGGAACAACACGGGAGAGGAAGACAGCTGACGATCTTCAGTCATAATTCAATGGGGTATGTCATTTATTTCAGAAAACACTTTTTGTTATATTCCATGGAATGCTCTTAACGTCCCGATAGTAATGAATATATTAAATGACAATAAATACATAAAAAAATGTATCTCTGGAAGCCGTAGCACTGTAAAAAGCACGACCAATCATCTGAGCCGGCCCGGCTAAAATAACTGGATGGCCTACCTGCCTGTCAGCCTTCCATCTGTGCACAAACTAATCTCGTGCCCTCATTGGTCATGTGCGCGTTCGTGTGTGTTGGAGGAGGGGCTCTGTAAGGAAGTCTGAAGGAAGAGGCAGATTTTTTCCGGTTGTGTATTTTCAAATTCTAGCGCACTTGAGCTGGTTTCTCCATTCTTACCTACCCTACCTTAACCCTTTTTAGGGTGCAGCTATATGTTTTATTTATTTCAAAGTGGGTCCATTTTAATTATATATGTTTTCCTTCAAATGTGCAGAGGACTCCCCAAGTGCTGTGTTTAATTTATTTTAAAGTAGGCCTGTGTATTATTTTTAATTCTCCTAATAGGAGTTCTTTGTTTCTTATTAGAGGTTAACAGTTTTATATAATGTAATAAATAGCCTAATAAATGAAAAAAACTGTAGTTTTTGTCTGATATAACAATAAATACAACTTTATAAGCTATCAAGCTATGAAATATGTTTTGCGGCTCCAGACAACTTTTTTTTTTGGAAAAAGGAGCAAAATGGCTCTTTCGGTCTAAAAGGTTGCAGACCCCTGGTATAATGTAAGCTTCGTTGATACTTTGCCTGCGGGAATACGAAAAAATAGTCGGATATACTGAATATTATTTGATCTATTCCACCACTTGGTCCCAAATAATGTAGAGGTGTGTTGTAGGTGCCTTAAATAACCCCTTATTTTCTAGTGAGATGTATTTTTATGTTCATATAATAGTGATTTCAATGCCACCCCAAAATGATCACTGGTTCTATCCTGGCCACCCCACTGAAAATGTCCTGGCTCCGCCACTGGGTACAGATAGACTTTTTGTATACTTTTTCTTTACAGTTATTATTCAATGCAGCAATAACCCTTACACCAAAATACATTCACTATACACTTTATATTTACTGAAATAATTGCAAATATATCCTCCTCTTCCTCTTTATATTTTATTAAATATTGATTCAATGTCCACCTTCAATGTGTATAATAGTGTAAATGTCCTTTTATATTAAATCTAAATTCAAATGAATTACCTCAATTCTTAATACTACAGTTATCTTGTTCATTTTGTCAAGTGTTATTAAAATCTACTTTCATTTTTCTGTGCTGTTGCTCTCAGACAATTCTTGGTGATCTGCCTGAGTGCTGCTACTCTTAAAATTATAAAGAGGTACTTATCAGATTGGTGAATGTAAGGGAAGTGGTTTACCCTGGGGTAATAACCCCAACCCCTAAGAGAGTGTGCATTGAAGTATAATATCCATAATTTTGCGTATTTCGTCCCCTGGTAATACGAAGCTAAAGGTATGATGTATTTCAAGTAAAGCTTGTAAACACAATAAATTAAAACAGACTTTAATTTAAACAACAACAACAACCTATAGTTATTCTGTATATGTAATCAAATGTATCTGTACCTCAAAAATGAAAGACTGTGCATTTAAATAACTGGACAGTAGCAATATTCAATGTGAATTAAAAGGTTTATTCTGCTGATATTTAACTTTCCCTCTAAAGCCCCTGTCACACTGTCCCGAAATTGACACCCGATGGACACACGAATATGGATTTGTGAATTTCGCACGAAGATGGCCCCGAACCACACACGAAGGCAACATTTAAGACATACAACTGCAACGAAAGTTACAAAAACAATTATGTTAAAGTACTATGATACTGTACTGATATTTTCAGACTTTGTTCTTTACTTTATCCGTCTTTATATGTAGAAGATATTAAGTTTTCTCCGTAGTGTTGTTTCCATAGCAACAACAACATCCTTTCAACTTGCCTTCAAAATAATATATTATATCCTTTTCAGTTTCACAGAACACAAATTGGGTTATTTACATAATATGTTTACATGATTTTGTTGTGCAATAAAACAACCCGATGGACACACGATAAAGGAAATGTTCAAATTCGGCTCTGACCGTAGCAACATCGGGCCATTCGTGAGGGCATCTTAAGCCATCGTAATACCGCCGGTGGAGTTTCTCAGGCTCCGGCAGCAACTTCGTGAGCGGTGGCAAAATCTTTGGCATGTAAAAAAATTGCTGAAGGACCTTGCGAAGGTTCATTTTCGTTTTGAATTTGTGTGTCAATTTTGCCCTTCGTAAGGGCATCGTGAGGGCATCATGTTCTCATCGGTGCCATCGGGCATTCGCCCCGATCAGAGTGAGGGCGAATGCCCGATGGCACCGATGATAACAAGATGCCCTCACGATTTGACAAGATGCCCTCTCGAGTGCCTCACGAAGTTGCCGCTCACGAAGTTGCTGCCGGAGCCTGAGAAACTCCACCGGCGGTCATACGATGGCTTAAGATGCCCTCACGAATGGCCCGATGTTATTACGATCAGAGCCGAATTTGAACATTTCCTTTATCGTGTGTCCATCGGGTGTCAATTTCGGGACAGTGTGACAGGGGCTTAACCCAACTTCTGACTTTTATATTCGTACAATATAATACATTTTTATAGCACAGTTTCAAATAACATGCATGTTTATAATGATCATAACACATTATTATTGATTCCTTACAGAGGCATATCATTCTTTTGGAAAGATTGAGAATGTTAAAAGGAAATAAACTTCAAAATTACACTTAAAGGAATAATTCACCCACAAAATGACAATTTGTATTACGATGTCTCTCCCCGTGTTACCATGAATTCTAGAAATGTACTTTCTTGCAGGCCTCCATGGTGAACAAAGACTCCAAAAAATTGAGAAATGTTTGGACCAATAGAAGTAAATGGGGGCCGGGTTTACATCAAAACTGTATCAAACATCCTATTTAATACAGATTTTTTTGGAAAGTAGTGTAGTCGTTTCTTTTGTGACGGTAAAATCCATGTTTTGATAAAATGTTGCTGTTATTAAATGTAGCCCCATGTACTTCCATTCATCAAGACTTTTGCATTTTTTTTAATTCTTCATTCACTGTGGATTCTTGAAAACATCACATTTTAATCTTCAAGTCTTCAAGGTAACACAGGATGAGTAATAGATTTACAAAGGATCATTTTGTGGCTGAGGTATTTCTTTAATTGTAATGTAGCATCACAAAATCAACAGCATTTTACGAAGCCTAAATTGAGAACTGTGGGAAGAAGCAACAAGGGGGGGAGGGGAGGTTACCCTGAGGCTATGAAAGAAAGACACATAAGTAACTGCATTGAAAAAGCAAAACTCATGACCACTCGACCTGTGACTAAGAATAGCCCAGACTCGTATAGTGAGCTAAATAACGGAGGGGAATGTAATGCATTTAACTGTGGAGAATGTGACGGGGGTCATGAAACACAGCAGCATTCTGTTCTATCACTAAACATTAGGGAAGAGCACAAGGTTTGACGCACTTGTAGAATTCATGGGGCTCCTTCTCATAATGTAACAATCAGGCTGTATGGCAACAGAGGTGGAAGACAGCGGGACAAAAAGAGCTGAAGCGCACTGATACCATTCGGATATCACTCAGTAAGAAGAGGCGAGAGACCATAGGGAAACATATTTCTGATTCAGCTGCATCATGAACGCTGAGAGACACCTTCAAATGATCATAAGGTAGTGCAGTTCAATTTCAATATGAAGCGAGCAACATCTTTGGACCTCCAGGACACAAAGAGAATGTGAGTAAATGATGTGTGCGTTGTTGTTACATACGCGGTACGGTACGGTACGGTACGGTACGGTACGGTACGGTACGGTGCGATAATATTTTATTGTCACATCAAGTCTGAAATGTTTCTTGCATCATAGCAGCGACATTTGCAACAACAAGGACACATTTAAAGACAAGATAAAAGGAAACCTATTATTATGCAAAATCCACTTTTCTTGTCTTTTATAAATATTCCCTCTCTTTTTATCCTGATCCATCGATATGAAACCTGTCTGAAAATGAGCTGATCAAATTTCGGCCCCTTTATGATGTCATATCGTGTTTGGCTTGTGTAAACATTAGTCAATCACCAACCAAGGTTTATGGGATGCTACAATGATCTGTTTGGTATTTGGAGCCAAACACTTCAGAGACATGTTTTGTATATAACTGAGGCCTATAATATATTGATGAAAAACAGTATAGGGGACCTTTAAAATTACAATCCCTGAAAACAACATTCAGTGTTTCCCCTAGGTTTACTGCTTTGGCGGGGTGCTGTCTGAGTGAGCGGGGGGGGGGGGGGTGTATTGGGATTTTTTTTTTTTATCCGCAGCATCACTGTTTCTTAGGGTCAAGAACAATACACTCACAACCTAACATGAAAGCATTTAGTTTATTTAATAAAAGAGCACATGTTCAATGTGAAAAGTGACAGTAGATATAGATTGGTTGCAATTTGATGCTATATAAATATAAATTTAAAATAAATTATAAAAAAAAAAATTATAATTTCTTTTTTTAACACCTGGAATTTCAGGGAGGGCGCGGGGCTCCGTTGGCGGGGCGCAGCGCAGCGCGGGAAACACTGACAAGACCCTTTAGCATCCATTGATCTTGGATTAAACTCTGTATTTATTTTTAGGATTAATGGTTGCTAAAATAATTTTCCAGGTTAACCTTATTACATATTTTGACTCTGTAATCTTATTTGATGGTAACACAAATGATGTGCTGTTGGCAAGCCTTAATATGTTATGATGGTAGGTTGATTTCAAGAGTTTTTCAAAATATAGTGGTCTCTGAGTATAGATCGCATTGTATAGAATACAGAATAAGTTAATAGACGGTCTACCATAAAAACGAATTCTCAGACTTTTTTCTGTTATCCTCTCTTGTAGACATAACCCCTGGAAATCCAAAATCCAGAACTTTGTCCAGAGTCCATTACCATGGCGGAAATTCAACAGGTGTTGTTTTAATTTACTTTATAATAATATTGTGCTGACTAATGTTTTGACAAATCACAAAAACCTTCTTGTCTTCCCTCTGCAGACAAGAAACAAATGAAACGAGCCCACCGGGAGAATCTCTCGAGACCGTTCTTTCCCAGAAATGTAATTTCATCCGCTTTCAAGCAACACAAAACTAATATCACGCTTGGTTTCTGTTTTCTTTATAATGAAGTTTTGTTCCCTTGTGTAAAAAAGGCGGACAAAAAGTATTTCGGGACTTTCTGAAGTCAGAGTTCTGTGAGGAAAACCTGGACTTCTGGCTCGCCTGTCAAGAGTTCAAAACCTCTAAGCGTCCAGAGGAGCAAACACGCAGAGCAGCAATAATTTATGAAGAGTTCATCAGGGATGGGTCTCCAAAACAGGTGAAAACAAACTATATTAGGTGACTGAATATGCACACACCATGGCAGAAAGCATAGTATATATGAATATTGGTTGGCTATATATTCAAATTTGCTTATAGATGTCCCTCAATATATTGATGAATTGGTAAGTAATTGGTAATAATAGACACCTTGAAACCAATGACAGAATAATTATTAGTCTTTGTTAACTTGGCAATATATAGTCTACATCTACATTTTAAAGATCAGCCGTTTGGAGATTTGTTAAGGTCTCAATCTTCTGCACTAAAGTTGACCAAGGTCCCGACCCTTGTCAGATGAACAATGTGTGAATGAAAGTTCCACAAATAGGCCAGGATCTACAAGACCTAGGTTATCTTTTCATACTGGAATAAAAAAATATGTTTAAACATTTTTAACCTTTCATTTAATATTTCTTATAGGATTTCTGTTTCAAATACTTTAAAATTGTCAATTTAGTCCGTTAACTTTCAAAAAATTACTTGTGTGTAGATTCCTCCAAGACTCCCCTTACGGTTAGGTCAGAAGTAGGGTCTGTGTATGTTTGTGACTGGTTATAGGCTGAGGGGATCCTGGGGGAATGTGATCTAAAAAGTCAGGAGAATAAAGGGATTCTGGTTCCCAGTGAGAGGAGCAGCTTGAGCCAGAACCAAGTTCTAGAGGTGAGCTGAGTCCCGGAGAGGGGTGGCCGGGCAACGGGAGCCCAGGAGACGGGCCACGGGAGGGATCAGAGTGGGTTAGTGAATGGGTACATGTGACCCTCTTAGTCCCTTTCATCACGAACCCTCCCTGTTTTGGGGTGTGGTCTGAAGGAACCCGTCGATCGGCTGAGCCCGACCGGAGACCAGCATCTCCTGTAGGGGGGAGAAACAGAGGAGAGGGGTGGTTAGGAACGGAGTTTTTGGAAAAGAGGTGTGTCTTTCTAGTAGGCTGAAGAAGGGATTGGAGGGGAGGGGAGGGGAGGGGGGAGACGGGTAGGAGTGATCAGGGAGGGAGAGGGGCGGTTAGGAAGAGACTTTTTAGGAAAGAGGTGTGTCTTTCTAGTGGACTGAGGAGGGGATGAGAGGGGAAGGGAGGAAAGGGGTGGACAGGGGAGGGGAGGAGACTCCTGGGTGGGAGTAATCAGGGAGGGGCCCTTAGGTTTAGGGCTGGGGAGAGGGGGAGGGCTCCCCAAGGACTGTTGAGGAGACCTACGTACCTTAGGCTTAGGGTAAGGGGGAAGGGGATGTTCTCTCAATAGCCGCGTTCACACCGCAGTACTTTTCCCACTTTAGTTCCGATATAGTTCCGAAAGGTTGCGTTCACACCAAAAAGAGCCGGAACTCAAATTAGTTAATCAGAACCTTTTTTACCCCCTTTTCTGTCCCTGCTAGAGAGCAGGTACTTTCGTGGGAGAAAAAGGTTCCTATGTCTGATTGGCTGGACTCCCAACAAGTTTTGTGAAGCCGCCATTTTATTATCCTCGCATTAGCGTTATTAGCATTAGCATTAGCCCAGCGCACAAACGCAGAGAGACTAACTTATGGCAACACAAAAGAAAACATGGGAGCGGTGGAGATGAGGAGGTGTCGGCGTTCTAGCGATTTACTCGCTTCTACTGAAGCCATTCCCCAACTCCGGGGACTTCCGGCCGGGGACTTCGGGCGGCAGTATATGCCGTGAAGTTGTTTGCGGACTGCCAGTAAACCCAAAGCAGAAGAAGAAGAAGTGACGTCAGCGGCTTCATTTGGAGGTTAGAGGGGGAGGAGTTCAATGAATTTTGTACAGTGGTTACCGTTTCCTGGGTCAGCCTGGGGCCATAACGTTTTCTGGCCCACCCTGTGGCGATCTGGAAAGCTAGAGGTTTAAATGGGGAGGGTCTGAGTGTATGTACTGTGTTGTTGTAGTGTTGTTGCAGTATGATCATGTTCGTATGCATCCAGTTGTGATTGTGTTAGCATGTATCTGTGTGTGTGTGTGTGTGTGTGTGTGTGTGTGTGTGTGTGT
>CALSBZ010046932.1:8956086-8971354 GCA_943591055.1 Gobionotothen gibberifrons
ATAATAGTGAAGTCACGTTGTAATAACAATAACTCATCTCTCTCTCTCTTTATTTTTCAGCTTTGCCAAAAGCCACTCTGTCAAGTGTCCTAGTAGAGTTGCCGTCCGGAGTTCTCCAATATGGCGGACCATCTCGCACATGAGCAGTACAGATCGGGCAGGGGGACGGATCAGGTAGTGACAGTGGCGATTACGTTACCTTTCAAAAATCATCAAAGTGGTGTTGTGGAGATAATCCTGCTGAACAAAACGTGTAAATCATAACATGTGTTTGCCACAGATTTTATTTTATGGATATTCCAAAATCCAATGGAGAAATATCATTGACTTTTTTGCAGAGGGGAGCCCTTTAAATGCTAACTTCAGGGACAGCCTACACAAATACACCATAACTGCACCTCTCCATATGGTGCTATACAAATACAATGCACATGACTGCAGGACAGTTGTGTATTTTGAAATGATGCTGGTTAGACACTGTTTATGGAAATGTGAATGGTTTTGCCAATTTGTATGACACATTGAAATATTACAGACCTTTTTTTAATGTTATTTCATTAAAACAAATGTATAAACTGAGATATGGCTGTGAGTCTTTATTGGTATCATAAAAATGTCTTGTTGATGTCCTACTGCCACCCAGTGGTGACTCGGAAAACTTACACTCAACATTTCAATATTTTAAGAGATTTAAGCCATAAAGGTTGTCTGCAATAATCAGATGGAAACATATTTTCATTTCATTTTTTTAAACACAGATCATAAGTATATTTATTATTAACCATTGTTTTGTGTGATTTTATTTCAAATACCATCAAAAATGTCATCAAAAAACATCAGACAAAGGTAGAAATGTGAACATTGTACAACAATATATAACATGTTTATTACAGGTGTACTGGAGTTCTGAGGCTTTATGGAGAGAACAATGTCAGAGACAGACCTAATACTGAGCAATATCTCAGCACTCAACGCAGACATTTCTCTTTTGTTCGTCCTCACATATTCTGTGGCCGAGTTGGCCCTTCTCATTTGATTATGGAAATAGTGGGAGAACAACAAAAAAAGCAGCAAGGGGAGAAATACCTGGTAGGAAATTAGGAAATGTCGAATGAAATGACACAAAGAAACTGTGGAGCTATAGAAGAAGAGAGGAGATGTACAGTATCTATCACTCTTACTGCTTGGCCACCAGATAGTTTGGATGGTAAACAACTCCTTTGATTAACGGTTTAAAAAAACCTTCTCTTGCGTTTCGGGTCAAGAGTGTCCGAGTGACTTTGTTTTTTATCATAAATATTGTGTTTTTCATCCAATTGCCTCGACCGTATGTTATCCTCCACATTAGGCCTCTGAACATATACAATTGATGATCACCACTTGCATAGATTTTTTTTTGCGATTTATTCAACAGTGAAACACACATATTTCTTGTGCTTATGTCCCCCCACACCTTCCAGACAAAACAATTTACTCTAAGTTACAGGAACCTCTCACTTTCTCGCGCTGTATGATACAATGTATCATACCTTCTCACAGGTGTGAGCTCTGTGCCCCTCCAGAAAGAAAAAACTCGCAGTTATATTTGTGCCTTGCTCACATTTGACTCATTGACACAATGAGTAGATGACCGATTAGGCGATTTTCTGTCAGAGAGGCTCTGGAAAAATGTTTTGAACCAGATGAAGAGGAGTTTGAACCAGACATAGAGGACGATGTCTCAGAAATGGAAGACAACAGCGATCCAGACTATGAGCCTGACCATCAGTCAACAGACCAGGAAGAGGCCCCTGAGGGAGAGGAGCCCTGAATATTTATTTTTCTCTAAATGTTCATTGAGGAATAGAGTATCAGTGTCTTATTTTATATTCATCATCACAGTGAATGCAGTGAATGCTGAACTTGATGGGCCCACAGGTGGGTCCGGACCATATACTGTAGTTGAAAGTACACAATGAAACACTGACTTGCTTGTATCAAATCAAAACATCCCATACATCATTGGAACGGGAAGAATCTCAGCTACAACACCAACTAAAGCATTTCCATCTCCAGTAAACACAGCCTACATGGCAAGCATTTTTATAATATACAGTAATGTACAGTAAGCAGTATCTTTGAACTTACTGCAAAATGATCATTTCTGACGTTGGTCTTAGCCAATCCAAAACTAAAAATAGTATACTGCTTTGAACCGGTATTCTGCATCTTGTGACTGTAACACCCTCTCTTGTATATAAGCATGTGAAGGACACTGTTCAGGAACTAGTTGTACCAAATGCTCTGCATGTGATGATTACTTCCATTCTTGCAAGGATAATAAATACATGTATCCTGATATTGAAGCTCAACCCGGTGACGAGTGATATTTTTCTAACTCTTAATAATAAAAACAGATAATAGTTGACCAGAATCTCTCCCATTTGTATGGGACATTGAATTATTCCGAAACACGTTGACCAGAACCAATTTTTTCAGAAACGCTGTTCAGTATAATTGAGGAATAACGGCATTTTATAACCATCTGTAATTACCAGCTGCATTCTGTCACAAATGATCTTTCAGTCACTCTAGTAGGACACAAGAATAGTTTTATTATTGACTACACTGAACATTCCTTGTTATTGTGGTCTGTTTCTGACCTTTCTGCCTCAGTGTGTTGCAGATCCCGGGGGGGAGCATGGACTGCACCCTGCCCATCTCCTGGGCCACAGAGAGCGGGAATGCTGTAGACGTGTTCATCATCCTGACCAACAACCCTGTGTGGACGTTCACTGCCAGCCCAGTGCAGTCTCTGAAGAAGCACAGACAAGTACATTTACTCATTCATGTCTACTTGGGGGCAAGCTATTTAATTGGATAAATTCCTCTTTGATAAAGATTGTTTTAGAAACTGCAATAACAGCAGGACAATTTATATTCATATTCACTTCATATTAAGGGGCCCAGACCCAATCAGGCTGATGGGATGAGGTTTATTTTGCTATCAATTTCCAGAATAACTTGACATTGAACAGTTTATGTCACTCCCCCCTGCCTGAAACACTTCATTTGGACTCCTTTGTTTACTTCCGTTACATAGTGACATCTCATAATGTAACACTTGCGGTTCTATTGCAGCGCTCCAACACACATTGTGTGATAGCCTAAGGGGCGGGACATCTCTAAGCGGTTGAGCAATCGCAACATAGCCGGCCAGCTAACCAATCAGAGCAGACTGGGCGCTCTTTTGAGACAGACGGTGAAAAGAAGTGCTGAAGCGAAAATGAGCATGATGGGGCCCCTTTAACTGTATAGCTACTGAAATACTGCAGCCCCCTTTATAGATATTGATTTTATAACATATAGATTTGACATTTTCAGCCTATATTGGCTTTAAAATAAGGGAAAACATAGCCATGCTTGTTGCAAAAATGATGACGAAAGAAATCTTATTTTTTATGTATTTTCTCAACAGCAGTCAGCAGCCAATTCCAAGCTGGTGATGTGTGGGCTGACCTCCATCGGACACGCCATCGCAGACACAGAGGACAGAGGTTTAGTGAGCATCTGTGGCTTCGACCTCGGAGCTTTCAGCGTTATTCGTAACCTATCCCAGGACCTGGTCTAATAAAAGCAATGCAACAGTCATAAGAGCACTAAAAGAAGGCACTAGTTAGCTCACTTAGCATGTTGAGTGCCCTAAAACAGCACTAATCCAAAATATATTAACCTGAACAATTCCAATGTATCTATTTGTATTATGCCGCTTACGAGTCATTAGGCAAATTGTCCAGCGGGCTGGACAACACTCTGCAAATATTATGTGCATATGTTTTCTAAAATTTGAAAACAAAGTGATAGGATATGTTGTTGCATATTGTGCTGTAACGATTTAAGTGCAAACTGCACTCTATATGTTAAAGAGATCATTTGGCACCTTTGTATGTGGATGTCCAATCCGTGTTGATGGTAAATGTAGTCCATTAAAGCAAAAAAACTCCATAGTTGCTATATCAGTCGACAAATTGTCCCAGCAGTGCCTATATTTACCAGCCAGGATGCATTGCAAAGCAATGCATATAACTCAGCTTTCCCAGTTAAAATAGTACGCACTGAGGAATTCTAGATTCAATGGACTTCACTTTTTTATGATGATCACTGATCGGACAGCCACTTCAAAAGTGTTACTCTTCTCCTTCAAGTGCTTTGATGGTTATTGGTAGGATACTAACCCACTAAACAAGACATTCTGATCATTTATTGCAAGATGTTGGCAAATTGAATTAGAGGGACAATGTAAGAGTCTGAATGTTTGAAGCTTAGTAAAACTAGTTTAGTATCTAAACTGATGTTTCTAGTACGTATCTATGGTGTTCTTTTATCAGGTTTTATGTTATGTTAGAGCATTTCATATCTGGAGCCTGTCCCTCCGTCTCATGTAGCATTTTTATAAATAATTAACAGATATTCTGTAAAATTACAAAGCACCAGAAGTCAAAGAACTGCAATGAATTCCGTTGACCTCTCCAATTCTTTGATTAGTCGGTCAGATCTTTTTTTTTTTTAAACACCAATGTCTAGAACTACATTGACACAACTTTTTAATTTACATTAAGTACAATCTTTAGATGTATTAACATTTTTTCTCTTCAATTATTTTTGTATTTCTTATTTGATTCGTCCATTCTGCTCTTGTTGAATGTATCCTATAAAAGAATAACCTTGGTGCTTTTCAATGTGTGATTATTTGGGAATTTTTCCTTTATGAAACACTAACACCAATGTTTTGGACTATAAATCAGTTTACTGTAGTTGGACAAATACACAATTTCTCCAATTTTTGCCTGAAATAATGCATCACAATCTAAGTTTTTACAGAATACAGAAAAGACATTGTCATTTAACTTATGTTTACCCTGTTACTGCTAACCCATAGTATTTCTGTATTTTACATCAGAATTGTTGCTATACAAAAACAAACAGATAACTGCTACCTTCCCAGAGTAAAATTAATTGAATGTACTTTTGTTGAACATTTTACTCAAGAACAGATTAAACTGTGTTATATCATTCTTGCAGCACCTGCTAAATGTCCTTTATCTAGGTCAAAGCACCGCCTATTTTATGTTTGACCTAACAAACCTCTTTTTGCTGGCAGCATTAAAGGTGGGGTAGGTAAGTTTGAGAAACTGGCTCGAGAGTACACTTTTTGTTATATTCCTCTTAACATCCCGATAGCAATGCATATCTTAAGTGCTTTGACAAAAAATCCATAAAAAACGTCATCTGTGGAAGCCGTAGTACTGCAAAAAGCACGACCAATCATTTTAGCCGGCCCGGCTAAAATAACTGGATGGCCTACCTGCCTGTCAGCTTTCCATCTGAGCACAAACTTATCTCGTGCCCTCATTGGTCATGTTTGCGTTCGTGTGTGTTGGAGGAGGGGCTCTGTAAGGAAGTGGCAGATTTGTTACGGCTGTGTATTTTCAAATTCTAGTGCACTCGAGCTGGTTTCTCCAAAATGACCTACCCCACCTTTAAGTAAACTTGTCAATTGCCACTCGAAAATGTGTCAAATGACTCGTAAGCGGCATAATACAAATAGATACATTGGAATTGTTCAGGTCAATATCTTTTGGATTAGTGCTGTTTTAGGGCTCTCAACATGCTAAGTGAGCTAACTAGTGCCTTCTTTTAGTGCTCTTATGACTGTTGCATTGCTTTTATTAGACTTAGAATAACACTGAAGGCTCCGAAGTCGAAGCCACAGATGCTCACTAAACCTCTGTCCTCTATAATTCAACTTTTTATGAAGATTAAGGAATTCCTGACAATGTTCCTGTGTAGGAATTTCTCCATACATGCTGTTATTTTGAAAACAGTGTACAGTGTCTGATCAAAGGTCAAAATGCTACAATGCAAAAAAAAAGTATATAATATGAGTGTTGTAGTCTGATAGTTCTTTTTTGTTTAAGTTTGTCCACAAGTGTTACACCACCACGATTAACTTTATTCCTATCATGTTTGTTGCATCCATGTGAGAACTTGACTGTTCTCATTCATAACACTCGGTTCGATGTCTCACTATGGGATGCGCCTCAACGCGTATGCAAACAGAAGCATCAATCTCATTACGCCAATCCTGATTGGCTGGTGATCTTGACGTCCACGTCAGGGAATCCACCCACCCTTTAAGTAGCTTGCGCTACAACGCAGCGTCATTCAAACACCTCTTCTCGCTTCAGAGCACATCTCGAATATCAGTAGCCGGGCTAGCTTAACGGTCCACAGACTGAACCCAAGCTAACATTCGGTCGACGGACGCTCGCCGGTTACTTTTTTGCTTTGCAAGAAGATTGAGCAATATTAACACACCAGTTAATATTGCAATCTGCCCCGCCGTTTTTTCTTTCGAAATAACGGTAGGGTTTGATTTTTCTTAAACAGTAACATACCTGTTGCTAGTTTTCCTCCCTCCACACCGACACCACGGTCAGCGAGGACGGTCTCTTTCTCCCTCACACCAGAGGAGACAGAGATAGAAAATATATTAACACACCAGTTACTGTAATATTTTTTAGAAAGAAAAATCTACACCGTCGCTTTTTCCTTTCGGATTAACAATAAGGTTGGATTTTCCTTTCGGTAACATACCTGTTACTAGCGTGTCCCTCCGCGCCGACACCCCGGCAACGAGGATGGACTCTTCTCTCCCTCACACCAGAGGAACCAGAGACTCGGAGGCTCGGCTCTGCGGCTGCGGATAACCCCGGCTCGTGCGGACATTCTGCCCGCTTCACCATCAAGAGCCTCCGCCGACGGCTAGCACGCCAAGCTAGCTTGTCGGGACAGGACCCCTTCATGTCCGTTGATTCACCGGCCGGCAATCAGGACATGGTGGCGTCCGCCGCGGAGATTGAGCCCCACGCCGTGTCAGGCTGGAGCTCAACGAAGACGGCAGCTGCGGAACCGGAGCCTCACGCCGTGTCAGGCTGGGGTCCGGTGGCAGCAAGAGCAGCGAGAGCGGAACCCCGCGCTGGGTCAAGCTGGGGCTCCCAGCTAGACCTCACCGTGGTTCCTCCCGCTGAGGATGTCCTAGAGCTGGATTATATGGAAGACGAAGAGGATGCCTCTGAGTTTCTCCTATCCGACTCGGATGAGCACGAAGATGACATCTTCGTTTCATCTGCTCAGGCTGCAAAGCCGGGTGCGATGTCCGCTCCCCCGGGCAAAGGCACACCAGCTTCGCCCTGCCTCAGTATGGACTTGTGTCAACGCGTTGGACGTGTGTCAACGCGTTGTGTCCAGGCTGGACATCCCCTGGCCCGAAGTGGTCAAGGAGACCTCCAAATCTCGCTATGAGGGGAAGAACTTGCCCCAAGCAGCGAGGATGAAGAGGCAGCTTCTCCCAATCTTTCCAGAGATGCTGGACGAGGTGTCGGTCTCGTGGAGAGACCGCCCTTTCAGCAACAAGGCCCCAATCCAGGGTGCCTCCTCTTTGGACTGTGACGGCATGGAGAAGCTCGGCCTGCTCCGCATGCCACCCATGGAACCGCTGGTGGCAGCCCACCTCCAACCGAGGCTGGCTTCGACACCGAGCAGGAATCCTGAGAGTGATGGTCACTATGAAATGCGTAATAGCACTGCGCCACTGGCTGCACCCGACTTTTCTAGTACGGGGCGTGCCTATGGGTGCTGTCCTGTCACGGAAAGTGGTCACCACAGACGCATGTCTGACAGGCTGGGGGGGCATATACGAAGGTCGACCTGTGAGGGGTCTCTGGAGCAGAGACCTCCAACGGTCACACATGAATTATCTGGAGCTTTTAGCGGTGTTCCTCACCCTGAAACGCTTCCTGCCTTTTCTCAGAGGACACCATGTCCTCGTGAGGACAGACAACACGACCACAATATCGTATATAAACCGCCAAGGGGGTTTGCGTTCTCTCCAGTTACACATGCTGGCACGCAAACTGATCTTATGGAGCTGCGGACGTCTCCTCTCTCTGAGAGCGACGCACGTACCGGGAGTGATGAACCTCGGGGCAGATCTGCTGTCCAGAGGTGCACCACTATATGCAGACTGGACTCTACATCCAATGATTGTGAGTCAGCTGTGGGTGCGTTACGGCCGGCCCGCGGTGGATCTGTTCGCATCAAAAGAAAACGCTCAATGTCAGCTGTTCTTTTCAATGCGCGATTTAAACGCACCGTTATGCTGCGTTTACACCGGACGCAATGCGACGTTTGGGGGCGGCGCGATACATGTAAAGTCAATGCAGAGACGCGATCAGACGCAAATTCGCTCCGACGGTGCGCATGAAGCGGTGGACGCGCCGCGAATCACGCGATTGAGGCGATTGAAGGGGGCCGTGTCAAACGCGAGAGTTCAATTTTTTCAACTCGAGCGTCAAATTCACGTGACGCATTCTCGCGGAAGACAATCAGTGGTGAGGATCTCAGCCTGCCGTTACTGACGTTCTAGCAGAAAACATCAGCCATTAGCTGTTAGCAGTTAGCACACAGAGATCACAGCTCCTCATATCCGTTCAGAAACTGTACAAAATTAAACAAGTACAAACCACAGACTGTCTGTGTCATGGTGAATACAGTCGCTGGTTCATTTATGTCTGTATGCCGTTGTTATGAGTGTGGAGTGAGCATATACAACGTTAACTTAGCCTGGTCGACCCAATCTCCATTCAGAAAAACAAGGTTTTTCGCCTGTCGTCTGTCTGCAGACTTGTCAAGCATTAATTCATGGTTTTTACTAACCGGTATCAGTATGTTGTTACGTCGGCATCATTTAGAAACGTGTATTACAATTTAATCACGGTAAAATATGTTCATTTTGTTGTAGTTGTAGCTCCCGAGCCAGCGCGTCTTGTTTGAATGATGCGAGTAAACACAGCTGGCAGCCGCGGTGGCTAGATTAGACTAGAGCGATGCGATAGGAGCGTTTAGAGCGAAGCGAATATTCGCATCGCGTCCGGTGTGAACGCAGCATTAGGCTTGGACGCGCTCGCGCACGCTTGGCCTCCGGCCCTCCTGTACGCGTTCCCACCCCTGGCTCTGATACCCCCATCTCTGGCCAGTGTGAGGGAACAACGCCACACACTGATCCTAATAGCTCCACACTGGCCTGCAATGTACTGGCTAGCGGAGATATATCAGCTGCTGTGTGGGCAGCCGTGCCCGTGGCAGCTCCCACTACGCAGGGACATACTGTCTCAGGCGGGGGGGACGATTTTTCACCCACACCCAGAGCGCTTGGCACTATGGGCCTGGCCCGTGCCGTGAGTGGTATAATCTGAATACAGTGGGGCTCCCTCGGAAGGTGATAAACACTATTCAGAGAGCAAGAGCTTCCTCCACCAGGTCCCTCTATGACTGTAATTGGAGGGTGTTTGAGGAGTGGTGCCTTGAAAAAGGACACATCTCTTTTCAATGTCCTGTCGGGGTGATTCTATCATTTCTACAGGACCTGATTGATAAACACAGAGCTTTCTCTACGATCAAAGTGTACCTGGCTGCTATTGCTGCATGCCATGTGGGCTTTGAGGGAAAGACGGCTAGCCAACGTCCCTTGGTCTGCCGTTTTATGAAAGGGGCTCGCAGGCTCCTCCCTGTTTCCAGATCACTGGTGCCCTTATGGGACTTGACAGTGGTTTTGGATGGGCTCACTCGACCTCCGTTTGAACCCCTGGAAGAAGCTGACATGAAACACATGTCACTTAAAACAGTGTTGCTACTGGCTCTGGCATCTGCCAAGCGAGTTAGTGACATCTATGCGCTCTCTGTACATCCTTCATGCACTCAGTTTGCCCCGGGGCAAACAAGAGTGTTGCTGAAGCCCAACCCGGCCTTTGTTCCTAAGGTGGTTGGCTCATGTACTCCCATTGACATTGAGGCATTTCCTCCGCCGCTGTGTTCCTCTGAGGATCAGCGGCCGAATTTGCTGTGCCCAGTCCTTGCTTTACGCACCTATATGGACAGGTCAAAAGAGTTTCGATGCAATGACCAACTCTTTGTATCCTGGGCTAACCCTCATAAGGGCAAGCCCGTTACCAGGCAACGGCTCTCCCACTGGATTGTGGAAGCGATTGCTCTGGCTTATACGAGTCAGGGTTTGCAGGCACCAACGGGCCTGCGTGCTCATTCTACTCGTGGACTGGCTACATCCTGGGCTTTGTTCAAGGGTGTTTCCATCCAATACATTTGTGCAGCAGCGAGCTGGTCCTCACCGCTCACTTTTGTCCGCTTTTACAGGCTTGATGTCTCTGCTCCTAGTGTGGCCCGCGCAGTGCTGGGCCCCGTGTTGAGACAGGGTTCTGCCAGTTAAGTTCTGGTTGATTTGGTGATTTTCGAGATAAGAATGTCTAGCAATACGGGAGTTTCAATATCCCATAGTGAGACATCGAACAGAGTGTTATGAATGAGAACTATAGGTTACTTACGTAACCCCAGTTCTCAGAGTAACATGAAGTGAGATGTCTCACCGGACGGCCCTTCTTGCTATGGCGAAGCGAGAAGAGGTGCTTATTTTGAATGACGCTGCGTCGTAGCGCAAGCTACTTAAAGGGTGGGTGGATTCCCTGACGTGGACGTCAAGATCACCAGCCAATCAGGATTGGCGTAATGAGATTGATGCTTCTGTTTGCATACGCGTTGAGGCGCATCCCATAGTGAGACATCTCACTTCCTGTTACTCTGAGAACTGGGGTTACGTAAGTAACCTATAGTTATGTAAACCCATAATAAACACTTTGCTGCTTCTCAATTATTATTTCGCTTGGCCTTCTATGTTACCAATAACTGTCTTAACATCCTGGAAATTAACATTACTTTCTTGCAGTGGTACAAGAAGTACTCAGATCAATGTTTTACTTAAGTAAAACTAGCATACTAAATTATAAAAGTACTATCTTACAAGTAACAGTCTTGCATTTGACATCTTACTTAAGTAAAATAACAAAAAGTAAAAGTACTTGCTAAGCGTAATACCCCATTTCAAAATAATATAGAATTCTGGGAAAATGATAATTGATGCATTCATTTGTTTCACAGCTGTTGATAATGAAGATACATTTAATTACTTTGTATACTGCTGCTAGTTATCTTTAATAACCTTTAATTATTTGTCAATATTCATTTATTAGTTGTTTTATATTATTGTATTCATAATGTTCATCTGTAAAGTAACTATAACTAAAGCTCTCAGATACATTTAGTTAAAAGTACTATATTGGCTTTCAAAATGTAATGGAATAAAAGTAAAACGTAGCATAAAATGAGTAGGCCTACCACCAAATTGTACTTATACAATACTTGACTAAATATAGCCTACCAAGTGTAGCCTACATACTATGGAAGGAGTGTCCTTGAGCAAGGTAATTGGACTCTAAACCGTAGTGTGTCTGCCAGAAAAAACAACGCATTAAAAGTAGGAATTACCTTTATCTATATTGGATATTTAATTAATCCTGGCAAATGACGAAGATGTTTTTAATGGACGTTTATGTCTAAAAAGTTTGGTTCAGGCTCCCTGCGAGGCCACATGATGTTGATAACTGGGGTCCTGGCAAACACACTACATCAAGACAAGTGAAGATGGCGGATGTGTTGAGTGTTCTCCGTCAGTATAACATCCAGAAAAAAGTAATCGTCGCTAAAGGAGATGAAGTTATTTTCGGGGAGTTCTCCTGGCCGAAAAATGTCAAGACCAACTACATAATCTGGGGGTATGTCACTGCTAACACCTCTTTAAATCGCTTATGTGGGCCCTCTGCTGGAGCTCATCGGTGCCTTGTGCTGCCACTAACGGCGGAGAGGCTCGTTAGCTACATGCTAATATGCTAACCTAACTCCTCTCCTCGCTGTAACTTAAAACTTTAAGCAGTCTTTTCTAACTTTAGCCTAACACTAAAATACTGTTCATACACTATGAAGACATTATCCGAATCCTTATGCATTTTGATTTCTATTTTTAAATGTTTTTATGACATTGCTACAGCTAAACTTGCATCTGTGATGTGATGCTAACTAGTTAGCGACGTTAGCTAGCGTTGAGTTGTGTTCCCATGGAGTCAGGGGTACAGTGGATGAAGTGGAAACTTCATGTGTTTATTAGCCGCAGTCGTAAGCAGATTTGTTTATCTTCTAGAAAAGCTCAATTTAAGGCGGGTAATTAGTTTGCTGAAGGCTTAGTAGATTAGCTAACCGGATGACTGTTGATAGTTCCGTAAATGTAGTGTCAGATATTAGCTTAAATCTGCACTGTACATTTCAGTATTATGCTATGACTCTCCAATGAACTCTCAGTAATGTTTCTCTTCGCTTGTTTTTCTACCTGCAGTACTGGTAAAGAGGGCCAGCCCAAAGAGTACTATACTTTGGACTCTATCTTGTTTTTGCTCAACAATGTGCATCTCCCGCATCCCTCCTATGTCCGAAGAGCTGCAGTAAGTGATATAGAATAACTGTCAAAGTACCTGTCAGTGTCAGGTCGATCCTCTAATTCTGTTTCATTTGTTATCCCATATGCATCATATTATTATTCATAGAGAATTTTTGTGTGATTGCTTGTCATTTATAGACAGAGAACATCCCTGTTGTCAGGCGACCTGATCGAAAAGGCTTGCTGGCATATCTCAATGGAGAGAGTTGTAAGTAACATTTGTGAAATCATGTTGATTATTTGTACATTGAGTTTCTCATTCGTACGTACAGGATGTACATTTTTTTTCTCGTATATATAAACTCTTTCCTGGTTTAAATTGGATTAAGTAAATGACAGTTCTCATTGATAAGAAGAGGGGCTTAGCTATACTTGGTCCGATTGGTAACCTATTAACGCAGTTTCTGACTTTGTGTTTTCACAGCTACATCGACAAGTATTGACAGAAGTGCGCCTATAGAAATAGGTTTGCAAAGGCCAACGCAAGGTGAGTTCACACTACGTACTCAAATGTGGTATTGCTGCATTGGGATATGAGATATTTTCTATTGGGGTAGTGTCCATTAGGGATCGACCGATATGGCTTTTTCAAGGCCGATACCGATTATTAGTAATCAAGGAGACCGATAACCGATATTTGGAACCGATATACATTTGCAGTAAAATCAGAAAATCTTGGTGTCAAAATGTAGAATAACAAACTCCAACACAACCTCTTTGAAATGCATTTAAGCATATATTATGTTTAATTAACTTTTAAACATCTTACAACTGGTTTCCTCTCTGTCAAACCCCTCTTCCTTTCTTTAGTGCAGCCATCTGCAATGAGTTAGAGAGAGACAGAGTTAAAAGTGGGGCTGCAGGCTGACATGCTTAAACTAACAATAATGCTTAATTTATGATATCAAAACAATGTCTGTCTATCTAGCACAAAATCCCAATAAGCTGCTAGCAACTGCAAAACACTAGTGCTAGCTAATGTTTTGCAAAATATTAAAAGTGAGGCTATTGCAGTAGACCTGAGGTTAGTCTAGGAGCCTCACTTCTAATATTTTGCTAAACATTTGCTAGATACATGTTGGCTAGCTAATGAGCTTCACATATCAAGCTGAAAAACGGCGAGGCTCCACAGTTACTCCGCTGCGAGACGCTGCATGCACCCCCAACTCTGACTGACTTCCCGCGTCCCTGTGTAACTGGGAAACTGATAGAATTGGATCATAAGATCGTGGTGTTTTTGCAACTTCAGCTGAGGGGATTGGGATGTTTATTGAACTTCGGCTTTCAACTGATTTACCTTCGAAACACATGTATAGCTCTGCTGCTCAGCGCTGCTGCTGGCTTCAGTCTGTGTCTGCGTTCTTTCGCACCTGCCTGTAATCTGAGAAGGTCCCGCCTCTCTGGCTGGCTCCCGCCTGGAAAATCTTCAGTGTTGATTGACACTTCAGTAATAGCCTATCAGATAGCGCTGTGGGCGGGACATTGCTCGTGTACACAGAGTGGTGACTGCAGCCAGAGAAACGGCCGCATCAGAGCCAAAGTTTTATTGGCAATTTGATAAAAAAAAAGACCGATACCGATAATCGGTCAAATGCGGTATATCGGCCCCGATAATCGGCCAGGGACAAGGGAGGCTGGCTATCAATTATATTTTTAAGAGAAATTGACTCAAGCCGGCTCTCTCACAAACTCCTGCTCTGTGCGCAAGCAGACCGCTGCACACGCTCTCTGCCTCGCTCAATCTCTCTCTCTCTCCATCGCTCAACCTCACTCCACCTCCCCACCCTGTGTGCGCTCCTCAAGTTTGCCTGCGTGCTTGCCCAAGTTGGCACAGCGTTACAAATGTGCCACAAAACCAACCAATGGATGTAGCCTATAATAAGACCGTCAACAGCCTTATGGCAACCTAAAACCCCTCTGTTTCCGTAACAACAATTCACAAGCGCCTCCCTTATAATGTGACATATTTTGCTTAATATTTGGAGTACAACAACAATCCTGAGATCATTAGAAAGCTAGGAATCTCCTCTTTCCAACAGTATATACAACTCAAAATGGGTCTTCTGGTCAATGCGACTGATTTCGATAGACCAGGTCACATATATGAGGTAGTGTCTCAGTCCATTACAAGTTGGTAACTTAATTGACTCTCTGCAGTGAAATAATACAACTGTTGTTTTTTTTTTTTAGTCAAACGAGCAGCTGATGAGATATCTTCGGAAACCAAAAAACCAAGGATTGAGGTAAGCTGACATGAAATATCCTCCACTAACATTGGCTTTGAGTACTCAAATGATGGAGCTATTCCTCGAGTGGTTGCAGTACATAAATAATGTAATTCTAAAGGGGGTAACAATGTAATTTTTTATTGGTATCAGAAAAAATCTATAATTTCCTGAATCGAAATAAATGTCAGGGAGCTTTTGTCCTTAAATGAGACCAAAATGTTTGCAACCATATAAAAGACTATTTTATCTAAAATGTCGGTTACATTTAGGATTTAAGAGAATTCATGAACATGACTTAAAATATTTAGCATTAGATGATTTTGCTTATTAAATATTTAGTTCAGTCATTATTAGGGATGCACGATATTGGTTTTTTGAAACCGATACCGATAACTTCCTGCTTCTCAAGACCGATACCGATAACCGATAATAATATTATATATAAATATATTAAATGTACCTGTCGTTTTTGCACACCTGGTGGTAAAAAAAAGACTAGTAGTGAGCAAATGACATGAGCATTACTACTATGAACAAAACAAAGCCAAGAACACTTTTGACTCTTCAAAGTGACCATATTTATTTTCCCAAATAAATATAA